>JBBCBC010000010.1:30836007-31059443 GCA_037126765.1 Stenogyne calaminthoides | reverse complement strand
ACTTCCCTTTGTAGGTTGTCTTTTTCTCGATTCCTCGACCGTTGATCGTTGAGGTTTCTTCGCATTAACCGGTTCTTCCGCTGATTTCTGTCGATGCTTTTACCGGGCTAGTCCATTGCTCTCTTTCTCGTTAGGGCACTGGGCTTTTACCCGCTTAACCGTCTCTTTTACCCCTATTAGATACAAGTTTGGCTTTTTGTGTATCTTTTTTTTAAATTGCCCGATTTACACCTTCGAGATGAATCGGCGGGGCTTTTGAGGATGTGGAGGGTTTCTCATAGCCAAGTCCCTCCTTATCAATCTTTACGAAAATATAGGCGTTCATGTTTTTAACGGTTTGAGATGATTTTGAAAAACATCTATTTTCTTACGCAGATTGTCCTCGTAGAGGATTTCGGACTTTCATGCATTCTAATAGCTCATCGAATTTTGCTTGCAAGATTTTGAAGTCATCGAACTTTTTCGTCTGTTAATTTCCATCCGTTCTTTGATCTGCTTTTCCCCGATCGGGGCTTTAACTTTGAGAATTTTAAATTCTCGGCCATCTTTCTCGAAGCGCTTCACCGATCTAAGTTCGAGGTTTTTCCGAGATCATTTTTTCTTGAAAGTGATTATTTCGATCCCAAATTTTTATCATTCTCAAACTTCCACAATAAGATAAGTTTCTTTTGTGATTGAGAGATCTTCAAGCAATCGCTTCCGAGTAGAGCCGCGCAGTCAATCTCCCCAAAGCGGGTGTAATGATAAGAGGTGTAGAAGCCAACGAAGGGTTTTGGAGGTTACCCCTGACGGTCCTCCCCCGCCATCGCAAAGTTCATTATCGTCGATGAGAATATCGATCTTCACTTTCATGGTGTCGACCCCCGGGGCCGATCGGTGAAAGTCTTCACAGAGGAGTATCCGAGTCCCTGAGGGGCGATAGAATCGCCAATTCTCGACGACAAAGCAACCATGGCTCTTCTCGTCTCTAAACCGTTTTCTCTTTTGTTCCTCTTTTTCTTCCTCTCCGGCACACTGTCTCTGGCAACAGGCTTATAAATGACACGCTTCAGCTTGAAGACGCCTCGATCCACTGCTCCCTTCCTTCCGTGTGAATCACTCTTCAGATGACCTATCGTGATTTTCCTTTCGATAGTAGTCCGAGTTTCTTCTATCTCATTGGTTATCTCTTCCTTCCTTTGTCCGACTACTCTTTTCCCTTTCATCTCGGTGATCCCTCCGATCATCGATCTGGTTCTTTCCCGGAGATCTATTGTTCGATCTCCTATCTCGCCCCTCGGCTATGTTGATAGTCCTTATAAAATCTTTGATACTTTACCAAGTTGTATATCCGATTTCTCAAGCTTCCCCGTAAGCAACGCGACCGTCACCGACTTAATATATTTCCAATGGGTTCATCGGCTTTTGTTCATGCATCGTTGCCTTGAAAGCAACAGATTTTGAAGTCGAGGTTTCAAGCAGGGCCTCGCTTTCATCAGCCTTGACCTCTTTTCAATCAGTCGAACTCTGTGAGCTTTTAAGACTCAAGAACAAGCTACTAGGTTTCATTCTTGAAATGTCCCGGCAATCTTTGATTACCGCGGACCTTCATGTCCCACTTCTTGGAAGAGACCTTAGGATCTTATAGTTGATATCTTTATCAGTCATCTCTACCAAGTTCTCGCTTGTTTATAGACATTGTAATTCTTCCATCGAAGTTCGTTGATGGTTTCGTTGGCAAAGATCTTTGATTTCTCGAACTTCACCGGTTCGCTTTGAAGATCCGGCTGTCTTTTTATCCTGCTCATTTCCTCAGCAGATCTCGGCAGAGTATCCCACATTGCTTTCGCAGATTTGAGATACTTAATCTCTCTCTTTGGTGACCTTATCCATTGTCTTCATGATGATATGTCTTGCAATGGTGTCCAGAGTATGCGCTTTTCTTTCTCCAGGTCCATCGTATCGGGTTTTTAAGACAAGACTTCGTGGGAAAGTCCGGATCTCCTCCGACCGCAGGATGTCGTAGTAAATGATGATGGGTCCTCTCGATGACTTCCATCATTCTCGCCAATCGACGAGCCTAGATGGTTGGACATATATATGGCCTAATCAGATACTCATCAATAGAGAACTTGGCAGATCATGATACATACCGGATGTGTTATCCATGCCGAAAGTGATTTTGGAAAATGAATGAGTTTTAAAAACGATTTTTCAAGATCACCAGATGACCACAATGACACGAGTCGATGGTCGGAAGAACCAACCGCCTGATACCACTTGTAGGTCCCGAACGGGTTATGCGAGGCGTAAGTCAGGGGGGCGGGTGAATAGACTTCAAAAAAAACTTTTTCGTCTTGGATCAAAAGGCGAGCGTGATAGCCCGATCGAGAGAGCGAAGGGAATCGATGTATCGATAACCAACTTACCAACGCCGTAAGGCGATCCCGGGTAACTATCGATTAACCGACGCGTATGAAGCTTAAGTTTTACCCGTGAAAACCGGGTTTTTGTATAAATCGATTCCAAGTTTTATCTTTTTAATCGATGTGAGAAAAAAGTCCGATCGGATCGTAAGCTTGGTGTCAGTTCGATCTTAACTTAGAATGTATGCGCTTTAAGATTATGCGATGCGAGAGCGGTTAATCAAAGCAAAAAGGCACACAAGATTTATAGTGGTTCTGACAAACCGGCCCTACATCCACTCTTCCCTTTCACAAGGGCACCAACTTAACCGACTTAACCGGACCGACTTAGATTAGTGTGTTAGTCCAACACAAGACACCAACCGTGATGTTTTAAGAGTTCTCACTCAAACGATCCCGTAAATCAAGATTAGAAACCCCAGATCGAAATCTTGCTAAACAACTTATCCTAACTTGGGGTTTGGGTAAGATTGTTGAGGTTCCAACTATGAAATCTTTTTTTCACGTATAAGCGACTTCGATAGCTAGATGAAAAGATTTCTTGCTAAGAACTTATGGGATGAACACAATATAAAATAAGCTTGTAGTTGTGTTCTTTCGTATGGAAATCGACTATAGTTTGAGCTTCGATTATGTTGTTTGTCCCAAAGATTTCGTAGATTTCACTGGGCTGTGATCCCATATTTATAGACCTTGAGATCAAAGAGCCGTTGGAGAGCAATTTGAATCTCAGGTTATTTTTAGGTAGAGTTGCAGCTTGATGTGACGCGTCTTGAGAACGCATGGCCGAAAGTTTATACCGTTTGAGAGAGAGCAACATCGAATCCCGCGAGTATCAGCTCCGTTCATACGCGTCTCTTCCTTATTGATGAAAGCCTTGCTTTGCAAGGTGTTGTTCCTCCAACTAAGGTTGGTATTCATCTTGTTCAGATCGCAGACGATGATAAGATGAAACATCGGGCCATCTTATGAGCCGATCCGACAATCAATCGATCACCCACCGATGGAGTCTTCGGGCGCCGCCGACTTAGCTTCAACCGGGTCAATTCCCTACCGATGTAGGTCTTCGGGTCTTATCTTCCGAAGTCATCCGATCTTCTAAGATAGAGGGTTTGAGCTTCATGACTTACCGAAGTTATCCGACAAGATCGCTTAGATCCGATCTTCCGTTCGCTTAGCTGCTCTTCATTTGATATCGCCTTTCTTCCGAATCTTCAGATTCGACCTTTACATATTGAGTTCCCTCAATATGTGACCTATCTATTACATCGTTTTTTCTATACAATCATTATCAACCGGGTCTCCTATAGCAGAATAAACATCACCACCAATGTGTCCGACCGGGTCCTATTACATGTGTTTTTGGAACTTTCATCAAAACTATAAATTTCCCAACAATATGGGTTAAGATGGATAGTGCAATATTTATGTATGTGGGATTAATTAATATTTATGGGCTTGAATAATATTGTGGCTCAATATTGATAATTCAAGATCCATTGGAAGGTCCAATCTTAATTCTCCTAAAGGCCCCCGAGTAGCCCAACATATAGTCTAATAACCTCAAAAAAAGGTGTTTAAAATAAAATAAATATTGTTGCCCATTTTTCCTTGTAAATTTTCGAAAATTATGGATAAGATGGGAGAAAGATTTTCTTTGAATTTTGTTATGGAATGAAGATATGTATTCTTGGAATACAAGATTATCTCATTAAATTCAAGAAATCTCCCACTTGGTTATTCATAAGAGAATTTTTGAAATTTTGAAAGATAAAGGGTAAGAAAGATTTTCTTGATTTTCTTGAAAAAATATTATGGAAGATATGTATTTCTTGAAATACAAGAATATCTCATAAATTCAAGAAGATCCAAATCTTGGAATCTTGACTCATTATTTTCGAAATTATCCATAAAAATAGAGTAGGTGGGATTTTGTGGAATATTATAATTATGGGAAAAAGAATATAGGAGATATATTCAAGATTTCTTGGAGATCAAGAAAAGATTTTCCCACATTATTTTGCCCTAAAAATTAAACCACTTCTACTCTATAAATAGGGATGATTCTTTCATTCCCAAGTACAATTCCCATGTGCCGAAAAAATTAGTAAATCCACAAAGGTGGTGCAACATAATTTATTTTCCTTTTGTTAATTGTTCACAAGTTGTCCTTCCACCGGATAATGTAACAAGGACTAAGGGAATACTTGGGAAGTTCTTTTGGTTAGTCTAATCGGCCAGATCAACGCTTATCCCAAGAGGAATGCGTTCACGTAAACTCAGAGAATTCGCGTCGCGTAGGATTTACGGAATTAATTATATGCATGATATGTTGTTGAATTATTATTTGAATTAATATATGATTAATTCATGCTAGTAATAATTATAAGAATTAAATTTGTATTTAAATATTCAATTTTAATAGATCTGCAACTTATTCCCCAACAAGTTTCTCCTTCATTTCTTCTTTTCCTCGCAGTTGGCATAATCGCAATCAAAACTGTAATCTTCCTCGCATATATGTTCGATCGCTTTCTTCCACATGCATATAACTATTAATCGAAAGCATCTATTCTGTTTTATATATGAACTAATTCATAAGAGATGCTAAAGTCAGCTTGATTGAATTTTTATGTCGTAAATTTTGGAATTTGTCACACTTGCTTAATTAAGAATTGTTTTGGGAGATAAATCGTTGTTAGTTATGGTAGTCCGGTAGTGATTTTTTTTTTTTCGTTTGTACCGGGTTTTTGTTCATGTAGTAACACTCTTTTTGCTCATTGGTAAACGGTTGATTTTTGTTCATGTAGTATCACATCAAGTTGTTATGTAAATATGTAATTTTGGACTGAGAATTTCTTTTCCGTTTGTTCTGGTTTTGTTTATTGCGTTTGTACTGATTTTTGTTCATGTAGTAACACTCTTTTACTGATGATATTTTTCGCGTTTGTACTGATTTTTGTTCATGTAGTAACACACTTTTGCTCATAGGGTAACACTCTTTTGTTCATGTAGTAACACATCAAGTTGTTATGTAAATCTGTAATTTTGGACTGAGAATTTCTTTTCCGTTTGTTCTGATTTTGTGTATGCGCTTGTACTGGTTTTTGTTCATGTAGTAACACTCTTTTGCTCATAGGGTAACATTCTTTTTTTCATGTAGTAACACATCAAGTTGTTATGTAAATCTGAACCCACTGCCCGCGCCATGTCCACTAGTTCGCCAAGGCTCTCCCATTTTTGACCGACTTGCATACGACCAATAAATTTAGGCAACTTTTGCCTTATTTATGTTGTATTGCACATAATACTAATGTGCAATATTTCACACAAGACTTTCTCCAATTCTGAAGGGATTTGAAATTTGTGGGGAGAATTCAGAATAAAATAAAAAAATGTATTTGAATTTGTATATATTTAATAGTTTGAATTTTGTAGAATTTAATTGACTATGAGTTTGAAAGAGTAGATGATACTACCTCCGTCCCATTCTTTAAGCCCTTTTAACTGTTCATAAGAATTTATGAGAATAGTGATAAAGTGTTGGGGGTAGAAAGAGTTATTTATTAGTATTTTATGTGATAAAGTGATAAAATGATGAGTAGTTGAGGGTAAAAATAGTTGTTTATTAGTATTTTATGTGATAAAGTGATAAAGTGATGTGATAAAGTGATAAAGTGTATTTCCATTTTAGGAAATAGTGCTTAAAAATTGGGACAAAAAAATGGCAAAAAGGGCTTAAAGAATGGGACGGAGGGAGTAGTATATTGTAATGTAAAAATGATTGAATGATTGTATAATAATTGGTGTGTGTATATTATATATATGATGATAATAAAATAAAAAAGGAGAAGAGGGGATATTAAGTTTGATATATAATAATAATTAAAAAGTGTATGATAGATTGATAGTGTATTGAATATTGTGTTTGAAAAAAATAAAATAAATTTATTATAAGTATTATAATTATTCCCCCCGTCCCACTATGTTTGTCCCACTTTCCTTTTATGGGCGTCCCGCTATGTTTGTCTCAGTCCATAAAAGTAAAAAGTAACACTTCATTACCTATTATTTTAATATTATTTCCCTCACTTTTCATCTCAACTATCTCAAATACCTTCACTTTTCATCAATTAAATACTATAAAAACCCACTATCTATTATTTTAATATTATTTCTTAAACCATTTAACAAAAAGAAATGGGACAAACATAGCGGGATGGAGGGAGTATAAGTTTAGAGAATTTATACTGAAATCCTAATAACCAAATTCGGATCTGAAATTTGAAATCATGTAAGTGACTTTGTAAACAAATGGGCTGAAATTTAATTGAGCGAAATAGACTGTGCCGATAGTTGAAATTTAATATGTTTTGGGCTGGTTGCTTGAATATTTGGGCTGAAAGCAACTTGAGCAAATTGATATTGCTTCAACGGTTGAATCATGATCTAAAATTGATTGAGCTGGTTCAATGCTTATTCATGGACATGGTGTGTATTACATGAATATGTGTATGGATATGGAAAAAGGTGTGAAGCAAAAATTATGAACATTTATAAAATTCAATGGATTGCGTCTTTTGTCGAAAAGTACCAAAAGACACAAGAAATAATTTATTCAAATGGCGCATCTATTCAAAAGAGACACATTAAAATTTATAAATACACCCTCCTTATTCCAAAATTATCACACTTTTTTTTTCATGAGTCCTATCAATTTAATTTGTAGTCTAATCAGCCAGATCACTGCCATCCCAAGAGGTACGTTCACGTAAACTCGTAGAATTCCTCATCGCTGCAGGATTTCGTGAATTAATTATATCATGATATGTTGTTGAATTATTATTTGAATTAATATAGGATTAACTCATGCTAGTAATAATTATAAGAATTAAATTTGTATTTAAATATTCACCCCTAATAGATCTGCGGCAACTTATTCCCCAAACAATGGTATCGAGCCACGGTTTTGACTCAATTTTTTTAAATTGTAATTTAATTCGCTAACATTAAATTTGAAATTGATAGTAGAATTCTTTAGATCTGCTTTTGCGTATATCTAATTGTCATGTAATTTAATGTGTTTATTTATGCATGCATATAAATTGTGGTTTTTAATTCGATTCGATTTCGGATTCGTTTTTGCCTCGTGAGAAAATCCACCAGTAGATTAGGATTTGTTTGATTTGATCAATGTAATAGACTAGTCTAGATCTATGTTTATTTATTTTTTGTAAATAAATTGTAACCGGATCGAAAACGAAAGACAGAGACGAAGAATTAAAGGATAAAATCGTAACGGGCGGAGGCGTGGCGGCGTCAAGGGCGAAAATGTGCTAAGGAGGCACGCTACAGCAGCACGCCTACAGTACGCGACGGGCGCCGGGCGAGGCCGAGGGACAAGGGGCGAGGATCCGTCAGCTACAAGACGGGCTGCACGCTGCAAGACATATGCTGAACGCGCCGGGCGGCGGATCTGAGGCGGATAAGCGCTGGCTTAACGTGAGACGCTCGGGGATTGCCAGTAATCACGGGCGAAATTTGGTCGAGTGTTGGCGCTGGCGCTACGGATGCGCTGCCGTCTGTGCGGAAACCGAAGCCCCGGGTGAGGCGTGGCTGGCGCAACTGGCCGAGAGTCTGGTGAACTCGGGTTGGCTGGCTACGGCCGGATGCTGGCGTGTATCCTACCGCGAAGCTACTGGCGGGCATTTCGGTGACGAGTATCTTTTTCGAGACGATCGAAGGGGAGAAATTCAAGACGGTATTTCTTCAAGATCAAGCCAAGAAAATCAAACCATGACAATTGGATAATTTGTGCCCAATATGTTTATTTTTTCTGTTTTGCTTGATTTATATTGTGTCTTTATCTTATGCTTTATTTAATTTGTTCAAATGTGTTTGCATGAGAGTTGCCCAATGAAAAATCTCACCTTCAAAATTACTAAGTATGTTTAAATAGTTAATTGACAATTTTATTAGGATAATAAAGTTGAATTAATTTTGACCTCCATGATTTATTTATTTGTGAATTCTTTTGGAGAAATTCTCCATTGACGGGCGGTCAAAAGATAGCTTTTTCACATGAATGAATTCCAAATGGATGATTGTGGGTTATTACTAGTGGCGATTTATGACCCTCCCCACGAGGCTCGCTCAATATGTAAATAATAATCCTGTATTTAATCATGGTTATTACTTAGGTATAAAATTGATATGCATATACTTCCTCAAGTCCTCGCTAATTTTATATTGGTCAAGTGAGAGCCAACTATTAATCTGGATATTAAAGGTTTGTAACTGTTCTTGTTTGTAACCTGCTTGAATATGTTTAAATAATGACCCACCCCACGTGGCTTATTTAAAATGTTTTGAGATGTTGGCTGATGCATGTTCATATTTTTGTGAGATTTTAATGTGATGCATGTGATCGAATCTTGTGATATACTTGTGCTTATGCATATAGTTATTTATTTTAGTTCAACATGTCGTTACCTTTTAATCCACTGTTATTATACTTAAAGTAAATACAATATGTATGGAAACTATATTGATTGGAAACGAAAATTATAATTATCCTAACTGCACAAAAGCACAAGTGGATTCTTGACACACCAAAATCAGATGAGCCAACTGACGAGTCAAAAATGCGGGACTCGTCAGATCACCTTGCGAGAGATATCGTCGCTGAAAATGGTGGAGGGCAAACCCATAAGGGACTACGTCCTCAAAATAGATGGCCCATCTGAACAAACTTGAGATTCTGAGTGCAGATTATAACCGGAGACTCGAGATGAATTTGGTATTTCACTCTATGCCCAAAAAAGTTTTTGAGCATTTTGGCCTCGCCAAATTGATTTGTTGCAAGCTTTTGGTCTCGGCAGAGATGTTGATGGGGCACCAAACTCAAGCTTTGATTTTGGCAAGTGGTCCGCCTTCATCTTCTAGGCCAAGGAAGGCAAGAAAAGAAGAGGACCAAAAGCCATAAGCAATAAAAACTCAATCATGCCAAGGGCAATGGTAAGACGAGGAATGCTTGTGGTGTCAAGGAAAATCCAAAGAGGAAGTGCTTAAGTCATGAGAAAGGACAATGGAGGTTTTGCTCGCTCCAACCCCAAAAGGGACGAGAAAAGAAAGGTAATTCTCACGCACTAGTTGTTGAAACTTGTTTAATAGCGATACTTCTCATTCGTGGGTGGTTGATACGGGATCCACTAATCATGTTGGCTTCACGGGTTCAAACTGATCCGACAACTTAGTGGGAGTGAGATCCTCATCACACTGGGCGACGTTACGAAAGTAGCAATTATTGCAATGCTACGTGAAGTGGCGGATATTGTAATGCTACGATAGTAACGATATTGCAATACTACGCAAGTAGAAGACATTGAAATGCTACATGAGTAGTGGTTAAAGCAGTGGGAGAAGTGCACCTATCTTTTGAAGATAAAGTTTTTTTGAGATTATCTTTATGTTCCCAGTTTTAGAAAGAATTCACTTTCAGTTTCTAAAATTCGATTAAAGGACACTAAGTTTCTTCTAATAAGAATGACATCATTTCTTGAAATGCCGAGTGTATATCTCATTACGGGACATTGATGGAAAATCTCTATACAATTAATTGCGGTACACCACTCACTAAATGCATCCTATAACACATCAACTATTTAAAAAAAAAGAAAACGGTGGGAACGAGACACTTCTTTGGCATCTAAGATTGGTCATATAAATCTAAAAAGAGGATCCAAAGGTTGGTGAAAGACGGTTCTTCGGAGTTTCTCCAAGTTGAACCAATTCCAACTGCGAATCATGTTTGGAGGTAAAATGACAATAGGGCATTTTGGAGCCAAGGGAATAGAGCCAAAGAAGTGTTAGAGATCGTTCACACGGATGTATGTGGTTCAATGTCAACCAAAGCAAAGAGGAGGTTATGAGTATTTTGTCACTTTTATTGATGATTACTCAAGGTACGGTTACATTTTCCTTATGAAGCATAAACTGAGACCTTTGAGAAATTCAAAGAATTTAAGGCTCAACAGTAAAATCATAGGGAAAAACGATCAAGTCTCTACGATCCGATCGTGGAGGCGAATACCTCGGCGATGAGTTTTTGAACTACTTATCGATGAAGGATTGCATCCTACCATCGCATCTTTAACCCTCAACAAAATGGGGTTGAAGAGCTTAAGAAACGTAACTCTTTTGGAAATGGTTAGATCTATGATGAGTTATGCGGATCTTTCCAAGTCGATTCCGGGGTCATGCCTTGAAACAACACTTACATTCTCGAACTTGATGCCATCCAAATGGGTTCCCAAAACTCCCAAAGAATTGTGGACCGAGAAAGCAAGCCTAGTATGAGACACATGAGAATTTGGGGTGTCCGCCCACGTGTTGGACAAGGAAGCCGGAAAATTGATCCTCGATCGTAATTAAGGTTTTTGTAGGATTCCCGAGGGAAGAAAAGTGGTGTATGTTCTATGGTCCTCAAGATCAAAAGGTGGTCATAAGCACCCACTTTAAATTTTTGGAAGAAGACTATATGAACGAAAGAAAACCTAGAAGTGAGATTACCTTAAATGAGCTAAGAGGGCAAACCTCAATGCCAACCAGATTAGATGATATACCAAACGACACACTTTCACAACCGGAACCCGTCAGAAGTGGGAGGGTCAGAAGACACTCGTGAGATTCATGGGAATAGGGAGAGTCCTCGACTTGATTCCGGACAAGACTTAATCGAGACTCCATGGACATATGACGAGGCAATCCAAGACAAGGATGCAGATTCTTGGCAAAACAAAGAATGAAAGTTTAAATGGGTTATATGTTTCATAACAGAGTGTGGGAGCTAGTCGAACCACTTAATGGGGTCAAACCCATTGGATGCAAGTGGGTATATAAGATAAAAAGCGGACCGGACGGGAGGGTGGAAACCTTCAAAGCAAGACTAGTGGCAAAAGGTTATACTCAGAAAGAAGGGATCGATTATGAGGAAACTTTGTCGCCCGTAGCCATGCTTAAGATCCGTATTCTCTTATCGATTGTTGCGCATCTCGACTTTGAAATCTGGCAAATGGATGTCAAGACAACTTTCCTTAATGGAAGTCTTGATGAAGAGATCTATATGCAACAACCCCAAGGCTTCATTGAAAAAGGCCAAGAACACCTAGTTTGTAAGCTCATGAAGTCCATTTACGGACTCAAACAGGCATCCAGAGCTTGGAACCAATGTTTTGATCATGTTATAAAGTCTTATGGGTTCGATCAAAACGAGTTTGAAAGTTGTGTGTATAAAAAGCGTGTCGGAACTGCATTGGTATTCTTAGTACTATACGTAGATGACATTCTGATCATCGGGAACAATGTAAAGGTGTTATCAGACGTAAGGGCATGACTTTCAAAACAGTTTGATATGAAGGACTTAGGGGAAGCCACACACATCCTTGGGATCAAGATCACTCGAGATCGCAAGAAAATGATGATAGGCTTATCGCAAGGTTCATACATAGACACCGTCTTGAAACGATTCAAAGATGCAAGATTCCAAGAAAGGCTTCAGACCTTTCGTGCATGGAATCCATCTATCCAAGAAAATGTCCCCTAAGACTCAAAAAAAGGAGATAGATGACATGAAAGGTATTCCTTATGCTTTACCGTCGGAAGCCTTATGTATGCAATGTCGTAGCGAGACCCGGATATCCGCTTTTGCCGCTGGCATGGTGGCAAGATATCAAAGTAACCCGGGAAAAGAGCATCGACGACGCTTAAAACATTCTCAAGTATCTGAAAAGAACTCGTGATAGAATGTTGGTTTATCGTCGAGATAGTCAATCCCCATCGGCCATACACGGACTCGAATTTCCAATCGACATAGACTCCGAAAAATCTACCTCCCAGTAGTGTATTTTGCATGGGGGAGCCGTGACATGGAGAAGCATCAAGCGTAAATGCGTCGCAGATTCTACCATGGAAGAATAATATGTAGCTAACTGCGAGGCGTGAAAAGAAACGGTTTGGCTCAAGAACTTCCTAGTGGACTTAGATGTGGTTCCGAATTTGCCCAAGGTAATCATCGGTTTATCAGGACAATGCCGAGCAATTTGCAAATTCAAGGGAACCAAGAGCCCACAAAGCCGACAAAACACATTGAAAGGAAATACCATCTTATACGAGATATCGTTAAGAGAGAGAGATAGATATGGCAAAGATAGCGTCGAGGATAACCCAAACAGATCCATTCACAAAGGGTCCGCCTCTCAATACATTCGAGAGACATGTGGAAGGAATGGGTGTCAAGACCATTTCCAACCGCTGAAAGTATAAGTGGGATAAATTATTAGGTTCGTGTAGGTGACATTAGATGTCACGGATCTACACGAGACATGTTGTAGTATACTTAAAAGCGAGACTTTGAGTATAAGTGGGAGATTGTTGGGATTATCTTTGGAAAGTATGCTTTTTACTTTTGTATAATCAAAACTGAATTTTGGACTTATTTTTGAAATAAATTGTTTATCACTAATGCTTTAAATATTATCGAATGTTACATATATTCTTCGCAGACAATCGTTAAATAAGTTAAACGCGTGTTACATTGTAGTTAATTTAGTGATACCGCATCACGTAAGATTAAATTAAGTCCTTGTAACTAAAAAAAGTACGCCATTCACGACCTAGATGGAAATGAACAACCCATCGTGAAAGGTTGAAGTGTAAGGCTCGGATTGGCTTGTCTTGACCAAGAGATTACACTAGTGCATGACCGATGTAATTGAATAGGACCTACAGGAGGATAAATTCTTGAATCGAACAAGGAAGAATTAGACCTCGATGGTTCGTTATTTCTTAATCTTCGTTCCTTAAATAGGATCACGTGGGATTGGTAACTATTGCTTTGACTTATCATGGGTAGAGAATCAATCTAGATTCAATACTTTTTATCTTGGGCAATATTATTGGTCACATGTGATTGTTAAGATTTAATACGGAGAATCGCGGTGCAAGCACGCTTTGTTCGACGATTTGCCCCTTGGGAGGTTCATAGGCTTTATCATACCAAATCTTGCAAGTGGAATTAGTTTCCGGTATGGATAATAATGTTGAACCGTTCCTTGACCAAGGACAAAATATATTAATTAATGGAAAGCTATTTCAGTGGCTTGAATTAATTAATGGGCTAGATAATCTTAAACACGGGAAATAATAACCGGGAGCCGTATTGACTGTAATATGGGTTAAGATGGATAGTGCAATATTAATTATGTAGTGGGATTAATTAATATTTATGGGCTTGAATAATATTGTGGCTCAATATTGATAATTCAAGATCCATTGGAAGGTCCAATCTTAATTCTCCTAAAGGCCCCCTGAGTAGCCCAACATATAGTCCAATAACTGAAAAAAGGTGTTTAAAATAAAATAAATATTGTTGCCTATTTTTCCTTGAAAATTTTCTAAAATTATAGATAAGATGGGAGAAAGATTTTCTTTGAATTTTGTTATGTGATGAAGATATGTATTCTTGGAATACAAGATTATCTCATTAAATTCAAGAAATCTCCCACTTGGTTATTCATAAGAGAATTTTTGAAATTTTGAAAGATAAAGGGCAAGAAAGATTTTCTTGATTTTCTTGAAAAGATATTATGGAAGATATGTATTTCTTGAAATACAAGAATATCTCATAAATTCAAGAAGATCCAAATCTTGGAATCTTGCCTCATTATTTTCGAAATTATCCATAAAAATAGAGTAGGTGGGATTTTGTGGAATATTATAATTATGGGAAAAAGAATATAGGAGATATATTCAAGATTTCTTGGAGATCAAGAAAAGATTTTCCCACATTATTTTGCCCTAAAAATTCAACCACTTCTACTCTATAAATAGGGGATGATTCTTTCATTCCCAAGTACAATTCCATGTGCTGGAAAAATTAGTAAATCCACAAAGGTGGTGCAACATAATTTATTTTCCTTTTGTTAATTGTTCACAAGTGTCCTTCCACCGGATAGTCGAACAAGGACTAAGGGAATACTTGGGAAGTTCTTTTGGTTAGTCTAATCAGCCAGATCACTGCCATCCCAAGAGGTACGTTCACGTAAACTCGTAGAATTCCGCATGCGTAGGATTTACGTGAATTAATTATATGCATGATATGTTGTTGAATTATTATTTGAATTAATATAGGATTAATTCATACTAGTAATAATTATAAGAATTAAATTTGTATTTAAATATTCACTCCGAATAGATCTGTGCAACTTATTCCCCAACAGATTTCTCCTTCATTTCTTCTTCCTCGCAGCAGACACCGCAATCACAAATCTGGTAATCTTCTGGCATATATGTTTGACTGTTTCTTCCACATGCATATAACTATTAACTGAGCATCTGTTCTGTTTTATATATGAACTAATTCATAAGAGAAGCTAAAGTCAGCTTGATTGAATTTTTATGTCGTAAATTTTGGAATTTGTCACACTTGCTTAATTAAGAATTGTTTTGGGAGATAAATCAGTGTTAGTTATGGTAGTCTGGTAGACTGATGATTTTTTTTTTCGCGTTTGTACTGGTTTTGTTCATGTAGTAACACTCTTTTGCTCATAGGGTAACAGTCTTTTGTTCATGTAGTATCACATCAAGTTGTTATGTAAATATGTAATTTTGGACTGGGAATTTCTTTTCCGTTTGTTCTGGTTTTGTTTATTGCGTTTGTACTGATTTTTGTTCATGTAGTAACACTCTTTTACTGATGATATTTTTCGCGTTTGTACTGATTTTTGTTCATGTAGTAACACATTTTTGCTCATAGGGTAACACTCTTTTGTTCATGTAGTAACACATCAAGTTGTTATGTAAATATGTAATTTTGGACTGAGAATTTCTTTTCCGTTTTGTTACGATTTTGTGTATCTTTTTATCTTTGGTTTTTGTTCATGTAGTAACACTCTTTTGCTCATAGGGTAACATTATTTTGTTCATGTAGTAACACATCAAGTTGTTATGTAAATCTGAACCCACTTCCCGCGCCATGTCCACCGGCTCAGGTGCCGCGCCCGGCCCGACCCGCTTTGACGCTTTTTGACGACCATGAAATTTAGGCAACTTTTGCATTATTTATGTTGTATTGCACATAACACTAGTGTGCAATATTTCACACAAGACTTTCTCCAGTTCTGAAGGGATTTGAAATTTGTGGGGAGAATTCAGAATAAAATAAAAAAATGTATTTGAATTTGTATATATTTAATAGTTTGAATTTTGTAGAATTTAATTGACTATGAGTTTGAAAGAGTAGATGATACTACCTCCGTCCCATTCTTTAAGCCCTTTTGACTGTTCATAAGAATTTATGAGAATAGTGATAAAGTGATAAAGTGTTGGGGGTAGAAAGAGTTATTTATTAGTATTTTATGTGATAAAGTGATAAAGTGATGAGTAGTTGAGGGTAAAAATAGTTGTTTATTAGTATTTTATGTGATAAAGTGATGTGATAAAGTGATAAAGTGTATTTCCATTTTAGGAAATAGTGCTTAAAAATTGGGACAAAAAAATGGCAAAAAGGGCTTAAAGAGTGGGACGGAGGGAGTAGTATATTGTAATGTAAAAATGATTGAATGATTGTATAATAATTGGTGTGTGTATATTATATATATGATGATAATAAAATAAAAAAGGAGAAGAGAGGATATTAAGTTTGATATATAATAATAATTAAAAAGTGTATGATAGATTGATAGTGTATTGAATATTGTGTTTGAAAAAAATAAAATAAATTTATTATAAGTATTATAATTATTCCCTCCGTCCCGCTATGTTTGTCCCACTTTCCTTTTATGGGCGTCCCGCTATGTTTGTCTCAGTTCATAAAAGGAAAAAGTAACACTTCATTACCTATTATTTTAATATTATTTCCCTCACTTTTCATCTCAACTACCTCAAATACCTTCACTTTTTATCCATTAAATACTATAAAAACCCACTATCTATTATTTTAATATTATTTCTTAAACCACTTAACAAAAAGAAATGGGACAAACATAGCGGGATGGAGGGAGTATAAGTTTAGAGAATTTATACCGAAATCCTAATAACCAAATTCGGATCTGAAATTTGAAATCATGAAAGTGACTTTGTAAACAAATGGGCTGAAATTTAATTGAGCGCAATAGACTGTGCCGATAGTTGAAATTTAATATGTTTTGGGCTGGTTGCTTGAATATTTGGGCTGAAAGCAACTTGAGCAAATTGATATTGCTTCAACGGTTGAATCATGATCTAAAATTGATTGAGCTGGTTCAATGCTTATTCATGGACATGGTGTGTATTACATGAATATGTATATGGATATGGAAAAAGGTGTGAAGCAAAAATTATGAACATTTATAAAATTCAATGGATTGTGTTTTTTGTCGAAAAGTACCAAAAGACACAAGAAATAATTTATTCAAATGGCGCATCTATTCAAAAGAGACACATTAAAATTTATAAATACACCCTCCTTATTCCAAAATTATCACACTTTTTTTTTCATGAGTCCTATCAATTTAATTTGTAGAATTCCTATTCATATCCATTGTTTTCCCGTTCTAAAGAGAATTCAGAATGTTGTTAAATTTGTCGGCACGTAGCTTCCGATTCGTAATCCCCGTTAGTAGACGGTGAGTTCTGATCCCCCGTTAGTGACAATGTTTATATATAACAGTGATATAATTCTATGTGAACTTAGGTTCATAGGATATCTACCTCTTAATTTTCGTCTCTTAACATATACATCCTCCGTTCCACAAAGATATGCCTGATTTATATTTTCGTTCATCCCATAAATATAGGTCATTTAGTATATTTAATATATTAATAATGTTTTATTTCAACTTTTTTGCACATATGTAATGTATCTTGTTTTTTTCAAAGTCAATAACTAGGTACTATAATAAGGGTAATATGAGATTTTTTTAAAAATATTTTAATTATTATAATTTTAATTTCTTAATACTAATAAAATTCTCCATCATCTAGTTCGACTCGTTGTCAACAATTCTTTGTTCCAATGTGAACACTGATAGTAGTACATTATACAGTATAGTCTCATGACTCACGCATTCGATCGTGTTATTAATGTGCAAAACAAAGCTAGAAAACAAGCATTCACCCGACTCCATCAATTCGTGTTATTAGAAACTTAATAAGAATTTAAATTGAAATTTCCCATACATAAAGTCAAAAAGGTAGCATCGAATTTATGATTGAAAATCCAGATATTAGCAAAACGATGCACATGGAAACGCAAATTCCAAAATGTAAAAAGGACAAGATTTCATCCACCGCCTCCCATCTAAATTAAGAATGTATGGGGCTTTATTGTTAATTCCCATCTACTAAATTGAGGTGAACTGGAGGAGGAAAAGGATAATAAATTGAGGAGGAAAAGGATAATAAATTGAGATAAAAACTTAAATTATACGAGATATATCAAATTGTCAGTTTCAACCACATCAGATGGGCGTATGGTTTTGTAAAATATTTTAATTGTTCTGCACATGGTTAATAAATAGTACTACTAAACTAATCCAACATATTTAGTTATTTTGAGTGAATTATCCATTGAATTAACGATACAGTGACGTAATACAACCACGACTTTAAATGCTAAAAATTCATTTTTACCCAGTGTACAAAACAAACAAACCTCACCGATCCGCATTGTACGAATTGGACCGTTTCAGCCTCGGAATTTCCTCTCTCTTCGTTTCCACAATACTCCCACTGAAATACTCCTTTTCCTCCAGTTTCACCCTCCCGGTGCCACGTGGAACCCTCATCTTGTACTGCGATATCAACCCCAGCCCCTGCCCCGCCCCACAGTCCTTGAACGAGATCGAACCGCACGAAATCAACTGCATCAGAACCGACGATTTCCCGCCTTCCCGACTGCTGCCCACTCGGCGTTGACTCCTCGTTGACCGCCGTGTCGGCGCGGAGGACCAGCCTTCCGTCGGCTTTCATCAGCGTTTCTAGAGTCTCCGGGCTAGAGTCGGACGGCGGCGGAGAGATCTCGATCTCTTCTCCTTTTTCCTCCACTATTTCCGGCGGAGGGCGGCACCTCCGCAGCCGGATATCCTCCGTCTGGGTGGCGGCGTCGGCGGCGGATCTGCACGGGGATTCCGGCTTGTAGACGCTGTACTCGTGCACATTGACGTCGATCAAGCTGCAGGATTGGTTTCTCCGCCGCCTCTCGGATGTCCGGCGGTGGTAATCCGCTTCTGCGGCGACGATTTGCGTCTCCGTCGACGGCGGCGGCGGCGGCAGCGCCCGCCGCTGTGTAACCGTTTCTAAAAACGTGTTTTCTGGAAGCTCCGAGCCTTTGAGAACGTACTCAGTGCCCTGCGCTGGGTAGATGAAATCGTTCTCCGATAAATCGTGCCACACGAATCCATTTTTGTAACTCCTGTATCATATTCAAATCATATCCCCAAAATCAAAATCAAAATCAAAATCTCACAAATTTAAAGAAATTGGTCCAATAAACACAAACGCAATCGAAAATTTTACCGTTTACAGGACCAGGAATACAAGGCGGGCATGCCGATTCCACGAAGAACATCCAAACGACTGATCACATCTGTAACAAAAGAGCCCTAAATTAAGAGAGAGTAGCAATTTCAGGTGATTGAATTTGGAAATTATGAATAAATCTACCTCTGAGAAAGAGCCCCTGCGAAGATGAAAGAGGGACCTCCATGAAATGGGGATGCTCAAGCTGCCCATTTCTAGAGAGATAATAGACAACAGGCACTCTGTGTTCAGATTTGAATTTTCCATTTGATGATGGCTCAGTCCAGACTTTGGTTCTCTCAGGGCTAATTTCCCTCTGTTGATCTCTCCATAACTTAGTGTGCTGAAATTCCGCCATTCTTCCAGACCTTGAACCAGAAACCGCCATTGTTAGTTTGTGATGAGTGATAGTAGGATGGAAATTTGGGAGTCAAATAAAGTCCATTTTGAGTGATAGTGTTTGGAATTTGTACTACATATTTTGAGAATGGGGGTTAATTTATAGAGAAAATAGTAGAGGATAGGGGAAAATATGGGTGTGAAAAGGGAAGGCGGGGAGATTCAAAAATGGATGCGGGCGACAACAGCTAACAAACAAATGTGGAGTATATGAATTCTGCTACTAACTTTCAGTTTTAGATTTCACTACACTTTTTGGTCTTTTCTCCACACACATCATCATGCATATATTAAGGCCTACTTTGCTAGACATGAAAAATATTCATTTTACACCAGGAGCCGCACCCTACATTTTACCCGTAGTGCTGAGAAGGTGATTCAATTAGGTGTAAACTTGTATTTTTCCTATTTCACCCCTTAATTATACTTGACTTCACTAATTCATAAAAGGTTTCATTAAGAGCAAAATAGTCAATACACCATCTGAAATATCACAAATACCCTTATCACCTCGGGTGTGAATCTGGCCAAATAACAACGTTCACATTTTATTTAAATATACAATTTGTTAACATTAAAACGTGCAATTTGTTTCATGAATAAATATAACATATTTCAGTGTAAATAAATTGTACTACATATTTCAATTTAACAAATTATATACTTCCTCCGTCCCTAACATTACTTGAACAATTGCCTTTATTTTGACGTCCCAACATTACTTGAACACTCAAAAAATGGAAACAAATATAATATTAATACACTCACAACACCCTTATTTTATTCCACTCAAACCCACTTTACTTGGTTTGTGGTCCAATTCTAGTGTTTAAGTCATTGCGGGACGGAGGGAGTATATTTTAAAAAATGATTAAATTTTTTATAGTCCAGTAATTTATCATCATTTTGAAATTGATCCCAATTATTTTGACTTTTTGATTTTTATCTAATATGTTTGTAAAAATTTTGAAATTGGTCCTGGTGACCTGCAATAGCAGGTCACCTATCCAGTTAATGCACATGTGACCTTTTGTTTGACATTTACTTACATGTGACAATGTTGATTGAATTTTTATACTAATGTGACATTATTTGTTTTAATAACTTATTAAATTAGTATAAAAAAAAAAAATAAAAAAAATATCTTCTTCAAATTATGTTAGGGAATTTTTTATAAAAATTATATTATTTAAAAAAATTATAATTCTATTAATTTTAGTAATACATTTAAATACACTAAAATATATTAAAATTTTGCCAAATCATTGTAAAATTTAAATTAATTTTTTGGAATACTTTAAAGTAAATTCAATAAAAAAACTTATGATCATTAAATTTGTAAAAATTAAAAATTTTAAAATTTTAAAAATATATTAATATAAATAAAATTAAAATTAAACTTTAAAAAAAGAACTATGCTATAGACTTTTTAAAATTAAAATTTAAATAATTTTTTAATATTTTATTTTTATTTATTTATATTACAACTTTAAAATCTTATGATTTTATATTTTACAAATTTATCATAAGTTTTTTTTAATGTATTTACTTTAAAATATTTCAAATGTTTAAATTTAAATTATTTGAAAATAATTTAGCAAAAATAATTTATTTACAGTAATTAAAAGTTTTAATTAATAGAATTATAATTTTTTTAAATAATATAAATTTATATACAAAAAATTCAGTAACATAATTTAAGAATTTATTAAAAAATTAAAAAATATTCAAATTTTATATTTTTTCTATTAATTTAATAAATTATTAAAACAAATAATGTCACATTAATATAAAAATTCAAATGAATATTATCACACATGTAAAAAAAACGGTCAAACAAAGTGTTACATGTGCATTGATTATATTTGATAGGTGACATACTATTGTAGATTACCTGGATCAATTTCAAAATTCTCGTAAACTTACTAAAATAAAAAAAGTCAAAACATTCGGGACAAAATTCAAAATGAAGATAAGTTATTGCACTACAAAAAACTTAATCCTTTTAAAAATACACTCTGGAATGTACGGTACACAGGAAACTTACTTTTTATATCCTGTATTTAATTTCTTATGCAACTTACCTTTCATGAGATGAAAAAAATTGTAGATTGATGTCTTATCATATTTATCTCATGTATATTTAATTTTTTATTCGTTAATTTGAGTGTGGGATAAATTTTATTTTAAGACTATCTGATCGCATATAATAATGCACAATATCAAACACGATATAACAAATAATTTGACATGTCATTTGTAGTTTTTTGGGTAGTGAATGGGTGAATAAATTTATCACGTGTAAGCATATTTTGTTCCAAAAATTTTCACTTTACACAGTCAAAGATTTAGATTGAATATGAATTAGTGTGAGATGAAATATGAGATAGGGATCGAATTTTCTTTATTTAGCCATATATATTCCAATTATACATACAGTAAAAATCTTCAATAGAAATGTTTTATATAGAAATAACATCTTTAGAGTAATAAAAAAGTTTATGATTTTGACTTAAGATCAATTATATATAGAAATAAACTCCACGTTGTAATAAGTTATATACTTTTTCGATTTCGTCTTAAAATTTATGTCTCCATATAAGAATAAATGCTACTATTAATTATAAAAAAATATATATATCATTCAAAAATTTATGTGAACCTGAGTTCACCGTGAACTAGGTTTTTTTAGTATCACTTTTATGTATAAAAATTATTATTGTTATGTATAAAAAATTTCAATGTTTAAAAAATGCTTTAAACAGTGATAATTTTTGTACTTGATCAGTGATAGAGTTCATGTATAAATTGTGAACACAATGATAAATTATTTGTTTATTTTTGTTTTAGTCTCAGTTGTATATTTGGTTTGCATTTTTTCTTTTTTGTTTAGATGAGATTTTATTTGTTGTAATTCACATATTTTTAATAATAATTTCTTAAAAGAAAAACAACATGAAACACGTAGAATTTTTTTTTAACGAGGTACACTTGCATGAGACGATCTAACAGTAAAATTGTGCATAATTTGCACATTGACGCTTTAATATTTTAAAAGAAAAGAATGTTAATTTGTACTTATTTATATGCCACCTTTTATACGAAACCATCTGGTAGAAATTTTTGTCTTTTTTAATACATACCATGTGTCACATACATGAAGCGAGATCATACAAAAAATAGGTTAGGTCTTGTATCCACTCGGGTGCACCGTGCACTGATAGTGCATTTTAGAAGCATGCAACTTGTTATGTTGAAAAGTGTGAGTTATTTACACAGAAAAGTGCAACTGTTAATATGGAAACATAATTGCATGCTTCTGTTTGGTGTAGTTGCACATTTCTGTTTTATATAGTTGCACATTTCTAAAATACACTATGAATGCACAGTGCACCCGAGTGCACATGAGACCCACTCCGAAAAATATGGAAAGCTACATTATTCACATTATTGTCATAATCATGTATTTATCCATACATCGACACAACCCATACAATATATAACACGGACATCGCCTGTTTAATATTATGCTAATTTTGATTGACAAAGTGTTCGTTGGATAAAATTTCCCACAAAAACATTCGTCAACTTTTGGGCACGTAGTTTAAGAAAATAGTATAATGAGTGGAGTGTTGAAGAATAATTTTATAAACTTTTATGAATAAAGTAAATAAATTAGATGATTGAGTGTATGGGTGCACCTCAAAGCAATGACATTTTGTATAAATATGTGAATATTGTGATGATGAAATTTAGTAAGGAGTTTTCTTTTTTTGGTTTGCAAAGTGTTGTGGGACGTCCCAATAAAAAAAGTGTGCAAAGTTTTCTGGGACGAAGGGAGTATTAGTTAAGATAGCTGAAATGTATAATTTATTATTTATAAAAAAGAAATATAATACTTGTGATATTAAAATATATAACTTATATTATAAAAGATAATTAGTCGTAATAACTGAATGATCAAGTTTGATCTATTTAACAATCTCGGTGCATGCAAGAGCTAGTCATATTTATGACAAATAGTGAATGATATATTAACATCAGTGAGTACATTTCTATTTTTTACAACAAAAAGAAAATGTATTTCAAGATAAGATACAACCCTTGTATATAACAATAAATAATATATGTGCGATAGATATTGCATTTGAAGCAATGCTTCAAAAATTGGGTAACACATCGGTTAGACTAATTCAATCATTCAAATGAAAAAAAAAAATTAAAAGATCCATTAAATTTGTTCTATACTGTTTGATCGGGCATGACAGAGTCAAATTATTGTTTTATTTTGCCTTTCATTCTTCTTTTAGTTTACTTCATTTTTAAAGTAAAGTGTTTTATTACTTTTGTCGGAAGTATACAACTAGATTATTTTTCTGTTTCTGACCTTTCACGGAATCTTATATTATACTCCATCCGTCCCTTAATAACTTGCACACTTTTCTTTTTCGTCCGTCCCTTATCAACTTGCACACCTTAAAACAAAAATCTCACAATCTCACAATCTCCACCCTCACAATCTCCACCCTTCATCCCCTTTGAAAAGTCAACAAAACACACAAAAATCCATTTTTTCTTAATATGTGTGCAAAAGCCAGTGTGAAAATTGGTGGGGGACGGAGGGAGTAATAAGATAATGTCTTCTCTCAAATGCTGACAAGTGGCAGTTTAAATCTCTCCAAATGCTGCCATGTGTCAATTGAGACAACGGTCCTTCTTCCACGTGTCAATTGAAGCAAAAGCTTCCTCTGCCATGTGTTACAATAATAAATCTGATGTGTCATTTAATAACCTAGCATATAATATATAATAATGTTTAAAAGAGAAAAAAGCCGCAGAAACGTATCATCTGTTTTTTTTTTATCAGAAATTATAATAAGACAATGTCTTCTCTCAAATGTTGACAAGTGGCAGTTTAAATCTCTCCAAATGCTGCCATGTGTCAATTGAAACAAATGTCCTTCTTCCACGTGTCAATTGAAGCAACAACTTCCTCTGCCATGTGTTATAATAATAAATCTGATGTGTCATTTAATAACCTAACATATAATATATAATAATGTTTAAAAGAGAAAAAAACCGCAGAAACGTATCATCTGTTTTTTTTAATCAGAAAAACGTATCATCTAACGCCATCCACTCCTCTCCCACAGTCGCATCCCGCTGTTCTCCTTTCCCGTTTCTCTATCTTTCGCCTATCTGTGAGTCGCCGCCATCTGATCTGCGGTGGTCGTTCTCAATTTCTGTTGCTGCCTCTCCATCTCACTCTAATTTCCTATGGGCTCCATTTCCATCTTTTGACTATCTGGTTCTGTGGTTCGCCCTACTCCATTTCAGCCGCCGTCTGTGTCTCTATCAGGTTGCGCTCATTGTGTCCACCGATCTGTAGTTTATTTTTGTTCTGGATTTAACAGATAAATACCCTGAAATTTAATCTTTCAGATTTAATATATGCCGCTACGATAAATTTGAATCCTTTTTCCGTCACAGGTAATCTGTCAATCTTTCCGTGTTTATGAGTTTTCGAAATATCCTTTCATTATTCCACATATTATGAAATACGTTTCAATTTTCTGATAGTAAAATAACACTACAATTTCTTCCGGTTCTCTAGCGCTCGATGCGTCAAGGTTGTTACACCTGATTTGAGCGACTTTAATATATACATTTTGTGTTCATAATATTTATAATTTTGTTGTCTTTATCTGTCTTTTTAGATAATGGACATGTAGTTTAGTGATGCTTTCTATTACTTATCATCATGCCCAAGGCTTTGCCCAACATAATTGAGGAGCAATAATTTCCTCTTTAATTGAATGGTTAAAAAATTGAAGCACTTAATCACTGAGCGTGGTTTCCTTTTTCTTTTCTAATATCAAAGTATTACTGGAATCTCATAGATGTTGGAGGTGAAAACAACATAATAATTCATTATTTTTACATGGGATTCAATAAGGAACTTTCGTCTTTAAGGTGGCTTTGTGCCTTTTTCCCTTACTTTCAATGCACATTATTAGTTAGTTCAAAGCTGATTGATAATTTATTCAAGTTCATAATTGAGTTGGATATATGATGCCTAAGAAATAGAATTATGATGAACTAATTTTGCGGTTGCAGCTTGCTATATTAACTGGATATGCAAATGATGAGCCGGTATCAATTTTTCGTTGTTTTCGAAGTAGGTGTTGATAACTCTTTCATTACTGCAAGACACAACTTGATCATTGCATTTGAAAGGTAAAACTCTGTTTATGCAAATGCTCAATAGCATGTACTGTGATGACACTTGAATCATAGACATCCTCTTTGGTGTTTGCTTAATTTAATTTGTTCTCTGCTTTTCTTATTTTAAAGTTTTCTGTTCTAGATTCTTTATTCATCCACACCTTCTTTTTGTTTTCTTGCTCCTGCACAGATACTTATGTGCATTATATATTTAATGAACGACTACCTATTTCTTTTTTTGTGGGGTTGGGGGCAAGATGTTGGTTCTTTGCAAAAGAAGCTTTATAAAAATGTGGTGTATATATGCCAAACTTTGCTACTAATTAGCAATATCATTTCTGACATGAGATTTGAGGCAGAGGACATGATCCTGCCCAGCAAATTATGTTCAAATAATTTGTAGGTGGAGGAGCATGAAGTCGGAGTAGTTCCCGTGAAAGCAACCACCACAAAATGTATTGAAATCAGAATATACCTCCTGAGTGACTTAATGATCATGAAAATCCTCTATCACATTCTTCCAGTTACCATAATTCATGTTTTACAAGCAAGTCATCAGATGAATATTTTGACTACTCGACTTTTCTCCGAGATATTGAAGTAGAGGTGCATGACAATTCTTTTACTCATTTTTTATTTTATTCTCCACCGTCGATTCTTCTGATATAGCTTTGCTAGGATGATCTATGTGCCTCATTGTGCAAAAATAAAATTTATTTGCTTTTCAGTTTAATTTCTGTAGGTGTGGTAATACTGACCTATCCCTTCTCTACTTCTCTCATTCCTCCTACATTCACTCAATTTTTCATATAAACACACATGTAACCCAGGTTGTAGAAGATGAGAGACATATCTTTACATCATCTCATCTATAAAATTATTGATCGCTCTATATTATTCTTCTCAGTTTTAAGTCGCACATAGTATATATATAGTGATTTAGTCAATAAGCAGACATAATCTCCCCCCCCCCCCCAACCCTGTTTTTACAAATTTTCCGATTTAATTTCTGTTAAGCTAGAACCCATTCATTGGTAAAGAACAAATTTGATGAAGTGTGTGCTTCCCAATTGCTCATTCGACTGCTTTTTCTCTTTTTAATTGTTACATTTTGATCTATATGTTTACTTTGGATTTAAATTTTATCCCTATTTTTTTTTCTTCACTAATTTTTATACTACAAATGAGATCTATTATTGATTTCTCTTATACTAGGATTGTATCGCCTTTGTGCATATTTCGGAATTTCAGAATCGTAGTTTCACTTTCTCATCAATTTTGGCGGCTCAGATAACACTAATAAGATCGTTGCTGATTTTTTTGGGGAGTTTTTCTGCGCTTTGTTTTTTGTTCCTGTTTAAGTACACTACTCTGGTTTTCAGCAGTCTGCTAACCTTTTAGTTTTGCTTTCCATTTTGAAATGGTTACAGATTGTTTGATGATCTTATGTTCTTAGTTTTGAATTTCAATGCTCAACTTCAGTGATTCTGGTGTTATCTATGATTTTTTTTTATTTTTCTGCGGTTTATGTTACGTTGTTTTAATCCCGGTTGACCTGTTTTCGTACTCCACTTTTATTCATGTTATTTGTTCCTTTTTTTTTTTTTTTTTTTTTTTATAGAAGAGAGTTTATTCATATGATTCCTATATGTCTTTATCATCAACTACAAATATTTTCTGTGATAGGAGATTGTTAATAAATGGAAGATAGTAATTGCCCTTGCTGCGAACCCTTAAGGCCTCCCTGCTATAATTATAATCTGCTTAGTTCTAGGTACTAGAAAGATGGCTCAAAAGAATGCAATATTCGGAAGTTTCAAAGTGTGGAGACATTAGGATGAAAAATAATTTTTTATTCAGATATAATCGGAACCTTGACAACAAATCAGATGTCGGTAACAGAGTTCTTCACCTTGAGAAGAAAGACTTGCAGGTTCACCAATTTTCTACGTTGAAGGCGTAACTTATGACCCCAAGGATGTAGGAATTGTGAAATGGAATTGTTATAATATGGATGTCAATTTGCAAGGTATAGCTGAAATTTTCGTGGTTCATAATGATGCTAGAATATTTTATGATGATTGTTTATTTAGAGCAACAGAATTGTCAACTGAAGTTGCTCTCATGATTTTGCAGATGGGAGTTCCTGATAGTGAAAGACAAAATTTGTTATTTAAAGCTTTTGTCTAACGTTTTTATTGATAATAGAAACACAGTTCAATTAGGTGAGTGAGTTCATCTAACTTCATAATTGTTTCATTTTGGTCTATTTGTGTTATATATAATTTAAGTTTCTTTTCACGTCAGCATGTTCTGAGTGGTGGACAAAAGTGTTGGAGAATTAATTGCCCGGATCTATTCGGGATGAATATTTAAATACAAATTTAATTCTAACAATTATTACTAGCATGAATTAGTCCTATATCAATTCAAATAATAATTCAACAACAAATCATACATATAAACAGTTCACGTAAATCCTACGCATGCGGAATTACTACGAGTTTACGTGAACTTACCTCTTGGAATGGCAATGGTCTCGTCGATGAAAACACACCAAAAGACCTTCCCAAGTATTCCCTAGTCCTTGCTCGACAATCCTGTGTAAGGAAGCTCGCGAACAATTAACAAAAGGGAAAATAAAATTTGTTGCACCACCTTTGTGGATTTACTAATTTTTCCAGCACATGGAATTGTACTTGGGAATGAAACATTCATCCCCTATTTATAGAGGGGTGCTGGACGATTTTTTGGCATGAAATAGGAGGAAGAAAATCTTTTCTTGATCTCCAAGAAATCTTGAATATATCTCCTATATTCTTTTCTCCATAATTAAAATATTCCATAAAAATCTCAACTCCTCTTGTTATGGGAATTTTCGAAAATAATAGGAACAAGAAATCAAGATTTGGATCTTCTTGAATTTATGAGATATACTTGTATTTCAAGAAATACATATCTTCCATAATATCTTTTCAAGAAAATCAAGAAAATCTTTATTTCCCTTTTATTTCAAAATTTTTGAAAATATCCACATGAATAACCAAGTGGGAGATTTCTTGAATTTAATGAGATAATCTTGTATTCCAAGAATACATATCTTCATTCCATAACAAAATTCAAAGAAAATCTTTCTCCCCTTTTATTCATAATTTTCGAAAAAATGAGGAAAAATAGGCAACAAAATTTATTTTATTTTTAAACACTTTTTTCAGTTATTGGACTTTATGTTGGGCTACTTGGGGGGCCTTTAGGAGAATTAAGATTGGACCTTCCAATGGACCTTGAATTATCAATATTGAGCCACAATATTATTCAAGCCCATAAATATTAATTAATCCCACTACATAGTTAATATTGCACTATCCATCTTAACCCATATTACAGTTAATATGGCTCCCGGTTATTATTTCCCGTGTTTAATATTATCTAGCCCATTAATTAATTCAAGCCACATAAATAGCTTTCCATTAATTAATATATTTTATCCTTGGTAAAGGAACGGTTCAACATTATTATCCATACCGAAAACTAGTTCCACTTGCAAGATTTGGTATGATAAAACTTATGAACCTCCCAAGGGGGCAAATCAAACAAGCGTACTTGCACACGATTCTCCGTATTAAAACTTAGCAATCGCATGTGACCAATAATATTGCCCAAGATATAAAGTATTGAATCTCCTTGATTATCTACCCGTAATAAGTCAAAGCAATAGTTACTAACCACACGCAATCCTATTTAAGGGACGAAGATTAAGAAATAACTAACCACTGAGGTCTAATTCTTCCCAGTTCAGTTCTGAAGAATTTGTCCTCCTGTAGGTCCTCTTCAGTGCATCAGTCATGCACTAGTGTAATCTCTTGGTCAAGACAAACCAATCTGAGCCTTACACTTCAACCTTTCACGATTGATTGTTCATTTCTATCTAGGTCGTGAATGGTGTACTTTTAGTTACAAGGGACTGTTAATTTAATCTTCTGTGATCTGGTATCACTAAATTAACTACAATGTAACACGTACTATTTATTGAACAGTTATGCAGTAATTATATGTAACATTCGATGATATTTAAAGCATCAGTGATAAACAATTTATTTCAGTAAATAAGTCCGAAATTCAGTCTGATTATACAAAGTAAAAGCATACTTTCCAGTATAATCCCAACAATCTCCCACTTATACTCAAAGTCTGCTTTTAAGTATACTACATCATATCTCGTGTAGTTCCTAATACGTGACATCTAATGTCACCTAAACGAACCTAATAATGTCTCCCACTTATACTCAAAGCAGATTGACAACGGTCTTGACACCCATTCCTTTCACATGTCTCTCGAATGTATTCTGAGGCAGACCCTTTATGAATGGATCAGCTAGGTTGTCTTCTGACGCGATCTTTGCCACCTCTATATCTCCTCTCTTAACAATTTTTCGTATAAGATGGTATTTCATTTCAATGTGTTTGCTGGCTTTGTGGGCTCTTGGTTCCTTGAATTTGCCGCTTTCCCAAAGCATTGTCACAATAAAGCGATGATTGTCTTTGGGCAAATTCGGAACTACATCCAAGTCCACTAGGAAGTTCTTGAGCCAAACCGCTTCTTTCGCTGCCTCGCAAGCAGCTACATATTCGGCTTCCATGGTAGAATCTGCGATGCATTTCTGCTTAACGCTTCTCCACGTCATGGCTCCTCCCCTATGCAAAACACACTACCGGAGGTAGATTTTCTAGAATCTAAGTCTGATTGGAAATCCGAGTCCGTAGTGTGGCCGATGGGGATTAGACTATCGATCGATAAACCAACATTCTATCTCGAGTTCTTTTCGGATACTTGGAATGTTTTTAAGCGCCATTCAATGTTCCTTCCCCAGTTACTTTGATATCTTGCCACCATGCCAACGACCATAAAGCAGATATCGGTCTCGCGTGCACAACATTGCATACATAAGGCTTCCGCGGTAGAAGCATAAGGAATGCCTTTCATGTCATCTATCTCCTTTTGTGTCTTAGGGCACATTTCCTTGGATAGATGGATTCCATGCCTGAAAGGTACGAAGCCTTTCTTGGAATCCTGCATGTTGAATCGTTTCAAGAAAGTGTCTATGTATGAAGCTTGCGATAAGCCTATCATCATTTTCTTGCGATCTCGAGTGATCTTGATCCCAAGGATGTGCCCGGCTTCCCCTAAGTCCTTCATATCAAACTGTTTTAAAAGCCATGCCCTTACGTCTGATAACACCTTTACATCGTTCCCGATGAGTAGAATGTCTTCTACGTATAGTACTAAGAATACCAATGCAGTTCCGACACGCTTTTTGTACACACAACTTTCGAACTCGTTTTGATCAAACCAATAAGACTTTATAACATGATCAAAACATTGGTTCCAAGCTCTGGATGCCTGTTTGAGTCCGTAAATGGACTTCATGAGCTTACAAACGAGGTGTTCTTGGCTCTTTTCAATGAAGCCTTGGGGTTGTTGCATATAGATTTCTTCATCTAGACTTCCGTTAAGGAAAGCTGTCTTGACATCCATTTGCCAGATTTCAAAATCGAGATGCGCAGCTATCGACAAGAGAATCCGGATGGACTTGAGCATTGCTACAGGTGAAAAAGTTTCCTCATAGTCGATCCCTTCTTTCTGAGTATAACCTTTCGCCACAAGCCTTGCCTTGAAGGTTTCCACCTTCCCGTTCGATCCCCTTTTTCTCTTGTATACCCACTTGCAGCCAATGGATTTGACCCCATTAAGTGGTTCGACTAGCTCCCACACTCTGTTATGATCCATAAAACCCATTTCTGCTTTCATTGTCTTTTGCCAAGAAACCGCATCCTTGTCTTGGATTGCCTCATCATATGTCCATGGGTCTGATTCGTCTTGTCCGGGAATCAAGTCCGAGGACTCTCCTATCCCCATGAATCTCTCGGGCTGTCTCACAACCCTCCCACTACGACGAGGTTCCGGTTGTGAAAGTGTATCGTTTGGTATGTCATCTTGTACAGTTGGCAATGAGGTTAGCCACCTTAGCTCACTTAAGGTAATCTCACTTCTGGGTCTTCTTTCGTTCATATAGTCTTCCTCCAAAAATCTAAAGTGGGTGCTTATTACCACCTTTTGATCTTCGGGACCATAGAACATACACCTTTTTGTTCCTCGGGTATCCTATAAACAACCTTAATTACGATCGAGGATCCGATTTCGGCTTCCTTGTGTCAACACGTGGGCGGACACCCCCAAATTCTCATGTGTCTCAAACCGGGCTTGCTTGGGTCCACAATTCTTTGGGAGTTTTGGGAACCGATTTGGATGGCATCAAGTTCAGAATGTAAGCCGTTGTTTCAAGGTATGACCCCCTTAAGCGACTTGGGAAGATCCGCATAACACATCATTGATCTAACCATTTCTAAAAGAGTTCATTTCTTAGCTCTGCAACCCCGTTTTTGTTGAGGGTTAGGGTGAAGTAAGTCGATACAATCCCTTCATCGACAAGTAGTTCAAAAACTCATCATTTGAGGTACTTCGCCTCCGCGATCGGATCGTAGAGACTTGATACGTTTTTCCTATGATTCTCTCGCTTGAGCCTTAAATTCTTTGAATTTCTCAAAGGTCTCGATTTATGCTTCATAAGGAAAATATAACCGCATTCTTTGAGTAATCATCAATAAAAGTGACAAAATACTCATAACCTCCTCTTGCTTTGATTGACATTGGACCACATACGTCTGTGTGAACGATTTCTAACACTTCTTTGGCTCTATTCCCCTTGGCTCCGAATGCCCTCTTGGTCATTTTACCCTCCAAACATGATTCGCAGGTAGGAATTGGTTCAACTTGGAGAAAATCTAGTGAACCATCTTTCACCAACCTTTGGATCCTCTTTGGAATAATATGTCTCAATCTTAGATGCCATAGAAGTGTTTCGTTCACGTCTGATGAACGTTTTCTTTTAAAGCTTGATTGATGTGTTATAGGATGCGTTTCGTGGGTGGTGTGCACAGTTAATTGTATAGAGATTACTTGACAACGTTCCATGACAGATAAATTTATCATAAAGAGAAATGGTAACAACTTTATCAAAAGTAACCGAATATCCATCAAGGTAAAGTTTAGAAACCGAAATCAAATTCTTTCTAAAATTCGGAACGTAAAGAACATCTCATAAAATTAAAACTCTGTCTTCAAAAGACAAGTGCACTTCTCCCATTGCTTCAGCTGCCACTCTCGTGACATCGCCTAGTGTGATGAGGATCTCACTCCCACTAAGTTGTCGAGTCCGCTTGAACCCCTGTAAAGTGAAACAAACATGATCAGTGGATCCCGTATCCACCACCCATAAATGGGAGGGATACGCCGCTAAGCAAGTTTCAACAACTAGTGTGTGAGAATTACCTTTCTTTCTATTCCTTTTGGGATTGGAACAGGCTGACCTCCAATGTCCCTTTTCACCGCACTTGAAGCATTTTCCTTTTGGTACTTTCTTGACACCCATCCAACTAGCCGTCTTTCTCTTACTTTTCTTAGTGATTAGTTTGCTTTGGATCTGACCACTTTCCTTTTCTTGAGTCTTGCCTTCCATTGGCCTAGATCTTGAGAAAAGACTTTTGGTCACCAATGCTTCGTCTTTCTTTCCTAAATGCTTCTCTATTATCTCCAAGTCTTCTTGTAGAGTGTCCATAGTAAACATGTGATCGCTCATCACAAAACTACAGTAAAACTCATCAAAACACCTTGGAAGAGTTAGGAAAAAAGAAATTCGATTTGAGCCTCATCACAGTACTTAGTACCGAGATAAGCAAGTTTATCAAAATGACATTTTATTCTGAGAACATGCTCCCTTACGAGTGTTCCCTCAGCCATTTTTAGCCTAGCCACATCGCCGGTTTTAAACTGATTGATCATGCGGTCTTTTGTTAAAAACTTTTCCTCAAGACTTTGTATAATTTCTGCAGCAGACTCAACACCTTCATGAATGTGTCTCAAATCATCAGATAGTGAAGTCAAGATTACACGTTTCATGGGTTCATTGGCCTGCTCCCAAATATTATACAAGTGCCTTTCCGCATCAGATCCATCAGTAGGTATACGTGGCTTGGGTACATCAAGAACCCAATGATGTTCTTGTGCCGGTAGGACAAAACTCATATTCCGTTTCCAAACAACATAGTTATCTCCAGTTAATTGGTGTTCTTTGAGTGTATATAACAGTGGATTAAAAGGTTGCGACATGATGAACTGAAATAAATAATAATATGCATAAGCACAAATATATCACAAAATTCGATCACATGTTTCATATTAAAATCTCAAAAAAAATATGAACATGCATCAGCCAACATCTCAAAACAGTTTAAATAAGCCACGTGGGGTGGGTCATTATTTAAACACATTCAAGCAGGTTACAAACAAGAACAGTTACAAACCTTTAATATCCAGATTAATAGTTGGCTCCCACTTGACCAATATAAAATTGACAGGGAATTCGGGGAAGTATATGCATATCAATTTTATACCTAAGTAATAACCATGATTAAATACATAATTATTATTTCGCTTTGAACGAGCCTCGTGGGAAGGGTCATCGTCGCCACTAGTAATAATCCACAATCATCCATTTGGAATTTATTCATGTGAAAGCTATCTTTTGACCGTCCCGTGGGGGGAATTTCTCCAAAAGAATTCACAAATAAATAAATCATGGAGGTCAAAATTAATTCAATTTTATTATCCGAAATTAAATTGTCAATTAATTGTTTAAGCATACTTAGTAATTTTCGAAAGTGAGATTTTTCAAAATATTTTCTCATGCATCGCAAATTTAAACACAATTTAAATAAGCATAAAATAATGCATAAACATCAAGACAAAAAATTAAACATATTGGGCACATTTATCCAATTGTCATGGTTAATTTTTGTCATGTCTTGATCTTGAGAAATCGTCTTCATAGCCTTCATCGTTCGTCTCGAAAAGCTCTCACTTGACCGTTTAAAAAAAACTCCTTGTCAAGCCACCTCATCGACCACCTCGCGGGTCGGAGTGCCCGCCTAGCACTCCCCCGGCCGTGTCGAGTGGCGTCCGTCTTGTGTGCCCGGCCCATAGACGTTGCCCACGTCGTCGCCGTAGCGCCCTCGGCGGCGTCGTCGCCAGCAGCGCCTCCTCATCGCCCCTCGCTTAGCGTCGAGGCAGATCCCGTTTCGGCCTTCGGCCCCTCGGCCTCGCCCCAATCCGTCTTGGCCACGTCCGGCGTCGCGTCGCTACAGATGCCTCCTTTTGGCACATTTCGCGACGATTTTGCTTATGCTTGATTCGAATCCCGTCTTTTAATTCCTCCGTTTCTGATCCGGTTACATTTTATTTACAAAAAATAAATAAACCTAGATCTAGACTAGTCTATTACATTGATCAAATCAAACAAATTCTAATCTACTCGTTGATTTTCTTACGAGGCAAAATGAATTCGAACGAATCGGATTAAAAAACCACAATTTATATGCATGCATAAATAAAAACATTAAATTCCATGACAATTGGATACCTGCAAAAAAAATCTAGCAATTCTACTATCCAATTTCAAATTTAATGAAAACAAATTAAATTACAATTTAAAATTCAGAGCCCGAAACCGAGGCTCTGATACCAGTTGTTGGGGAATTAATTACCCGGATCTATTCGGGATGAATATTTAAATACAAATTTAATTCTAACAATTATTACTAGCATGAATTAATCCTATATGAATTCAAATAATAATTCAACAATAAATCATGCATATAAGCAAGTTGGCGTAAATCCCACGATGCGGAATTACTACGAGTTTACGTGAACTTACCTCTTGGAATGACAATGGTCTCGTCGATGAAAACACACCAAAAGACCTTCCCAAGTATTCCCTAGTCCTTGCTCGACAATCCGGTGGAAGGAAGCTCGCGATCAATTAACAAAAGGAAAAATAAAATTTATTGCACCACCTTTGTGGATTTACTAATTTTTCCAGTACATGGAATTGTACTTGGGAATGAAACATTCATCCCCTATTTATAGAGGGGTGTTGGACGATTTTTTTGCATGGAATAAGGGGAAGAAAATCTTTTCTTGATCTCCAAGAAATCTTGAATATATCTCCTATATTCTTTTCTCCATAATTAAAATATTCCATAAAAATCCCAACTCCACTTGTTATGGGAATTTTCGAAAATAATAGGAACAAGAAACCAAGATTTGGATCTTCTTGAATTTATGAGATATACTTGTATTTCAAGAAATACATATCTTCCATAATATCTTTTCAAGAAAATCAAGAAAATCTTTCTTTCCCTTTTATTTCAAAAATTTCAAAAATATCCACATGAATAACCAAGTGGGAGATTTCTTGAATTTAATGAGATAATCTTGTATTCCAAGAATACATATCTTCATTCCATAACAAAATTCAAAGAAAATCTTTCTCCCCTTTTATTCATAATTTTCGAAAAATTGAGGAAAAATAGGCAACAAATTTATTTTATTTTTAAACACCTTTTTCAGTTATTGGACTTTATGTTGGGCTACTTCGGGGGCCTTTAGGAGAATTAAGATTGGACCTTCCAATGGACCTTGAATTATCAATATTGAGCCACAATATTATTCAAGCCCATAAATATTAATTAATCCCACTACATAATTAATATTGCACTATCCATCTTAACCCATATTACAGTTAATATGGCTCTCGGTTATTATTTCCCGTGTTTAAGATTATCTAGCCCATTAATTAATTCAAGCCACTGAAATAGCTTTCCATTAATTAATATCTTTTATCCTTGGTAAAGGAACGGTTCAACATTATTATCCATACCGGAAACTAGTTCCATTTGCAAGATTTGGTATGATAAAACTTATGAACCTCCCAAGGGGGCAAATCGAACAAGCGTACTTGCACACGATTCTCCGTATTAAATCTTAGCAATCGCATGTGACCAATAATATTGTCCAAGGTATAAAGTATTGAATCTCCTTGATTCTCTACCCATAATAAGGCAAATCAATAGTTACTAACCACACGCAATCCTATTTAAGGGACAAAGATTAAGAAATAACTAACCACTGAGGTCTAATTCTTCCCAGTTCAGTTCTGAAGAATTTGTCCTCCTGTAGGTCCTCTTCAGTGCATCAGTCATGCACTAGTGTAATCTCTTGGTCAAGACAAACCAATCTGAGCCTTACACTTCAACCTTTCACGATGGATTGTTCATTTCCATCTAGGTCGTGAATGGTGTACTTTTAGTTACAAGGGACTGTTTAATCTTCTGTGATCTGGTATCACTAAATTAACTACAATGTAACACGTATTATTTATTGAACAGTTATGCAGTAAATATATGTAACATTCGATGATATTTAAAGCATCAGTGATAAATAATTTATTTCAGTAAATAAGTCCAAAATTCAGTCTGATTATACAAAGTAAAAGCATACTTTCCAGTATAATCCCAACAAAAAGATCAAAAAAAGTTGCAACGCTAGAATGTAATCGTGTCAGCAAAGCAGTGAGTTTTATTTTCCTCAAGCCAGATGGGTGAAATCGACTTCTTATCAAGGTAACTCTATTTGTTCGACTGTGATAATAACTAATTTTTTAGTTAGATATGCGACAAATATATTATCCTTTACATGTATGGTTATGAAAGAGTAAATATGCATGATTAGATCAAAATATTATACTATAGTATCTGTGAAGCTGCAATTTTAAATAATATTCCGTGTAAATGGGGTGGAAATAGAAAGGGAATCCATCAGCTTCAAGCAAATATAGACGTTAGTTCTTTTTTGAGCATGTGCTCCCTACCCATTTCCTTTTAGTAGTTTGGATTTTTTCAATTCAACTAGATTCCCTATGCAAGTGTATCGGCCTCTCACGAAAGGAAACTACAAACAATCATCTGTTCTGATTTATCTGCTTCCCAGTTCCGCTGTCGATTCATCTCTCATTCTCATATCCGTCTTCCTTTTTCTTTTGGAAGAATTTGTTAGAAGGATGCAAGCGATAAAAAAGTTTCATGCTTATTTTGTTCCTCCACTAATTATTCTTTGTTATCTCAATTCATTATTGTTGTTTTATTAAGATATTATTTTATGTTTAAATATGACTTTTGCAGATACAGTCAATTTAGTTCTTTGATAATTGTTACATTTATCAATATAATTATGTAAGATGAGTTTTTATATGTTTGACAACATCGGCGACTACGTGACCGCCGTCTCATATGAGTTGTTTTTGTCTATAATGTATTATATGTATCATTTTCATTATGCACCACTGTTATTATTGTTCGTAAGAAATGACACTTTACAAATAAAGTGTTGATCCTTATGAACAATAGTAATAATGGTGTACGATCAACATGATGCATATAATACCTTCTCTATTGGAATAATATAAATCTTGAAGACAAGTCATATACATATACATTATGGGCAGGACGTTAGGCATTTTTAGCCGGATGAGGAGAATCAAGTTTATTGGTTGATTTTACTATATAGTGCACTTATAATTCTACAGTTGAATATATTATTTGTAGCCAGCATGAACCATTTTTTTTTGTATTTGATGAAACAAGTGAGAAGGTGAAGAAGGAACAAGCACCAGTTTGGTTTAGCGGTGTTCAAGTAGTAGTTTCTTTTTTTTAAAAAATAATATGATTTAGTTTAGTTATTAAATGTCCAAACATTTTGAATATTAACACTGAATTGTAATGATTATTTAAATATCAAAAGTGATTATAGTGGGACCATATTTCATTTAAGATCATAAATTGATCGGTATATGGAAATATGTGGAATTATATAATTTTGTTTTATTTTTGAAAATTTTGTTTTATTTTTGTTTATAGCAAAAGTTCTATAATTTTCAATTTGTAAGGATTGAAATCAACTAATTGTCACAAGTAAAAAGTTGATGTAAGCTATAATTAGAAGACATATACTATAATTAGAAGACGTAGTTACATTTTAAAAAAAATTGTATTTAATTTTTTATATTAATAATTCATGTCCATAAACCAATGTAAACTAATCTTAGCGGATTCTAAGGCACCTTATATATGGCCTCTTATCAAATAAATTATATCACAATAATTAAAATAAGATAAAAATTTGTATGAGATATCTCATACATAAGACAAATTCTTATGTTTTCAATTTGCTAAACCTCTGTTTTAATATATGTAAGTGTGTATGCATTACTTATCATTTTACAAACTAAAAAACAAAACTACAATAGGCCCGTGCATTGCACGGGCAAAAGACTAGTGTGTTAAAAAAAGGGTCTGTTTGACTAAGTTTATAAGCTCTTTAAAATAGCTTATAAATTATTTAGCTTCTTGATTTTGTTTGGCAAGATAAAATATTTAATATCTTATAAGTTCTAAAAAAAACCTCTTTAATAACATTTTTTTTATTTTTTTATTTTAAACAATAATTTTATATTTGAAAAAATATATTTAAACATAAATAATCGGAAAAATTTTTTTTTTTGATTTTTTTTTTTATTTTGGGAAGTAAAAAAAATACATTTTCGACAAAAAAGAAAAAAATAATTTTTTTTTCAATTTTTTTCAAAAAGAAATTATTTCGAAAAAATATTTTTTTTAATTTAAAAATAAATAAATTATACTATTATATTAAAAAAATTAATTATTAAAGAACTTATAAATTTTATTAGCCAAACGTTTTAACAACTTATAAGTTACTTAAAAATCATATCTTATAAGCTCTTAAAACAACTTATAAGATGTTAGAGCTTATAAAATATTTAAAATAAGTTTAGCCAAACAACGCCCTAACTCTCACACATAATTTTATTGATAAATTAAATCAACTTATTATTTTAAAAGTTAGAGAAAATACATTTTAAAAAAAATAACCTTACCTTTTAAAAAGATGATTTTCAAAGAAAGATTTCGAATTAATGACATATGACAACAATATTATAAACTAAACAAAAAGATTTACATACAACATTGCATATGAAATATCCCCAAAATATAAAAAATAGAAAATATAGCAAGTGAAAATAATAAGCGAGACAAAATTGGGTAAAATCGATTCACATGGATAGTATTGTGTGTGTATTCTAACAACAATATTTGTCTTCTCATAAAATATTACTCCATCCATCCATCCATTAAATTTATACTCGATATTTTGAGCACAACAGTTAGAAAAAAAAAAGATAAAAACAAGAATATTATAAAATATTGTGGAATTTATCTATAAATAAAATAATTATTTTTTTAGTAAAGTACAACAGTAATTAAAGTAATTTAGTGATGGTTGAAAGCAAGGGCGGATCTTCTAATATAGCCCGGCCCTAGCCATTAATATCTCTCTTTATATATATATTAATATATATATATATATATATATATTAATATTAATATTAATTTTATATATGTGAGCTTAAATCTCTAAATATTATGTGTTCGAGAATAGTTTGTTGGACTGTATTCAAATTTATTTTCTAAATCCAAGTCGAATATGATTTTTTCTATGTCTAAATACCTTAATTTCTCTTAATTCCACCAAATAATAAATGAATAAAATTTCGATGAAACTTATTCATTGTATGAAATTTATATTATAATTATATTTATAAATTAATATCATAACACTTATCAATTAATATTATTACACTTATAAAATGATATAATTGCATTAAATACTATAATATTAGTTTATAAGAATAATGATACTAATTTATAAGTGTAATAATATCAATTTTATACTTTGAATAAGTTTTATAGGAGAGTTTGTGATAATTAAATATATTTAATAGTAAATACTAACCAACCTTACTAGGAATTGAGATTTGTTTTTTTATTTTCTTTCAAATTTTAACTGTATAATTTTTTATATTTCTTCTCAAAATTTTAATTATTATATAATCATTCTCTAATTTAATTTTTATTTTTTTTTCAGCTAAGTGTAGAGATTTGAGCATAATTTCATCTTCTCTGTTGCAATAGATTTTCGTTTCTAAGTTTAGGTTATCTTCTTTTTTACAAACTTTTTCTTAGTGTATATTGAGAATCAAATTGCAAAATTCTATATAGATAAGTTATGGGATATTTTTTTTTTCTTACGTAAACTAAAAAAAAATAAAAAATTTGGGCTTTCGATTTTTTTACAATATTTATTCCAGTCCGTCCTATAATTTTATCCTGGCTCCGCCATTGGTTGAAAGATAAAAATAAAATATTTATTTTTATAAAAGATATGAGAATATATATGGTGGACAAATGAATAAGACAAATGAACATAAATTTGGTAGAAGATCGAGCATAGGTTATTTAATGTAAGAGTGGGTCTCATGTATTGGTCAAGATCACAGACTCATAAATAAGATTTTAAAAACATGCAACTACGTTTCTAATATACACTATAAGTACACGGTACATCCCGGATGCTACAAGACCTAGCCTTTATGTAATATTGATGGTATCAACACTAGACTATTATACATAACAATAATAATTTTTATATACAACAGTGATAATTCATAGTGAACTCGAGATCATACAATTTTTTCATAAATAATTTAATTTTTATTTGGTTGGGTGTAATGGAAGGAGGTAATGAGAATTATTCTCATTAATAGCACTTGACAACTTTGATACACTCGTAATGAGAATTGAAGTAAATAATTGATTACTCTACTTCCGTTACCTAATTTCACTCAAGTGATCATTCATTCTACCTCCTAAAATTATACCAATTGTTTATTTTCTAATCAAGTATTATCAATACAATTAATAACTTATAATGATTGACCCCTTATAAAAAAAACACTCATAATAATTGACTCTCAATAATGCTCATTAATATTATCATTCTCTAATCATATCAAACTGTCATTCGTCCTTCGCTAACTCAAACACCATTATAATATCTGGAAATTGAACTACCTAATCAATTTGGACTATGTTTATTTAATTAAATAATTCATTCCACAAACATTTGAAATCAAAGAAGCACACCTTTAATTTCTAGTTCCCATGCATAAGATTCAAAATTAGTCAAAGAGCTGAGTTTAACATTCTCTTCTTCTCACCTACCATTGACAATTGCCGCTGTGATAATGCATTCTCAACGCTTTAAATATGAAAATGAAATACCGGGAGCAAAGTGGGGTCCATTTTCACTGACAGCGTTGACTAAACATATTAACAAAATCCCACCGGCCACCGTCAAATCGCTCAGTCAGACTTGACGGAATAGTTGACGGACGTTTCTAAATTAAATTATTTGCATAGTTGGTAAATTCACCTAAGTCTAAGTGAACTCATACTCATTTGAATCCATATGCAAAATGTGATTCTGTAGTATAATTATTATTCAGAATTAATTATTTATACAGTATGCATTATGCAATATGTGACTATACAGAGTGCAATTCTTAAAGTCTTTTTAATTATTTCTAAAGGCTGATATTATATTATATACCAGAATATTAATGTCAGATGCGGTCAAATATATGATTGGTTTATGAGGAGGACTGCATAATAAGATTGGTAATAAAATTAAATTTAATAAAACTAAGATTGGAGGATTCCCTCATACTTCAAAATCAAATTAACATGAAATGCTAGTAAATATTTAAATAATTTCTAAAAATAAATACTCCAAGCATATAAAATAAGATAAGGAATAAATAACACAAAGTGTTGTATGGACTACGTGCATTAAAAATGATGGCCGTTTTTTCACCTTCCCAAATCCCCCACAGTAAAAATTAGGATAGATATACTACAAGAAAATAAAAACTGGCTATGAAATTTTCTAAATAATTAGGGAATTTTTAATGAAAAATAATTTGGTCCTTAAATAATGAAGATTGTCTACGAATTGTCTACGAATTTTTAGAATTTTTATAGACATATAAATTACCTACGAAAAAACAGCCTACACATTTATAATTTTCGTAGGCAAACAAATTAACTACAAAATATAATTCTCTAAGCAACTTAATTTCTGTAGATAAATATATTTTTAGTTTAAAAATGACCTACAAATAAGCTCATCTACGAATTATATTTTAGTAGGCAAATTTACTTATTAATGAAAATGATCATATGATTAAGAAATTTTGTAGATAAGTCGTAGAAAAATTTTTAATATTTATATTAAAATATTTCGTAGGTAATTCTCGATTTTCTTGATTGTTGGGCTTAACTAGTGTCTGGGCTTTTGAAATATCAACCAGAATGGATATGGGCATGTAGGAGAAATGGTCATATTCGTTGCTTTATACATCGAAAACGATCCTGGAATTTTTTTGGGCTAATGGGCTCATTTTTTTAATGGGTCTCAGCCCAAGTTTGTATATTGGCTTGGTTATCTTGTAAGATAAGCGTAGACCATATTTTTCAAAGTACATTGAAAATGTTAACCATATTTCTAACCAATAATAATAATAAGACAAAGTGCAGTTATTTATTCAAGTGGTAAAAACACACCCTACCTAGACGTGCTCTGAGGTTGTCATATTGGAAACAAGAAGGGTAAAAAACGGAAATGTAAAGTATATACAAGAAGTAATTTTTTTGTTTGTTTAATAGATTATATTAAACATATAACAAACATTTGATAGTTATACGATGAACCAACGATAATTGATGATAATGATTATACAATTTGTATTAAATTTCAAATTAATATCTTATGAAAATGATCATATGCTCACCGATACCAACTTATATGCCCACCATATATGATGTCATATAAGTAGAAAAATTCTCCATTATATGGAGTTATAACATAAGTGGTTAGCATATAAGTTGTATGCTTGTAGCCCACCGTCACATGATCGTTTATCTTAAAAGTCATTTAATTCTCTTTTGACTGAAAAACAAACCGTAATTTGAAATCATTAATGACTCAATTAATTTACTTTTTTTTAAAGGTAAAATGATGACTCGAGTCCATAACCTCGGGACATAAGTTGTGATGCTCTAACCACTTGATAATAATGCTAAATTACAAACACACCCACACACACTTGGACAATTACAAAGTACATGATAGAGTATACTCTATCCTACATTCAAAAATTCTAAAATAACTTTTCTCTTTTTTTTGATCGGGCAAAGATAGTTGTTAGTAGTTAGTATACATCAAGCACCCAAATACTCTACGAAATCACCAATCCACCTTATAACTCATATAACTCCAAATTCGTTCTCAAAGGGAATCGAATCTGGGTCTCCCACTCAAATGAGGAGCCCAGTGGCCAAGTGGGCTAAGCCCCCCTTTTCTCATTTATATATTCTAAAATAATTTTTTTTTTTTTTTTTTTTTTTTTTTTTATCGGGCAAAGATAGTTGTTAGTATACATTAAGCACCCAAATACTCCACGAAATCACCAATCCACCTTATAACTCCTATAACTCCAAATTCGTTCCCAAATGAAATCGAACATGGGTCTCCCACTCAAATGAGGAGCCCAATGACCAAGTGGGCTAAGCCCCTGGTTTTTTCTCATTTATATATTATTCAATTATGTAAGCTAGATGCTACGGTACATGATTCAATTCGTTCACACGCAACATAGAATTTGTTGTTATTTGTGTAGTATTTTTTAAATTGTTGTAAGCAATTTAATTATATATCTTATCTTAATGCATTATTTATTGACAAAAACTTGCATAGACGTGGTTCATGCTATGAATTCGGGTCAAACCTGACCCATACATTACAAATGCGTCAGATATATATATACTTGAGCATATTATTTGTTTGCGCCTCTTCCATTCTCCTTTCTCCCAGCGTACGAAACTGCGTCTTTCCTTTCTCCTCTATCCCAGCATGCGAAGCTACCTCTGCGACGACTTGCGATGATTTTCGTTTCAACGGTTAGAAGCTTCTATGCTGCTGAATTCATCATTTCCCAGGGTTTAGGGTTTATAGCAGGTTTACTACTCGCTGACGGAATGAAATTGAAAGGGAAGATAAAGTAAACAAATAAAAAAATATAAAAACCATGAACGAAAAAAAAAAAAAAAGAAAAAGAAAAGGACCTTGGATTATGTTACGCCGCTCCTTCGTTTTCAAACGTGCACTGCAAATACAAATAGATTTTCCTATACATAAATAACAGTGATATTTTTTTTGAATAATAATAAAAGTTTTTCTGAATAAGAGTGATAGTTTTATAGCGTAACAGTGAGAGTTTTATATAATAACAATGAGAGTTTTTCTGAATAACAGTGAGAATTTTATAGAACAACAGTGATAGTTTAATAAGATGATAGTGAGAGTTTTATAGCATAACAGTGATAGTTTTATAGAATAACAGTGAAAGTTTTTTTGAATAACAGTGAGAGTTTTATAGAATGATAGTTTTATAGCGTAACAGTGAGAGTTAATTTGAATAAGAGTGAGAGTTTTTCTAGATAACAGTGAGTAAAATTTTTTCTGAATAACAATGATAGTTTTATAACCTAACAGTGAGAGTTTTTCACAATCGCGCTATTGTCCCTAACACCTTCATCTTTATTGATCTTTATTGTGTGGATTGGTGAGCGGACACCTTCATCTTCATTGCTCTTCATTGCGTGGATTGACGAGCGCATGACGGCGCAAAGCAAGAGAGATGATTGAGCGCGCGACGCGAGCGAGAGAGATGAGATAATTGAGCGCGCGACGGCGCGAGAGAGATGATTGAGCGCGCGAGACTCAAATCAGACTGAGCGTGTGCAATGCAAATTCGGGTCAACCCACTTAAAATGGATCATATTGAATTAGGGTTCATAGTATGAACCTGGTTCACAGGAGTGTTATTCTTATTTATATATCTTATCTTGTGCATTACATATATTAGTAAAGGTACTTACTGTGATAATGAAATAAAAGTCGACTAGTGGCATTAGATTTTATGGTATGTGGAATTTGCTTGTTGACCACTAACCACAACTTAAATGAATATATTGGTGGAAGAGTGTATTTTTTACCCTGTGTTTTAACAACATTTTACTTGTATTTTTATGATTTATATTTTAGTATATTATTTCATGTATTTTTGTTTTGGATAAGCACACCTTTAGCTCTGTGTAAATCTACTTCACTATGTTGCTTTGTACTTTTGGAAAACGCATTTTCACCTCCCTATATTTTTACAGTTACTCACTTTTTAAACATTAATAAATAAAGATATAACGAGTAAATGATAAGAAGAATGACTGTGCAGGTGACACAAAATAAAAAAATAGAAAGTAGAGGGTGCTAAAAAAAAGTGAGAGAGGGGCAAAAGAGATAAGAAAATGAAAATATAAGGGACAAAAAATTAGTAAACTAAGTACAAGAGAAAAAAGTGAAAAATTAAGTTCTGTAGGGGGAGAAAAGGAACATTATTCATTGGCATGAAAGAATCGTTTTGACACATCTTTTAGATAAAAATTTGAGATGGTCTCATATATGAGACGAGGTATAAATTAGTACAAATCAACACTCTTTTTTTCTAAAGTGTTAAAGTGTCAATACACAAATTATGAATAATTTCATTATGAGACCGTCTCACATAAGTGGTCATTCATTTTGAGACACACTTGTGTAAGACGTCTCACCGTGAAATAGAGCATAAATTGAATATTGACGCTTTAATATTTTTGAAATAGACTAGAGTTAATTTGTATTACACTGTATGAAAAGTGTTACCCCGTTTAATGTATAAAAATATCTTATACGAGTTTTTGTCATGCAAAAAATGGTGATCTAATTTACAACAAACACGGAATTCATTTTATAAAAGCATTATTGACTTGGTGATAAATTCATTGTTGTGAATATTCACTGAGATCTTTTTTTCTTTTTTCTAAAAGCAATAATATATATATAACGACGACTTTTTATTTTCTAGATAAGGTTCACTTTGTTTTTCAAAATTCACAAGTTTTTAATCATCACTAGATACTTAAAAGAAAAGGGGGTAAAATATAAGATGAAAAAGTTTCGTGTAAGAAATTTCGTGCAAGAAATCTGTGAAACTAGCTAAGGAATATGATTTATATTATTAAAAATTATTAATCGTGATAATTAAAAGATACAAATTATTAGTATAAAAATACGACACTGAAAGGTATCACTTATACTACAATAAGGGTATAGTATTAATGATGACAATTGAATGATATATGACTTACATTACAAAATAATATTAATTGTGATAACTGAAGGATCAAATATATAAATATAAAATAATTTCATGGTAAACAAATATAGCAGAAGAACTACTAAAAAATAGATAAGCTTAGTCACATATAACCAAAACGATGCTAAGTGCAAAGATATATGATCAATCAAAATGATTAGTAGAATGATGATCAAAGAGAAAAAGTTAAAATAAGTAAAATCCTGATTAATTAAATTAAAGTCGTGTAGTTGTGTCAAAAGAAAGCATATGCCCTACTATATACACATAAAAAAAATTCATATAAATGTAGTGATGAGTGGCCATGAAATGGTGGTTTCCACCTCATGAGTTTTGTTCATCTTTTTGGTGACCCTTTCAAATCCCACTTTCACACCACCACCCCTAAAGCAAGGAGCCACCATATCTAGTTTTTTCTTCTCATCAACAATGTACCAAATTGTCTTAGATTCAGACAAATTTTCTATATATACTTCCCATTTTACTTTAGTAAATTATAATAATTTAATTTTATTGGGATCGAGGAGGATTTAAGAGAATGATTGTGTTAGGAATTAAACAAGCAATTATGGAGAAAATAATAGAACTAGGAATTTAAAGACAAACAATTTGGTTACCCAGTTCGTCAGGAATGACTATGTCTAGGGGCACTACCAAGCCAGGAGATTCACTCTTTTCGTGTGTTATTTTCGTACAAAGAGGCAAATACAATGAGTCAAGGTATTTAAATGAGACATGGGTCAAAGCCCTAATTCACGCGCAAAGCTGTGGAACCCGCTCGACCACAGGCCTTGGTCGAGCGGTTCCATTTGATCAGATCGCCAGCTCGAGTGCCTCCAATGCTCTGGTCTCCCGTCGCGCTCGACCTCCTTTGGTCGAGCAGAAGTGCTCGACCTAACACCATGGTCGAGCTCTTCGCCCTTGCTGGATCCCTTCTCCGACTCAGGCTCCACAACCCAACAATCTCCCACCTGGAGACTGACTCCAACAGTAACTTGTCTCCCCCGTTCCAACGGTTTCTCTCACTGGTAGTAGTGCCGAGCCTTATGCTCAGTTTCCAAGGCCAGTTGAAGTCATGCATAACTTCAACTTCTCTAAGGTCACAACCTTAGTCAACATGTCAGCAGGATTCTCACTTCCCCGGATCTTCATCAGCTGTAAGATCTTGTTCTCGATGAGGTAACGAATGTAATGATACCTCAACTCAATGTGCTTCGTCCTCGAGTGAAAGGCCGAATTCTTCGCCAAGTGAATAGCACTCTGACTGTCACTATACAAAATACTATCATTTTGCTCCTTCCCCAACTCACACGACAGATTCTACAACCAAACCATTTCTTTACTAGCCTCAGTGACTACAACGTACTCTGCTTCTGCAATGGACTGAGCTACGATCTTTTGCAACTTAGAAGCCCAAGATATTGTTGTACCACCAAAAGTAAACACATACCCTGTAGTACTCCTCCTTTTGTCGAGATCATTTGATGCCAAGTCTGCATCAACATATCCTGCCAACCCAACGCTTTTGCCCTCAAAGCACAAAGCTTGTTCAGTAGTACCTTTCAAGTATCTAAGGATCCACTTCACTGCCTCCCAATGCTGCTTACCCGGATTGCCCATAAACCGGCTAACAACTCCCACTGCTTGTGCAATATCTGGTCTTGTACACACCATTGCATACATTAAACTTCTAATTGTTGAAGCATACGGAGTGTTTTGCATGTAGGTCCGCTCCTCTTCGCTATTAGGTGGGTCCTTGTTGGATAGCTTGAACTGACTTCCCAACGGGACCCGAACTGGCTTTGCATCTTCCATACTAAATCTCTCCAAGACTTTCTTTATGTATTCAGCCTGTGAAAGATACAAGTTTCCTGCCACCTTGTCACTATCGATTCGCATACCCAAGATTTGCTTGGCCTCTCCAAGGTCCTTCATAGCAAACCTTTCAGATAATTTTTCCTTTAACTTGCTCACCTCCTGAGCACTAGAGCCTGCTATCAACATGTCATCAACATATAATAGCAAAATGATATAACCATCATCATACCTCTTGAAGTACCAATAATGGTCAGCCTCACACCTATTGATCTCAATCTTGTGCATGAACCCATCAAACTTTTTGTACCACTGTAATGGAGCTTGTTTTAGACCATACAAGCTCTTCTTCAACTTGCAAACTAGATCACTACTCCTCTTAGACAAGTATCCATCTGGTTACTTCATGTAGATGTCCTCATCTAAATCACCATGAAGAAAGACGGTTTTTACGTCCATCTGTTCTAACACCAAATTTTCTGCAGCCACCAGACTCAGAACCAATCGAATGGTAGTTAGCTTCACCACTGGAGTAAAAACATCAGTATACTCAATACCATGTTTCTATTGAAACCCCTTCACAACCAATCTTGCCTTGTAGCATTTGCTTCCATCAGCCTCCTCTTTTATTATGTAAACCCACTTGTTATGCAGTGCTTTCTTGTCCTTAGGAAGCTCAACTAGCTCCCAAGTTCCATTGGTCATCAATGAATTCATCTCATCATCCATTGCAAGTTTCCACTTGTCCACCTGTTTACTACGTGTTGCCTCTGCATAACATTCAGGTTCACCACCATCAGTTAACAATAAATAATGAAGGGAGGGTGAATACCTATCAGGAGATCTCCGATCTCTCGTGGATCTCCGCAGCGGAATTGTTGGTGGTGGTGTACTTGGTTCTTCCTCAACAATCACCTGATCATCTAGAACCCCTTTGCTCCCACCCGAGTTCGAAATGTCTAACTCCACAACCTGAGACTCAGAACCACCTTCTTTGGATACCCCCAACCTGTCTTTGTACATCACCTGTTCATTAAATATGGCATCTCGACTACGAATCACCTTTCGGTTTTCCTCATCCCAAAATCGATAGCCAAATTCATCACCGCCATATCCAACAAACGTACACTTAACAGATTTTGCATCCAACTTACTTCTACTCATAGAATCAACATGAACATATGCAACACACCCAAATACTCGAAGAAAAGACAGATTTATCTCCTTTCCCGACCAAGCCTCCTCCGGTATGCGATTTTCCAAAGGAGTTGAGGGTCCTCTGTTTATCAAGTAAGTCATTGTTAGCGCCGCCCAAAAACATCTTTGGCAGCCCACACTTCAATCTCATGCTTCTAAAGACGTTCACATAGGTCCCTGTTTTTACGCTCGCCACGCCATTCTGCATTTTGGGGTTCCTCTCACGGTTTTCTCCATTCGGATTCCATTCGCCTCACAGAATCCTTTGAACTTACGGAGCTCGTACTCTCCACCATTATCGGATCTCAAACGCTTCACCTTGAGACCCGTTTCAGTTTCTACAAGAGTCTTCCATTTCCTGAAAGCATTAAAGGCATCAGACTTATTTTTCAAGAAATAAACTCATACCTTCCTCGTAGAGTCGTCAATAAAAGTCATGTAATATGATGCTCCACCAAGGGATGTCACTTGTCTTTGGACCCCACAAATCACTTTGTGAACTAACTCCACCGCTTCTTCAAAGCTCTGCCTCAAAAAAAAAAACTCACCCTTTTCGCTTTTTAGAATACACGGTCCTCACACAAACCAATGTCAATTTGTCTTGAGGTCCGGCGGTTTACCCTTCGAGCACATAACTTTCATCCCTTTTTTTCACTCATGTGGCCTAGACGACAATGCCACAAACTTGCATTCCCTTTTTCACTAGCAAGAGTAATGTTATCCCGGGTGTTGCCTGTCATATACAACGTCCCCTCTTTATTTCCACGAGCCACTACCATGACACCTTTGGATATCTTCCACGAGTTACACCCAAAGGCCACCTTGTAGCCCTCGTCATCAAGTTGCCCAACTGAAATCAAATTCCTCTTCAACCAGGAATATGTCTCACATCTTTCAATTGTAACACAGTCCCATTTGGTGTCTTAATCCGAACATTCCCATTCCCTTTGATTTCCAGAGGCTCATCATCAGCTAGATAAACCTTCCCAAAGTTTCCGGAAGTGTACTTTTCCATTACGTAAGCACTGCTGCACGAATGAAACGATGCTCCAGAATCTAACATCCACGACTCCAATGGACTGCTTACACTCATAATCAATGCATCTGAGTCCTCATCAGTGGCAACGTTGGCTGAGTTGTCATTCTTCTTTGGTTCATTCACTTGTGCCTTGCACTCACTTTTATAATGACCAAGTTCATGACATTTATAACACTCAACTTTACTCTTATCCTTCTTGGGCTTATCTTTGCCCCTTGACTTCGATCTACCCCGATTTGGCTTCCCCTTGGATTCAGATCTGCCTCTGCTTCCCGCACTCAAAGCAGATCCTGTGGCCACACCCAACTCTTTCCTGCGAATTTCTTCGCTCATGACCAAATCCCTAACCTCATCGAATTTTAGTTTCACTTTACCCATTTGAAGCACTAAACGGTAGATTACCGTTCCACTCCAACTTTCCAGTAAAGAAGACAACAAAATTAAGGCTTGAACTTCATCATCAAAATCAATCTCAACCGAGCTCAATTGGGCTATGATCATATTGAACTCATTGAGGTGGTTGGCTACCACAGTATCCTCCGCCATCCTCAGGTTGAATAACCTCCGCATCAGATGAACCTTGTTCGCTGCAGACGGTTTTTCATACATCTCAGTCAATATCTCCAGCATCTCCTTTGTGGTTTTTGCTTTCACCGTATGTAGGGCGACGTTCCTGGATAACGACAGACGAACCACACTCATCGCCTTCCTATCCAGCAACTTCCACTCGTCGTCCTTCATCTCTTCAGGTTTTTCACCCAACGGTTGATACAAATCTTTACCGTACAGGTAATCTTCGATCTGCAATTTCCAGAATCCAAAATTCGTTCCATCAAACTTCTCAACAGGCGATTTCCCTTCAGCCATCATAATTGCTCTCCACATATCCCTTTAACCCGATGCTCTTGATACCAGTTGTTAGGAATTAAACAAGCAAATATGGAGAAAATAATAGAACTAGGAATTTAGAGACAAACAATTTGGTTACCCAGTTCGTCAGGAATGACTACGTCTGGGGGCACTACCAAGCCAGGAGATTCACTATTTTCGTGTGTTATTTTCGTACAAAGAGACAAATACAATGAGTCAAGGTATTTAAATGAGACATGGGCCAAAGCCCTAATTCACGCGCACAGCTGCGGAACCGGCTCGACCACGGGCCTTGGTCCAGCGGTTCCGCTCGATCAGATCGCCAGCTCTAGCGCCTCCAATGCTCTGGTCTCCCGTCGCGCTCGACCTCCTTTGGTCGAGCAGAAGTGCTTGACCTAACACCATGGTCGAGCGCCTCTCCCTTGCTGGATCCCTTCTCCGACTCAGGCTCCACAACCCAACAATCGAAAATAATATTTGTTAATGAGCTCCATAAGAAAATATTTCTTGTTTTCCTCCTTTTTGGAGCTATTCTTTTTTCTTTTTCTATACTTATCTGCCAAAACCATTTACACAATTCTGTGCCAAAAATTTAAATTGGATCAAGCACTGAAGTTTGTATGAGACAATCTTAAAATAATCTATATTGTACAATTTAGTACCAACAAACATATATAATATATTACGATGATAATTTTTTTGTATGAGATAATTTCATACATGATTTATGATATTTTTAATTTGTTGATTTTCGTGATACTTTAAAAATTAAAATATCATAAAAAGTTAAAAATTAAAAAAAGTATCACAATATTTTAATATTTAAAGTATCACGAAAACTAACAAATTTAAAATATCATGTCTCATGCAAAAAAACCGCCGTATATATGTTTGTAACGTATAATCCATTAGATAGTCCAACCAATCCAAATCACCAAAATCGAGATCAACGTAATAAATAAAAGAGTAACGCTCCTATTAATCATATCTATACATGAACTCTATCACTCACACACTCTAATGTATAAATTTTATCAGGGGTGAAGCATAAACACTATTATTATTTAATAAATAAAACATCTTATAAACAGTGATAGAGTTTGTGCATAACAGTGATAATGCGTATATACATAACAGTGATATTGAACAAATAGAGTTAACATGTTTTGTTGTCTAAACAAATATATTTAACAAGTAGGCGCCTAAAGTTTGGAATTTCCTCATATATGGAATTGCAATAGAGTGAGTCTCATGTACACCCAGATGCACCATGCACTCATAATGTATTTTAGAACCGTGCAACTTATTATAATGAAAGATGCAACCTATTTACACTGAATCGTGTAATAAATTGTACGTTTCAGTATATAAAATAATAGTTGTACATACATTATAAGTGCACAGTGCACCTATATGCATCCAAGACTTAACCTAAATGCATCCAAGACTTAGTCTTTATAGTGGTGGATCCGGCGAGTGACCCGTGGGCGAAAACCTAATGTTGTGAAGTCATATGTAGCAAATCTAATAAGATGATGCAGCAATATCCCACTAATTTTGTTAACATATAGTAACATATAGTAACATATATAGTGGTATCATTGTCAAATAATAATAGTATATGAACGTTCCAGAGCCTCACCAAGATAAACCCACTTTAGGGTTTGGATTAATTATACGCCTCATTCGATGGCTGCTTATAGCCCTCCAAAAGATAGTCAGATTCTGTTCCACACAAATAATAATTACATGGTCAAAATTATTTATGGCAAGATCTTGTATGCACCCGAGTGCACCGTGCACTTATAGTACATTTTAGAAGCGTGCAACTTGTTATGCTGAAAAGTGTGACTTATTTACACAGAAAAGTGCAACTGTTAATATGAGAACATAGTTGCATGTTTCTGTTTGAAATAGTTGCATGTTTCTATTTTGTATAGTTGCACGCTTCTAAAATGTACTATGAGTGCACGGTGCACATTAAGATATGAAAACAAGATATATCATTTATAATAGATGCATGACAAAAATCAAAGGTGGCTATTTTTCATGTTAGGTGGAAAATTAACCTATGTCATTTGCTTAAGATAAGAAATGCTATATACTTTTAAATTTCGCCGAGCTTTTTTGTTTGAAAAAGTTTACATTTTTCTTTTCTTCTTTAATCAATATTTCCCTTGTAGAATATCTCTCACCTCATCTCTATAAAAATTAAAGATGGCTCTTTTTTTAGATTCTTTATTGACTAATCATTTTTGGTTTAATATCTTACTTTATTTCAGAACTAAATACTCCTACTATAATTATATGATGGCCCGAATAAAATATTGTTATATATATAAATAGATTACAAAAGTAGAAGACCTTATTATAGAGTTATAGTTATATAATGGTCTAGAACTATTGTTTTATTATTATATTCGCAGCAAGGAATATACTGTGAGGCTGTAAAAAAACTAAAAATGGAAGTCCATTATAAAAGTAAAAAGTTACTTACATATCAACGACTTATATAAAGCACAAAAGAAAGAAGGAAAAAAAGAAGGCACTTTGTAATGGCTTGCGTGATATAGCCACATTGTCCTATCAATCATCAAATAATCAATCAAATTGCAACATGTACACACGGTGATAATTTTTCCTTATTTTATATTCACATTAATTCCTGATTAAAAGAAAAAGACAAAAACTCGTAGGGGCCGTACGATATGCAAATTAGTACAAATTCATGCTCGCCATTTAAAATATGTTAAATTATCGCGTTCAAATTATGTTCAATCTCATTGTGAGATCTTGCCTCATGGTTAAGAAATATCAATGGATAAATCACTAGTACATGGCAAATTTTTGTGCACGCAGTTGCATAGAGTACAACTGGTTTTTTTAATCATATGCCCTGTTTTGATGTAACAGTATTACTCCCTCAGTCTCCAATTTAATTGAAACATGTGCAAAAAAATTTCATCACAAATTTTGGATTGAACATTTATTAAAGTGACAAAAAATCAACTCAATCAAATATACAATATTATATTATATGTCATTATTTTCTCACACTAAAAATAATTTTATCTTCTAACCTTCAACTTATACTGATAAACAACTCTCACGTTAAACTTTGTGCAGACCAATTAATTTCAGGACAGAGGGAGTACCCATTTCCATTGAACAATATTTATTGTTATTAGTGTGCAATATCTCATATTTCCACTAAATAATATTATTTGATCAGCATTAGTGATTATCACTAAGTAGTATTAAAAGTTTGTATTGAACTGTATTAGTTAGACCGCGTGGCATGTGTACACAGCTGTTATTTCTAGTATATATATACATGTGTACACACAGTTGATATATACATAGGACAAGAGAGAGAGAGAAAGAAAAAATGGAGAAAGAATTAGAAGCTAGAAAAGGGCCATGGACAGAAGAAGAAGACGGGCAGCTTGTATTTTACGTGAAGTTATTTGGCGATCGGCGTTGGGATTTCATAGCACAAGTATCAGGTTTGAAGGTTGGCGGGAGACACATATAATAAAAATAGGTAGGCTTGTTTTGGGCATGACTATCGGATTTCACCACGAGCCCCATAAATATATTTAACCCCTATCTCTTATTACATCTTTTGGTCCTAGGTTTGAAAAGAACAGGCAAAAGTTGCAGGCTGCGTTGGGTTAATTACCTCCATCCCGGCCTCAAGAGGGGTAAAATTACCCCCAATGAAGAGCGTCTCATTCTTGAACTCCACTCCAAATGGGGAAATAGGTCATTCTCTTGATGTTTATTTTATGTGATGTTTTGATGAGTGATCACATAATCTTGCAAATATATGTATGCACTTGTTGCACTATACAATTTAAATAGTTTTTTAAATGATATATATATGTTGTTTCGTTAAAACGTCATTGTTAATTGGAACATTATTAATTATTTTTATTAAACTATATGAATTGTACATGATCTTGAACATGCATGTTTATACTAATTGTAGATGGTCAAAAATTGCTGGGAAATTACCGGGTAGAACGGACAACGAGATCAAGAACTATTGGAGGACACTTATGAGGAAAAAGGCTCAAGAGTGGAAGAAAAAGAAAGGCACATCATCATCATTGTCATCATCGTCCACGTCTTCCAACTCATCGTCCTCCGACAGCCCTAGGCCAGAATTTACTCCGGCCAAGGAGGCGGAGGAGTGGAGTTTCTACGACACCGGTGGGGCCGGTGTCATTTCTAGTACTCCTGGAGAAAAGAAAAGTGGCTTGGAAGTAGAAGAAAGCAACAAGGTGTATACCATAGATGATATATGGAAAGAATTTGAGTTTCAAGAAGAAAATTGCAAGACCACATATGAAGCTGTGGCCTCACCCATATGGGATTACTGCCCAAATGATTCTTTATGGTGTTTGGATGAACAGCCAATGGGTGATCACTTCCAATCTTATCCTTTTTACAATTATATATGATTGGTTAACAAGAAAGTTTTATTTACTTGAAAAGGAAAAATACTAAAAGAAGTTTAATATGATCACTCATAAGGAAAGGGGACTTGTAGTTATCTTTGTACATAGGTTACTTAGGGGTTCCTCTACTTTTATGTGTATTCAGCAATATTAATATTTGTCTTCTTGTTAATGTAATCAATATTATCTAATGTGTGAATCTCAAGTTGTTTGTTTCATGCTTAGAGGAGGATTTTATTTTTTTAGTATATTGAAACTTTTCCATATATATTTGGAGATAGAAAGGCTGCAGGAGAGATTCGAAAAATATGTAATTGCTTATAAGAACTGAAGTGCCATTACTCACCATTAGAAATGATGGTACTAGTGACTTATTGTGTCTCTTAAGAAAATTTTATTATAATTTTATGCATAATATTGTTGAATTTTTAAATATAAGTATGTTTCGGAACAAAAGGTCAAATTCTATAGATAAGAAGAAAGGAACGGAGATAAGAAGAAAATGATAGAGATTCAAAAAATTATTGAATCATTCATAAGATATATATGAGAATGGATGTATGTAATTAGATACCGGTGTTTTACATGTTGTCCTGTTGGGCAGTGCACTGTGCACATCACTGCAGTGGGGTGTTGTACCACCTCCTGTACTGTTGTGCACTGTCTAACATGACAATGAAGAAAAAATCATAGATACCACCCACCAATTATTATTGATAAATTCTTGTGTCAAGGCATTGTTGTACTTGTATGATGAGGGAATTCGATCTTATTTCATTTTACTTGATTATATTATTTGACAATCACAAATTCCTTGTTATGATTAAGCCCATCAGACAAATGAATAGAATTATCAAAATGAATATCCGCATAAAATAAAAATCTAGTCTTGTAAGTGTTTTAGTCCATATAGCCAAGAGTTAAATTAATGTGGAGTGTGGGTGCACTTTTGAAATTTGGAGCGTGAGTGGTTACTTTAAAACGTGGGATAATGTTGATTGATGGGCTCTCTAAATCATCCAAGAAGCACTTAGCTATTTTGGGGACCATTTAATAAAATTCTAAAGTAGTGCTCAATCTATTATTGGTAGCTCCACGTTGCTTCGACCTTATCACCCAAATTAAATAAGAAATGTCCAACCTTTTAGTTGAGTTAGCTTTCCATTATAGTAAGTTATTATTATAAACTATGCACAATTCATATGGTAGTATTGGTCTTTGTCTAGGGATAACAAAGATCAAGAGGTTTTTGTTTACAACTATATAGGGTATGTGTGTGCTTAGTTTTCGGAGTGGAATGAAGATATATTTAGAAATGAAAGTTGGATTATATCACTAATTTGATGTTCTTTTGAGAACTTCAGTGTGAATCTCAATTTAGATATTTGTATGATTGTATTAGGTTTTCTCTTTAGAACAGGAATAAGTAAGCACCTCTAAACACATAAATCATAAAATTAATTAGTAAACGAGACTCCATCATATATATAAGATCATGAAATTTTGCCTTAAAATATGTTTAGAATGAAGCATTCCCTTTAACGACTAGGGGTTGAATTTACTATTCATGGAATGAACATAGATACCAACCAACATTCACTATACTTTCATTCACATTCCTTACTCTCTTACCCTACAATTAAGCACACCTTAATTATTTTTTTATAATGATACATACATATATATATATCAATGTTGATTATGCCTGCATTTATTTTAAAAGGATTGGATTTGTGTTAAACAGTTTTACCATGCAATTATTTTGCATCTATCACTTTATATACCATGAAATTAAGTCAAATATTAAATGGTGATATGTAAGTTGGTGCCCATCCATGTACATAGGATCAAAACCTACCTATCCATTACTGTAAACATTAAAATAGTATACAACGGATATCACCAAAAAAATGATTGTATTAACATTAGTATATTAACTATTATGTGTATGAAAAAGAAAGTTCTTAGTGGAAAAATACTGATTGGGTGATTAATTGATCGAGTATAAGGACCGGGAATGATGGACTCATTTTAATTCCATTAACTTGCACAGTTAATTCACGTTCCCTAAAGAAAAACATTAGGCTCAGGTTACTCACACCTACACTTTTAATAAATACACCGCTCTTTGATTTTGATTTTTAAAACAGACACATAAAATGTCAAATTTATTCCTCACTATTATTAGTGCATACACCCCCCACTTATCAAACAAGGAAAACGTCGATCAATATCAAAAACCCGAACAATTGACGATCTACTCAAATATCATGTCTTTATTTGGCCTACATTGCAAGGATGGTGAATACTCTTTGTCCCTAAAACACATATGCAAATTATTTTTTAAAACCAGGTTTAATTATATAGCAAATAGGATGATGTTTGTTGTTCATTTGATGTTTGTTATGAATATTATTATAGTTTGAGTGAATAAAATGGTATGGGTAGAATAATGTTGTAGCATAAATAATTTTTTGACGTTTTTTTTTTTTTCTTTTTTTCTCGAGCATACAATTTTCGGACTTTGTTTTTTAAAAATTGTAAAACATTTCGGAAATAATTTTCGAAAATGTACTACCTTTTAAAAAAAAATTCCGAATATTTGTCTAAGCCATTCTGTTTGGATTTTTTTTCGAAAATTACACTGGAATTCAAAAAAAGTTTCGGAAAAACACAAATTTCGGAAAAAAAATTCGAAACTGTGCATGAATATCGAAAAATCAGTTTTGATTGCATTTTTTGCCAAGAAACTCCACAACCTATTTTATTTTTTTCATTCAAACTACCATATATTTGCACAAACTAAAGTATTATTGCTTATTTGTACACAAAAAATGCATTAAAAACAGAATATTAATACCAAAATTTAACCTAAAATTTTCAAAATTAAAAAAATTAAAACTCATTCTCAATTCATCAACCCTAAATCTCCCATGGCGGCAGTGGCGACAACAAGTGGCAGCCAAGACGAAGAGCGGCGGCGTGACAGTCAACGTGGTGGGGGTGGTGGTCGACGTTCACGAAGAGGGGGAGGGGTGTATATTTTTTTTTCAAAGGGAAGGTAGGTAAAAAAATGGTAGGGGTATTTTGGAAAATTTGGAGGGAGTATCTAATCGAAAAGGTTTATTTACCAAAAGTGGAGGTGCAAATAACCTCAGCCAAAACATTATTGAATAATATAAAATGAGCTCACACGAATTAGGGCGTGTTTGCAAACTCTAATTGAGGGAGTAGAAATACTTAATTTTATAGATGTACTCTCACAACTTTAATTTCTAAAAAGTAGTTTTAAACTGTGAATAGAATTTGCAAACACATTCTTAACAAAAAACCAACTAATCCAATACAACAGTTGGGCCCAGAGTTGGGGGTTGATAAAATAAATAAATAAAAACAGATTTAATCAATCAAAACTGAATTGGATTATTTCACTTTATACATATATAAAACTCCTTTCTATTGAACTGCTAAACAATCACAGGAACTTCCTTAATGAATTGAAGCACTTGATAAAAAAACAAGATTTTTGTATACATAGGGTAAATCTTTGACATATACAACTATACATAGATGTCCAATGCGTTCACGCAGGTCAAGCATGCACTCACCATATGATTACAGTTTCATAGATGATTATGGGTAATTTTTCATCATTCCTCACTTCTCAAATGAGTTGACTAGCCTCATAATAGACATCTATAAAGAAAAAAATATACACATAAAGAGAAACTGAGACAATTTGCATAAGAAAACAGGAGAAAAGGTTCCAACACATATTTCATAAAATTCTCAATAAAATAAAATATTAACTAGCATTTCCAATAATAATAACTTAATATCAACTAGCATTTCAAAATTCCAGCAACTGTAAAACTCAAATTCTGATACTAGCAAAGTCAAAACAAGCCATTGGGACTAGCATTTCCAACAACAATAACTCAATATCAACTAGCATTTCAAAATTCCAGCAACTGTAACTCAAATTTGGGGTGGGTGGCGGGCCGGGGAAGCAAATGCACGCCTCATACCATGGTTAGTAAAAGAAGCCAAGTACTTTACCCCCAACATTCTTCCTGCGAGCTTCTTCATGATCCATGATTCCAGCAGATGTAGTCAGCACAATGTACCCAAACTGCAGGTACAACATCAAATGATATTAAAAAGAAAATTGATTCAAAAAAGAATATTTGCATCATATAGGTTTTAATACTAAGATGCAGGGACTCCAACAGCAAACTAAACTTTAATCCACCTACGTGAGGTAAGTTATATTGATCATAACTCATTATGTTTGGCTGAAATAGATGCTTTCGCTAATATTTAAATATAGCAAATCTTTTCTTCAAGTTGATTTCCAAGACTTAGCAAATCTTTTCTTCAACTCTTTAAGTCGATTTCTTATAGTTTAAATATGTACCTGTCTTGATGGGAGTAATCTCGCAGTCCAAGGCTCAATTTCCTTCACACCAACATCAAACCGCGGGCTAATAACACCACATTTGTTTAGCCTACCATTCAATTCCACCACAATTTTTCCAGATCTGTGGTCATCAACATACTCAAATTCTCCAATGTATCCTACAAAGCCATTTCAAAACAATTAATCGTTGCACTAAAACAAAGAAACTTGTGGAGATTAAAAAGCATACCATGCTTCTGCATGACGATGAGAAACTTGATAATAACTTTTGACGAAGGCCTGATCATAACCTGGCGCTTTCCTCTTTTCTCAGCATTGTACATGCTCTTTAAAGCATCATTTAACACACTGATTCTCACCATCTTCTAACACAATCTGATTATGGAGAAAGAAAATGTCAAATGCATCAAGTAGACTAAGTTTCAAGAATTTTTACACTTAATCATATGGTTAAAGACACTTAAGGAGATCATGTATAATGCATCTATCGAGCTACAACTACAAAGAGTACCCAAATATTAACAAGTACGATATATGCATAGTGGCACGCTCACAAGCAAGAAGTGCCTTCACAAATAGGTAATTTAGTTGAAATTCAGGCTCACGCTTCTCTTTCATTTTTTATTTTGTAATAATCAATGTGAGTTTAGGAGCTAGTTTCTTATATCAGTTAGTCAGTCCACATAAACCATTAGCTAGTAGCTTAAATAATAGTTTTAAAGTGTGATACTGAATATATTTTATAGTTTTCGAAAGAATGCTTTCTTCTTAGTTCTCAAATAATCTCTCCCTTCTCTTATCACAAAAAAAATTCTTGATTATCTTTTCACAATATACCTGCCACAAACCGTACAGTGATGTGTCAAGAAAAGAATTATTAGTCTATCACCATCAAAGTCTAATACAGCATTGCAAAATCTTATCTTGACAGAGTAATCACAACAATTACACAGTAATCAATAGCTCATCAGAAGCATTATATACAAGGACATTAACAGGCATCAGCATTTCGCTGATCTTTGACAAACAATACATTATCCATACATTCAATGTTTGTATGAAACATCAAACCCACAACGCCAAAACAGACATTTCCAGACTAAACATAAAAAGTGGAACAATTCACCCGATGCTAACCACGTGTGTGAGAGGAAGATCAAACATAAAAAACATCATCATCAATAAGCACATAAAATTACTCTTCTACCTAATTGAGCAGTCAGTTAGCAATTAAAATCGACGGCTACACAATTGAGTTCCCATTTCATACATTCAATGACAGAAGCTAAAGTCATTCAAACGATTGCACAATGCAGATTCCTGAAGCCTCGCTTAGTTGTCACTATAGTATTTCAAATTTCTAAATCGAAGTTTTTCATCTGATTAGATCACAAGCTCACACCAAAAAAGTAAAAAACCCTACAGCACCAGCAAATCAAAATTTAACCGTAATAGGAGCAACATAGATGAAAAACATGTAGATAGAAAGAAAACGAAATGATAATAACCAGGCCAACGAACTGATTACCGGAATAAGCCGCCGCTGCCGCTGCCGCTTCTATATAAGACAGTGGAGGAACGGAGGTTCAAGTGGACGGCAGATTAGGGTTTGAGCAGTATATATCGTTATATATACTTTTTTTTCTTTTCTTTTCTTTTTTTTCCGAGTGAAACGCCTCTTTTGGTCTTTTTACTGTGTGTTTAGAATTTTTCTGTCAAAAAAAAAAAAAACTGTGTTTGAAATAAGTTTAATTACGGAAACACTCTTATTTTGCGAACTCTATCGTATGTGTAGAAGTATTTATAATTTTTCTTAAAATTTAACGCTACCATATCTACAAATGGACTAAGTCCAACAATTTTTAAAATAAATATTTCTCACATATTTTTTATAGTTTGCAAACAAGATCTTATACTTCCTCCGTCCACTAAAAATATGTTCATTTTCTTTATTTGTTAGTCCATAAAAAATGTGTCATTCCCTTTATAAACATACTCACTTAATCTACACCCTCCAACCATCACTTAATTACTCATATTGTCATTATATTTTACCCACAAAATTCACTTTATTTATAAATGGACTCCATAATATCATACAACTAGCGCAGTGACCGCATGTTATGCGGAAGTTTTTAATATTTAATATAAAATTAACTTTAAATTATGTAGTAATATTTATAATTTTTAATTGAAAAAATATTATATTATTACTTTAAAAATTTTAAAATATATTAATATGCAATTAATTATCACCTACACCATCATCCTTAATAAAATAATATAAAAAATTATCAATATCAAATTTTTTATTAGTGTGTGTATTAATGTATATATACACCAAACACATAACCCCATATCCTATAAAGTTATATTTCTTGCAAAATTTAAATTTTTTAAATAAATGAATAACTCTTATAAAAGTTTATATTAAAAAAATTATATGAGTTAGAAATTTTATTATATTTTGATTATATAATTTAATTAATGATAACCGAAATTATAGATATCATATAATTTTATTATTTAATTTTAATTTAATTTTGAATGAATTTATTATTATTTTATCAACATGTATGCTAGGTTGAATTATTATAATCATGTGAACACGTATTAAATTAATTTTAAATTTATTTCACAATTGATAAATCAATTCAAAATTAATAGAAGAAGTCTAACATAATTTGTGCATAACATTATAAAAAAAATAAGTTATATATTTACAATATATATATATATATCATATATAACTTAAGTATATTCATATCATTTTAAATAATGATAATAATATTTGTATATTATGAAGAAATATTGAATTGATTGAGTCAATTATTCCTTTTATAATATTTTATTTAAACTATTAATACACATGACACATCATTTTTATTAATAAATCAAGATATCAAATCTATAATCTCTATAATGCAAAACCTATAAAAGATGATGTGTCAAATGATAAAATGACATGGCAGCTGATGTGACAAAGCCATATTTTTTATTTCAAATCCCTCTAATCTCATTCATTTGTAGTGTTGTTTTAATCTCAGCCATTAATTTTTTTTACTATTTTCTATAAATTGTCACATCTCTTATTCATTTTTCATTCATTCTTCTTATCTTTTTTTCTCTCTCTCTCTCTCTCTTTTTTTTTTGCAGGTAATTATTTTGATTCACTATGATTATTTATTTTGTGTTTCATATTGTGTAGATTATTCTCATATTTCTTGATTTGTGTAGATCATTCAAAAATCAATCATATTTTTTTTTACAGATCATTTGTATTGTGCGCACATGAAGAAGATTACTTGCAAATGATGTGAAAAAGTATAGATGTCTAGATCATTCAAATTGAAGCATATTCAGAAGGTATTCACAGATTAATTAGATCTTATTTGTCGATTTTTTTTTCTACAGCATTAAGAACATGAATGTTATTATTTTGATTTTCAAAGTTCTATTACTCAAAGTTCTAATAACCATTTTGTTTTATTTTCAGATTTATATATTATAATGGAGAAGATTGTTTTTGGAGAAGAAGGAGATTACACATGTGTTGTGGGCATACAGCGCGAGGTCGGGCACGACCTGGAAAAGTTATAAGGGGACCAGACCAAATTTTGCACAAGTATAACACCTCGTCGTAAAGATGGAAATAAAGGCACGCAAAGCACGAGTATGCAACCTGGATGCACCTCGCAGGTCGCACACTGACACAAGTACGGAGCATTAATTGAGGTGGGACCTGTGGCAGGCGAACGACACCAGGAACCTTACCTAAGAATGGTCTTAATCAGAGATGTGTCAGTAAAGGACGGTAATGATGAGTAGCTATGAGTAGTTAGACGACTAAATCCCTGCAAATCCGGATTGACCTCGGGCGACGTCCCAGCGAGGTGCGCGAGCTCTTAATACCTCGAACGACCTCCCAATGACCTCCGACCTGAGTCACATCAATCATGTAGCATTTAATGTTTCACAGAGCTATGATTCGGCTACTTGTACTTGTAATCCGGGAGAGTGAGCTCCACTCTCCCAAACCTTATAAATATGGGTCATTTATGACCAAGAGAGAAGGAGAGAAATTAATACCATACCAAACCTCTTGCAAATTTATTGCTCAAACTCTTATTCTCTCAAGCAATCATATAACATAAATACAATCCACTTTACACATTTATTGTTTGTGTCACTAAGATCACTAAGCCACATCTTAATCCATAATCCTCATATTTTAGTGCACAACAATTGGCGCTAGAAGGAGGGTACTCTTTAAGAAATATCAAGTTAAGTTCTTAGTCTTTTTCTCATTGGAGTATTCCTCACGAATCTTCGATACAAACCCATCTCATACATCCAAATCTCTCAAAAAACCACTCAACCATGTCTCAATCAACTCTCATCACCAAGAGAAGGGCCGTTTTGGCCTCATGTAGCTCCGGCGGAGCAGGGGCCAGCTGGTCCGGCCGTTAGCAACTGCAAGGCTGGGGGACCCACCGCCGGGATTGCTCAAAAGCTCGAGCAAATCCGCACCTTGAAAGAAATCGATGAAGCTATCACGGAGTTACTCAAAGCGCGCCGAAGTCTGAGATCCCGGATGGCGACCTCGCCAACTCGAACTGAGCAAGGCCGGAGCGGGCAAAGCCGAGGAGGCGGGTCTCACCACGAAAGGCGTACAAGGAAAGAGCCACTCCACGGGACCTGCGCCATGGAGGATCTCATTGCGAGGAACCTCGCCATGAGGAATCTCACCGCCGAGAGAAGCCAAGAAGCCTTGACTCGAGGACACTGATGTACTCGATCTATCGGGCGTAATCCGAACGAAGGGCCGAATCCCATCCACAAATGTTTATTCTCAAAAGGTTTCAATAGCGGTCTGCAGCGAGATCGCGGACCCCAGCGAGATCAACCCAGGCCGAGGCATGCGTGACAGGGCCAAGCCCGAAAGATCATTTTCAGGATCCCAGTGGCCCAAGGCGGACCCGGCAACGAGTGTCGGCGAAGGACCGACTCGAACGAAGTCCCTCACCCCACAGATCAGAAAGGACTCCTTCACCATACAGACGTCACCAAACTCCCTCACCTCGCCGACAAGAAAGAAACTCTCCGCCTCGCCTGTTGGGATTATACTAAAAAGTATGCTTTTTACTTTGTATAATCGAAACTGAATTTTCAGATTTATTTACTGAAATAAATTGTTTATCACTGATGCTTTAAATATGATTGAATGTTACATATATTTCTTTTGCATAACTCTTTCAATAATTAAAGACGTGTTACATCAGTAGTTAATTTAGTGATACCAGATCACATAAGATTAAATTAACAGTCCCTTGTAACTAAAAGTACGCCATTCACGACCTAGATGGAAATGAACAACCATCGCGAAAGGTTGAGGTGTAAGGCTCAGATTGGTTTGTCTTGACCAAGAGATTACACTAGTGCATGATTGATATTTGAATAGGACCTATAGGAGGATAAAATTCTTAACCGAACAAAGGAAGAATTAGACCTCGGTGGTTCGTTGTTTCTTAACCTTCGCCCCTTAAATATGATCACGTGGGATTGGTAACTATTGCTTTGACTTATCATGGGTAGCGAATCGAGAGATTCAATACTTTTTATCTTGGGCAATATTATTGGTCACATGTGATTGCTAAGATTTAATCGAAGAATCGTGGTGCAAAGCACGCTTGTTTGATTTGCCCCTTGGGAGGTTCATAAGTTTTATCATACCAAATCTTGCAAGTGGAATTAGTTTCGGTATGGATAATAATGTTGAACCGTTCCTCGACCAAGGACAAAAGATATTAATTAACGGAAAGCTATTTCAGTGGCTTGAATTAATTAATGGGCTAGATAATCTTAAACACGGAAAATAATGACCGGGAGCCATATTGACTGTAATATGGGTTAAGATGGATGGTGCAATATTAATTATGTAGTGGGATTAATTAATATTTATGGGCTTGAATTATATTGTGGCTCAATATTAGATATTCAAGATCCATTAGAAGGTCCAATCTTAATTCTCCTAAAGGCCCCCTGAGTAGCCCAACATATAGTCCATTAACTGGAAAAGGTGATTAAAATAAAATAAATATTGTTGCTTAATATTTCCTCTATTTTTCGAAATTTATGGATAGAAGAGGGAGAAAGATTTTCTTTGAATTTTGTTATGGAATGAAGATATGTATTCTTGGAATACAAGACATCTCATTAAATTCAAGAAATCTCCCACTTGATTATCTATATGAATATTTCAAAATTTTTGAATATTATGGGCAAGAAAGATTTTCTTGATTTTCTTGAAAAGATATTATGGAAGATATGTATTTCTTGAAATACAAGAATATCTCATAAATTCAAGAAGATCCAAATCTTGTAATCTTGAACCAAATTTTCGAAAATTACCCCATAACAAGGGAAGGTGGAATTTTTGTGGAATATCATAATTATGGGAAAAAGAATATAGGAGATATATTCAAGATTTCTTGGTGACCAAGAAAAGTCTTTTCCCACATTGATTTTGGACCCAAAATTTCGACCACCTCCTATCTATAAATAGGGAATGATTAGTTCATTCCCAAGTACAATTCCATGTGCTGGAAATATTAGCAAATCCACATAAGTGGTGCAACAAAGTTTATTTTTTTCCTTTTGTTAATTGTTATGAGTATCCTTCCCACCGGATTGTCGGGCAAGGGCTAAGGAATACTTGGGAAGTCCTTTTGGTTAGTCCGTCCGACCAAAGCCAACGCCATCCCGAGAGGGTACGCGTTCACGTAAACCCGTAGATTCCGTGACGTCGTAGGGTTTTACGTGGCTTTTTTATATGCATGATATGTTGTTGCAATTATTATTTAAATTAATATAGGATTAATTCAAGCTAGTAATAATTAATGAATTAAATTTGTATTTAAATATTCACTCCGAATAGATCATGCAACTCATTCCCCAACAATCGGTATCGAGCCTTTGTTTTAAGACTCAATTTTTTAAATTGTAATTTAATTCGTGGACATTAAATTTGAAATTGGATAGTAGAACCATTAGATCATTTTTGCGGTATCCAATTGTCATGGATTTTAATGTTTTATTTTGCATGCATATAAACCGTGGTTTTTAATTCGATTAGTTTGATTTTGTTTTGTTTGAGAAAATCCACGAAAGTAGACTAGATTTGTTTGATTTGATCAATGTAATAAACTAGTCTAGATTCAGGTTTATTTATTTTTGTAAATAAATTATAACCGGATCGAAAACGAAAAAGATTTAAGAATTAAAGGATTAAATCCGTAAACAGAGTAAGGCGGCCTTGGCTACCGGCACCTATGGGCGCAGTGGCAGGCCGCAGGCCGGGCAAGCAAGGGCGAGGATGAGGGCTCATACAAGACGGGCGAAGAGGCTTCCAAAGCCGAAGGACAGGCGGATGCTGCGGGCGAGACGACGGGGATGATACGCTGGCATCGCCGAGGACGCGGCGGGCGGAGATGGGCGGCTACAGGATGCGCTGCCTCCTATCGAGAATCGCTAACCCCGCCGATATTTACCGAGGCATGCCGAGGCAATCAAGGGCACGCCCACGGGCGGTGCCGAGGTCGCTTAGGTCGCCCCAGTGTGCCAAGTGGCGGCCGAATCATGGCATGCATCCCAGCCGCCAAGGCGTTGGCGTGGCGATTGGCGTGGTATTTTTTGAGACTTAACGAGTGGGAGAAATCCGAGATGTGTTTCTTCAAGATCAAGCCAAGAAAAAAATCAAACCATGACAATTGGATAATTTGTGCCCAATATGTTTATTTTTCTCATTTTTGCTTGATTTAATTTGTGCTATCTTATACTTTATTTAATTTGTTTAAATGTGTTTGCATGAGGGTTGCCAAATTGAAAAATCTCAACTTCAAAATTACTAAGTATGTTTTAAATAATTAATTGACAATTTTATTAGGATAATAAAATTGAATTAATTTTGACCTCCATGATTTATTTATTTGTGAATTCTTTTGGAGAAATTCCCCAACCGAGACGGTCAAAAGATAGGTTTCACATGAATGAATTCCAAACGAATGATTGTGGGTTATTACTAGTGGCGGCGATGACCTCCCAACGAGGCTCGATCAAAGCGAAATAGTAATCAGATTTAATCATGGTTATTACTTAGGTATAAAATTGATATGCATATACTTCTCAAGTCCCTGTTAATTTTATATTGGTCAAGTGGGAGCCAACTATTAATCTGGATATTAAGGGTTTGTAATTATTCTTGTTTGTAACCGCTTGAATGTGTTTAAATAATGACCCACCCGTGGCTTATTTAAACTGTTTTTTGAGATGTTGGGTGATGCATGTTCATATTTTTTTGGGATTTTAAATATGATGGCATGTGATCGAATCTTGTGATATGCTTGTCTTTATTGCATATAGTTGTTTATTCGATTCAAAGATGTCGTTACCTTTTAATCCTTTTGTTATTATACTTAAAGTCAATACAATATGTATGGAAACTATATTGATTGGAAAATTATAATTGTCCTAACTGCACAAAAGCACAAGTGGATTTTGACACACAAAAATCAGATGAGCCAACTGACGAGTCAAAACATGCGGGACTCATCGATCACCTTCATGGAGAGAGATGTCGTCATTTGAAATGGTGGAGGGAAAACCCGTAAGGGATTACGCCCTCAAAATAGATGGTCCATCTGAACAAACTTGAGATTCCGAGTGGCAGTTATGATCTGGAGACTCAGATGAATTTGGTACTTCACTCTCTGCCCAAAAAGTTTTTGAGCATTTTGGCCTCGTTAGCTAATTTGTTGCAAGCTTTTGGTCTCGGCAGAAATGATGAAGAGGCACCAAACTCAAGCTTTTGCTGGCAAGTGGTCCGTCTTTCATTTTCTAAGCCAAGGGTAGGCAAGTTAAAGAAGAGGACCAAAGGCCATAAGCAATAAAACTCAACTGTTGCCAAGGGCAATGGTAAGATGAGGAATGCTTGTTGTGTCAAGGAAAATCCAAAGAGGAAGTGCTTAAGCTGCGGTGAGAGAGGACAATGGAGGTCTTGCCTGTTCCAACCCCAAAAGGGACGAAAAGAAAGGTAATTCTCACACACTAGTTGTTGAAACTTGTTTAGCGGGCGATACTTCTCATTCGTGGGTGGTTGATACGAGATCCACTAATCATGTTGGCTTCACGGGTTCTAAATGATCCGGCAATGTAGTGGGAGTGAGATCCTCATCACACTGGGCAACGTTATGAAAGTAGAAGGCATTGCAATGCTACGTAAGTGGCAGATATTGCAATGCTAAGGTAGTAACGATTATTGCAATACTACGCAAGTAGCAGACATTGCAATGCTACATGAGTAGCGATTAAAATAAATGGGAGAAGTACACCTATCTTTTGAAGATAAAGTTTTTTTTGAGATTATCTTTATGTTCCCAGCTTTTTAGAAAAGAATTCACTTTCGGTTTCTAAAATTCGATTAAAGGACACTAAGTTTCTTCTAATAAGAATGACATCATTTTTGAAATGATGAGTGTATACGATACGGGACATTGATGGAAAATCTCTATACAATTAATCAGTGCACACCACTTCATTTAAATGTGTCCTATAACACATCAATCGCTTTCCGAGAAAAGAAAAACGTTCTTCGAGGACGTGAAGCGAGACACTTTTTGGCATCTAAGATTAGGTCATATAAATCCAAAGAGGATCCAAAGGTGGGTGAAAGATGGTTCCTTGGAGCATCTCCAAGTTGAATCGATTCCAACTCGCGAATCATGTTTGGAGGGTAATATGACCAAGAGGGCATTTGGAGCCAAGGGAATAGGGCCAAAGAAGTGTTAGAGATCGTTCACACGATGTATGTATGTAGTCAATGTCAACCAAAGCAAGAGGAGGTTATGAGTAATTTTATTTGATGATTACTCAAGGTACATTTTCCTTATGAAGCATGAATCTGAGACCTTTGAGAAATTCTAAGAATTTAAGGCTCAAGCAGAGAATCATATGGAAAAATGTATCAAGTCTCTACGATCTGATCGTGGAGGCGAATACCTCAAATGATGAGTTTTTGAACTACTTATCGATGAAGGATTGTATCGACCATCAAGACGGAACCCCTACAAAATGGGGTTTGCAGAGCGAAGCAACATAATTCTTTTGGAAATGATTAGATCAATGATGAGTTATGCGGATCTTCCCGAGTCATTCTGGGGTCATACCTTGGAAAACAGCGACTTACATTCTGAACTTGGTGCTATCCAAATCGGTTCCCAAAACTCCCAAAGAATTGTGGACCGGGTGCAAGCCTAGTATGAGACACATGAGAACTTTGGGGTGTCCGCCTGCGTGTTGGACAAGGAAACCGGTAAATTGGATCCTCGATCAGAATTAAGGTTGTTTGTAGGATACCCCGAGGGAACAAAAGGGTGTATGTTCTATAGTCCCGAAGATCAAAAGGTGGTCATCCGCACCCACTTTAGATTTTTGGAAGACGACTATATGAACCAAAGAAAACCCAGAAGTGAGATTACCTTAAATGAGCTTAGAGGGCAAACCTCAGTGCCAACTGTACTAGATGATATACCAAACGATACATTTTCACAACCGGAGCCTCATCCTAGTGGGAGGGTTGTTAGACAGCCCGAGAGAATCATGGGAATAGAAGAGTCCTCGGACTTGATTCCCGGAATCAGACCCATGGACATATGGCGAGGCACTCCAAGATAAGGATGCAGATTCTTGGCAAACAGCAATGAAAGCCGAAGTGGGTTCTATGTTTCAAAATAGAGTGTGGGAGCTAGTCGGAGCACTTAATGGGGTCAAACCCATTAGATGCAAGTGGGTATATAAGAGGAAAAGAGGATCGAACGGGAAGGTTGAAACCTTTAAAGCAAGACTAATGGCAAAAGGTTATACTCAGAAAGAAAGGGATCGATTATGAGAAATTTTTTTCGCCTGTAGCCATGCTTAAGTCCATCCGTATTCTCTTATCGATTGCTACGCACTTCGACCTTGAAATCTGGCAAATAGATGTCAAGACAGCTTTCCTTAACGGAAGTCTTGATAAAGAGATCTATGTGCAACAACACCAAGGTTTCATTGAAACATGCCAAGAACACCTAGTTTGTAGGCTCAAGAGGTCCATTTACGGACTCAAACAGGCATCCAGAGCTTAGAACCAAAGTTTTTGATCATGTTGTAAAGTCTTATGGGTTTGATCAAAACGAGTTTGAAAGTTGTGTGTATAAAAAGCGTGTCGGAACTGCATTGGTATTCTTAGTACTATACGTAGATGACATTGTGATCATCGGGAACGATGTGAAGGTGTGATCAGACGTAAGGGCATGGTTTTCAAAACAGTTTGATATGAAAGACTTAGGGAAGCCAGACACATCCTTGGGATCAAGATCACAAGAAAAAGATGGTCGGGTTATCACAAGTTTCATACATAGACACTGGTTTTGAAACGATTCAGCATGCAAGATTCCAAGAAAGGATTCGTACCTTTCAGACTTGGAATCCATCTATCCAAGAAAATGTTCCCTAAGACGAAAATGAGATAGATGACATGAAAGGTATTCCTTGTGCTTCGGCTGTCGGAAACCTTATGTATGCATTGTTGTGTACAAGACCGGATATCTGCTTTGCTGTGAGCATGGTAGCAAGATATCAAAGTAACCCAGGAAAAGCGCATTGGACGACAGTTAAAAACATTCTGAAGTGTCTGAAAAGAACTCAGAATAGAATGTTGATTTATCAGTCAGATACTCCAATCCCCATCGGCTACACGGACCCGGATTTCCAATCAGATTTAGATTCCAGAAATTATTTGCCTCAGTTAGTGTGTTTCCATTTGGGAAGTGTAGCCATTAAATGGACGAGTGTGAAGCAGAAATGCATCACTGACTCAACCATGGAAGTCGGGTAAGTAACTGCTTGTGAAGCAGTGAAAGAACCGATTGGGCTCTAGATCTTCTTAGTGGACTTGGATGGTGTTTTGAATTTGTCTAGCAATATCTGCTAGGGGCAGTTGCAAATTCAAGAGAACCAAGAGTCCACAAGTCAAACAAACACATTAAAGGAAAGACATCTTATACGAGAAATCGTTAAGAGAGGAGATATAGATGTGGCAAAGATAGAGTCTGAGGACAGCCTAGCAGATCCATTCACAAAGCGTCTGCCTCTGAATACATTCGAGAGACATGTGAGTGGAATGGGTGTCAAGACCATTGCCAATCTGCTTTGAGTATAAGTGGGAGAAATTATTAGGTTCGTGTAGGTGACATTGGATGTCACGGACTACTCGAGACGTGTTGTAGTATACTTAAAAGCAGACTTTGAGTATAAGTGGGAGATTGTTGGGATTATCTTTGAAAAGTATGCTTTTTACTTTGTATAATCGAAAACCGAATTTTCGAGACTTATTTATTGAAATAAATTGTTTATCATCGATGCTTTAAATATGATTGAATGTTACATATATTTCTTTGATAACTGTTTCAATAATTAAAGACGTGTTACATCAGTAGTTAATTTAGTGATACCGGATCACGAAGATTAAATTAACAGTCCCCTTGTAACTAAAAGTACGTCATTCATTTACCTAGATGGAAATGAACAACCATCGCGAAAGGTTGAGGTGTAAGGCTCAGATTGGTTTGTCTTGACCAAGAGATTACACTAGTGCATGACCGATCTTATTTGAATAGGACCTCTGGGGAGGATAAATTCTTGTAATCGAACAAGGAAGAATTAGACCTCGGTGGTTCATTGTTTCTTAACCTTCGCCCCTTAAATAGGATCATGTGGGATTGGTAACTATTGCTTTCGACTTATCATGGGTAGCGAATCGGAGAGATTCAATACTTTTTTATCTTGGGAAATATTATTGGTCACATGTGATTGCTAAGATTTAATACGAAGAATCGTGGTGCAAGCACGCTTTTTGCTTGATTTGCCGGTTTGGGAGGTTCATAAGTTTTATCATACCAAATCTTGCAAGTGGAATTAGTTTCCGGTATGGATAATAATGTTGAACCGTTCCTCGACCAAGGACAAAAGATATTAATTAACGGAAAGCTATTTCAGTGGCTTGAATTAATTAATGGGCTAGATAATCTTAAACACGGAAAATAATGACCGGGAGCCATATTGACTGTAATATGGGTTAAGATGGATGGTGCAATATTAATTATGTAGTGGGATTAATTAATATTTATGGGCTTGAATTATATTGTGGCTCAATATTAGATATTCAAGATCCATTAGAAGGTCCAATCTTAATTCTCCTAAAGGCCCCCTGAGTAGCCCAACATATAGTCCATTAACTGGAAAATGTGATTAAAATAAAATAAATATTATTGCTTAATATTTCCTCTATTTTTCGAAATTTATGGATAGAAGAGGGAGAAAGATTTTCTTTGAATTTTGTTATGGAATGAAGATATGTATTCTTGGAATACAAGATTATCTCATTAAATTCAAGAAATCTCCCACTTGATTATCTATATGAATATTTCGAAATTTTTGAATATTATGGGCAAGAAAGATTTTCTTGATTTTCTTGAAAAGATATTATGGAAGATATGTATTTCTTGAAATACAAGAATATCTCATAAATTCAAGAAGATCCAAATCTTGTAATCATGAACCAAATTTTCGAAAATTACCCCATAACAAGGGAAGGTCGAATTTTTGTGGAATATCATAATTATGGGAAAAAGAATATAGGAGATATATTCAAGATTTCTTGGTGACCAAGAAAAGTCTTTTCCCACATTTATTTTGGACCCAAAATTTCGACCACCTCCTATCTATAAATAGGGGATGATTAGTTCATTCCCAAGTACAATTCCATGTGCTGGAAATATTAGCAAATCCACATAAGTGGTGCAACAAAGTTTATTTTTTCCTTTTGTTAATTGTTCGCGAGTATCCTTCCACCGGATTGTCGGGCAAGGGCTAAGGGAATACTTGGGAAGTCCTTTTGGTTAGTCCGTCCAACCAAAGCCACTACCATCCCGAGAGGTATGTTCACGTAAACCCGTAGATTTCGCATGCGTAGGTTTTACGTGGCTTTTTATATGCATGATATGTTGTTGCAATTATTATTTGAATTAATATAGGATTAATTCATGCTAGTAATAATTAATGAATTAAATTTGTATTTAAATATTCACCCTGAATAGATCTGTGTAACTCATTCCCCAACATCGCCCTTACCACGGTGAGGTCGCAGGACAGAACGAGTCTCCACAAATGGCAGCCATCCTACAAAATATCAAAGATCTCCAAGAACAATTAGCGAACAAGGGGGGAGCACCTCTTACCACGAAGATTCCCGTCTCGCCGTTATCACCCACGGTCATGCTCGCTCCTGTCCAAATCAAGATCAATGTCAACTCCATCACCCAATACAACGGCAGCACCGATCCGATAAATCACGTGAGCAAATACACGTCCTACATGAACTCCATGGGCGCGACTGATGCCACTCAATGCCGCCTTTTCCCGCTCACTCTAGGCGACCAAGATTACTGATGGTTCAACTCCTTACCCCCGACGTCCATAGAATCTTTCCACCAGATGGATCAATTGTTCCTCACTCACTTCGCCTCGCTGACCCCGCACAAGGGAACAAAGCAGCGTTTGGCAAACATCTATCAGTTCGAGGAGGAGTCGGACCGAGCATATATTGATCGAATAGACCAGCTCATTATGGAAGGCGAGCCGCTGGGCGACGAAGCCAAAGTGTTGGGAATAGTGCATGGGTTGAAGAAGGGAATGAAACTCTGGAAAATGATGAACAAGGATTATCCATCGAGCTACGCTGATTTCCGATACCGAGCAGGGATTATGATCACCAATGCCGAGATACTAGCCTCAAGATTAGGCGAGCAGCGACCAAGCGAGGTGAAGGTCGAAGCCAAAAAGCCTGATCCAAAATCCGAGAAACCTTACAGGAGGCCCGGGGCCATGAACTACCGAGCCCCAGGAACTTTCAAGTCAATTGATAACCCTCTGGAGGTAAAACTCCTGGAAAAACTAACCATGAATGCAGCTCAGGTGTTCCAGGCGATCAGAGGCAAGCAGCATATCCCACCACCCAAAGAGATGTACCAGGACCCTTCCAGACTCAACCCAAGGAATTTTTGCGATTACCACAACTCCATTGGACATGACATCGAACATTGTTGCGACCTGCAAAGGGAGCTCTGGAGATTGTACGAGGAAGGAAAGTTGGAGAACTTCGTCAAGCCAAAACATCAGCAAAACCAGCGACAAGCGCCGCCGCCAGGAAACCAGCCTGACCAAGGTAAGCAGGGTCCACAGATCCCAGCGGGGGCGGAAAACAGGGTCATCCACATGATCTGCCCTACAGGGGGGACCCTTGGAGGTTTCCTCTCAGCGACCTCCCTGTCTAATCGATGTCAAAAGGACAAAATACGAGCTCTCGATAATGTTGTGCTGAGCTGCCTTCCAATCAACACCATAGCCCCGAATCAGAAATAACTCACCTTCACCGAGGAGGACAAGGATGGGGTGGTTTTCCCGAACTGTGATCCACTCGTGATCTCAGCTAGAATAATGGGGGCTCTAGTCCATCGCATCATGATCGATAATGGGGCTTTCTGCAATATCCTTTTCAAAAAGACTCTGGACCTGCTCAGCGATTTCCACTCTTACGTCGAGCCCTGCGAGGTCGGGATTCGAGGTTTCAGAAACCAACCTATTGAGGCCTATGGAATGATCCGCTTGTCTGTAGAGATCACAACAACCTTGGACGTCGAAGTGAAGGCAACAAGGCAGCTAGACTTTGTAATCATCGATACCCCGTCAAACTTCAATGCTTTTTGAAAGCAGTTTTCGAACATTTAATTCGGGCCGCCCATCCTACTTCTATTGTATTAAGTTTCCCGGATTGACGGGAAGATTGGCACCATCAAGGGTGACCAGATTGCGGGCAAAAAAATGTTTAACTTACACTTGTGTCGATTTAAATTCTACTTTTTATTTTGGTAGAAAACCCGAGGTGGGCTAAGTTGTATGAGCCGAACTCCACCCCGGAAAGAAAAAGAAAATGATAAAATGGAGATAGATAATGTAATAAAAATAAATGTAACACCTATGGAAGTTGACGTCGCCGCTAAAGAGAAACCTGCACAACAGTTACCAGATTTGGAACCTCACCTCAGTTTCGAGCCAATGGAGCTTAACTCTGAACAATGAGAATCCAACCTTGATCCAAGAATGGAAAGAAATGAGCAGCGAGCAACCCCTATCGAAGAGCTCGAAATAATCCCAGTCGACCTTGATCGACCAGAACTGAGCTTGACTATCGGGACACGAATTCCCAGCGACCTGCGAGATCAATTGATAGATTTACTCAAGCAGAATCTAGACGTATTTGCATGGTCACATGAAGACATGGTCGGCATCGACCCCGAGGTCGCATGCCACAAACTGAACATCGACCCGACAAAGAAGCCAGTGTCCCAGAAAAGAAGGAAGTTTGGTCCAGAAAAGTACGCAGCCCTGGCCGAGGAAGTAAAGAAACTGCTAGATAACAAGTTGATCGAGCAAGCAGATCAGCCGCAGTGGGTGGCCAATGTTGTACTAGTGAAAAAAGTAAACAACTCTTGGCGGCTATGTATCGACTTCACCGACCTCAATGAGGCTTGTCCGAAGGATTACTTTCCAATGTCGCACATCGATCACCTCGTAGATAGCACCGCTGGGCACTAGATGATGACATTCATGGACGCGTTCGTTGGGTATCACCAGATCGCCATGGATAAATATGATCAGCAACACACATCTTTTCTGACAGAGAAAAACATGTATTGTTGGAAGAGGATGCCATTTGGTCTGAAGAACGCAGGGGCAACCTACCAGCGCTTGGTAAATCGAATGTTAAAAACCATGGAAGTATACATCGACGACATCGTGGTGAAAAGTGAAAAGAAGGAGGACCATCTGTGCCACCTCGCCCAGACCTTTGACATCTTGAGGAAGTACAACATGCGCCTAAATCCCAAGAAATGCAGTTTCAGAGTTGGTTCAGGAAAATTTTTGGGCCACATCATCAGTCAGTGAGGTATCGAAGCTAACCCAACAAAAAACAAAGCCATTATGGACATGAAGCCACCTCGCAACGTAAAAGAAGTCTAAAGGTTGACCGGGTGTCTCGCAGCTCTCAACAGATTCGTATCCAGGATGGGGGATAAATGCAAACCTTTCTTCGAAGCCATGAAAAAAGGAAAGTTCTCATGGACCCCACAATGCCAGGCCGCATTTATGAAGATCAAAGTGTATCTCTCCGACCCCCAGATCTTGGCAAAACCCATATCAGGCGAAAAGTTGTTTTTATACCTCGCGGCCTCGAAATCCGCACTCAGCGCAGTATTGGTGCGGGCAGAAGGTCAGTTCCACTTACCTATATACTTTGTTAGCCAAACTTTGAATGATGTCGAGCTCAAGTACCCGCCGCTCGAGAAGCTCGCCTATGCCTTGATTATGAGCGTCTGAAAGCTTTGATAATATTTTTTTATCACCAAATAGAAGTCCTAACTACCATGCCGCTGAGACAAGTTTTGCACCGACCTGATACAACCGAGAGATTGTTGAAATGGTCCATCGAGTTAGGTCAGTTCGGGATCACCTTCGCTCCCCGAAGGGCAATCAAAGCTCAGGTCCTCACCGACTTTCTCACCGAACTCACCTTTCCAGAGAGGATGCCAGAAGCAGTCGACATCCCATGGACATTGCACGTCGATGGCTCCTCGACGAGCACCCGAGTAGGGGCTGGAGTGGTCTTAATCAGTCCCGAACAACAATCTTCCACCACGGCTGTAAGCTTTGATTTTCACGCCACCAACAATGAAGCGGAGTATGAAGCCTTGATAAATGGTCTGGAAATGGCAATGGCCATTGGTGTATGAAAGTTAAAGGTTTACAGCGATTCCTAGCTGGTCGTATGTCAGATGTCAGGAGAGTATGAAGCACGGGGCGAGCAGATAGTGAAATACCAATTGATAGCGAAGAGCCTCATCGAAAAGTTCGAGGAAGTGCGAATAAAGTTGATACCTCGAGCAGAAAACACGCAGGCAGATGCACTAGCTCGCTTGGCCACGTCGGAAGGCGCCGTAGATATGGACAACATAGCAGTTAGTAAACTCAACACTCCCTTAGCAGGTCGCATCATCATCGACAAAATGGAAATAACTTGGACGAATCAAGCGAGTCCATCAAACATTCATAGGGAAGTCTTTCAGATCGCGGCCCCGGAAAACAATTGGATGACCGAAATCAGAGACTATATCGAGAAAGGGATACTGCCAGTGTTGGGGAATAAGTTGCACAGATCTATTCGGGGTGAATATTTAAATACAAATTTAATTCTTATAATTATTACTAGCATGAATTAATCCTATATTAATTCAAATAATAATCCAACAACATATCATGCATATAATAATTCACGTAAAACCTACGCATGCGGAATTCTACGAGTTTACGTGAACGTACCTCTTGGGATGGCAGTGATCTGGCAGATTAGACTAACCAAAAGAACTTCCCAAGTATTCCCTTAGTCCTCGTTCGACTATCCGGTGGTAGGACACTTGTGAACGATTTAACAAAAGGAAAATAAATTATGTTGCACCACCTTTGTGGATTTACTAATTTTTCCAGCACATGGAATTATACTTGGGAATGAAAGAATCATCCCCTATTTATAGAGCATAAGGTGGTCGAATTTTTAGGCCAAAAATAATGTGGGAAAATCTTTTCTTGATCTCCAAGAAATCTTGAATATATCTCCTATATTCATTCTCCCATAATTATAATATTCCACAAAATCCCACCTACTTTATTTTATGGATATTTTAAAAAATATGAGGCATCAAGAATCCAAGATTTGGATCTTCTTGAATTTATGAGATATTCTTGTATTTCAAGAATACATATCTTCCATAATATCTTTTCAAGAAAATCAAGAAAATCTTTCTTGCCCTCTATATTTCAAATATTTCGAAATTCTCTTATGAAATAACCAAGTGGGAGATTTCTTGAATTTAATGAGATAATCTTGTATTCCAAGAATACATATCTTCATTCCATAACAAAATTCAAAGAAAATCTTTCTCCCAACTTATCCATAATTTTCGAAAATTTACTTGGAAAAATAAGCAACAATATTTATTTTATTTTAATCACATTTTTCAGTTAATGGACTATATGTTGGGCTACTCAGGGGGCCTTTAGGAGAATTAAGATTGGACCTTCTAATGGACCTTGAATATCTAATATTGAGCCACAATATTATTCAAGCCCATAAATATTAATTAATCCCACTACATAATTAATATTGCACTATCCATCTTAACCCATATTACAGTCAATATGGCTCCCGGTTATTATTTCCCATGTTTAAGATTATCTAGCCCATTAATTAATTCAAGCCACTGAAATAGCTTTCCATTAATTAATATCTTTTGTCCTTGGTCAAGGAACGGTTCAACATTATCATCCATACCGGAAACTAATTCCACTTGCAAGATTTGGTATGATTAAGCTTATGAACCTCCCAAGGGGGCAAATCAAACAAGCGTACTTGCACACGATTCTTCGTATTAAATCTTAGCAATCACATGTGACTAATAATATTGCCCAAGATAAAAAGTATTGAATCTCGTTGATTCTCTACCCATGATAAGTCAAAGCAATAGTTACCAATCATACGTGATCCTATTTAAGGAACGAAGATTAAGAAATAACGAACCACTGAGGTCTAATTCTTCCTTATTCAGTTCTGAAGAATTTGTCTTCCTGTAGGTCCTATTCAGTGCGTCAGTCATGCACTAGTGTAATCTCTTGGTCAAGACAAGCCAATCTGAGCCTTACACTTCAACCTTTCACAATGGGTTGTTCATTTCCATCTAGGTCGTGAATGGCATACTTTTAGTTATAAGGGACTGTTAATTTAATCTTTTGTGATCTGGTATCACTAAATTAACTACAATGTAACACGTACGACTTATTGAATAGTTATGCAGTAAATATATGTAACATTCGATAATATTTAAAGCATCAGTGATAAACAATTTATTTCAGCAAATAAGTCCGAAATTCAGTTTTGATTATACAAAGTAAAAAGCATATTTTCTAGTATAATCCCAACAGACAGAGGATAAGGTCGCAGCTCGCCGATTACAACTAAGAGCAGCGAGGTACACCGTCATCAACGAACAACTTTATAAGCGAAGTTTCTCTTTACCACTTTTGAAATGCGTCACCCCGGAAGAAGGCCAAGTGATCCTAAAAGAAATCCACGAAGGAGATTGTGAAAATCATACCACAGGTCAATCTCTCGTCTACAAGACGATCAGACAAGGCTATTACTGGCTAACTTTAAGGAAGGATGCGATTGCATATGCAAAGAAGTGCCAGCAATGCCAGTTTTTCACCCCAACGATTAAGCGAGCTCTGGAGGAGCTCACGTCAATCTACAGCCCATGGCCTTTCGCGAGGTGGGGGATCGACCTGATCGGTCCTTTCCCAAAAGCCCCAGGAAGTTCAAAGTTTGCAGTGGTCGCAGTAGACTATTTTACCAATGGGCGGAAGCAGAACCTTTGGCGACCATTACCCAGGAGAAAATCATTCGATTTATATGGAAAAACATCATTTGTCGCTTTGACTTACCACAAGTAGATTCGTCACAGATAATGGGAAGCAGTTCGATGGTTTCGAGATCGATGTTTTTTTCGCGAAGTGGAAAATCGCAAAGCTGTTCTCCACCCCCTATCACCCCCAATCCAATGGGCAGATTGAAGTTGTGAACAAAATAATCAAACACACCCTAAAAACTCAACTCATTGAGTTAAAGGGGTTGTGGGCTTTCAAGCTTCCAAGTATCCTATGGTCGTATAGGAATACTTTCCGAAATTCAACGGGTGAAATGCCTTTCGCTTTGGCCTTTGGGACAGAGGAGGTCATACCAGCCGAGGTCGTGGTCAGAAGCCACCGGACATTGCAAACAGTCACAGAGGACAACGATCAAGCCATATCTCTCAGCCTCGACCTCCTCAAAGAAAAAAGATTGGAGACCAACTTAAAGAACAAAAATTACAAAGGAAAGTCGGAGAAATACTACAACTCAAAAGCAAAAATCCAAAGATTCAAGGTTGGTGACCTCGTCTTAAAAAGGATCCTCGGTGTCCAGAAAGGAGTCTTTGGCCCAACTTGGGAGGGACCCATGAAGATTTCAAAATGCTTGCCGAATGGGGCTTACCAGCTCGAAGACTTGAAGGGCATTCCCGCGATGTATCCATGGAATGCGACCTACCTGAAGAAGTTCTACCAATAACTATGAGTTGTAAAACCCAAATCGATTGTATATTTCTCTATGATTTATGACTTATAACACAAGCTTGCTCCATCTTTTTACATTTACGAACTTGGGGGGCAGGTCCCCGACCTCTCACAAGTTCGGTCAGAAATAGATTCGCAAATGAAAAAGTTTAAGTCGGCTAAGCCAAGAACACATGAAGGCTAGTATGTCGCATACCCGATCTAAGCCGACCTCGGTCGCATACCCAGTCTAAGTCGGCTAAGCCAAGAACACATGAAGGCTAGTATGTCACATACCCAGTCTAAGTCGACCTCGGTCTCATACCAAGTCTAAGCCGACCTCGGTCGCATACCCAGTCTAAGTTGGCTAAGCCAAGAACACATGAAGGCTAGTATGTCGCATACCCAATCTAAACGACCTCGGTCGCATACCCAGTCTAAGTCGGCTAAGCCAAGAACACATGAAGGCTAGTATGTCGCATACCCTATCTAAGTCGACCTCGGTCGCATACCCTATCTAAGCCGACAGTCAAGTCGCTACCAATTAACAGATCTTTTATCATTATTGTTTATTACCCAGGTTTTCAGAAAGACAAGATACGCAAACTCGCCGATCTCAAAGTGTTGGCGAAAAATAAACAAGCAGTCAAATCAGGAAGCGAGAAAGATAGAAATGAAAAGGAACTGCGATTTCATTAATAAACGCCCGAAGGCGACAAAAGTACATCGCCCAAAGGCAGCGAAGTCCTACGCCCCTTGGGCAAACATTTACACACCCCAAAGGGCAACCAAGGAACCTAATTATAAAAACCCCTAAGGACCATCACAGAAAGTGCCCGAAGGCAATTGGCATACTGCCGCAGAAAAACTTCATCCGAGGGATCAACTTGGCGGAGCATCCAAGGTCCCCTCATTAGGGTTGATCGACACAAATTGTTCGACCTTGGGGATCTCAATGCCAACAGAACCCCCCACTCTCCCAGTCTCCTCATCCACCTCATCAACAACCCCGCCATCCTCGCTGACCTCCAAGTCTAGAAGCCCGAGCAGCTCATTCGGGTCATAAAGGTTAGCGCTGGGTGGGAGAAAGCTGAAGTCAACACCGAAGCTAGCGAGGTCCTTGATCGGGAGATCTTCCCTCTCACGGATCGGGTTGTTGTGCATGTAGTTGACCAGTCCCTCTTTCACCTCCATCTAGGCACCCGCGAGGTCACCCGCCCTGTGGACAGCCTGAACAACGTTGGCATATGAATGAATGTAGGCAATGTTCGAGGCATGATTCCTCTCCAGGATGATGGTGGCAGGGACTTGCTCGGCGGCGGCCTCCAAGACTCAGACCCGGTGCTCCAATTTGGAGATCTTGTCCAGACTCACCTTCTCTTTCTGAACCCGGAGGTCGAGGTCTTTCTACATCGTCTGGATCTTTTTCTCCATGCTGTCCCTCTCTCGGGTCACCTCTTTCATCTTCTCCTCGGCTGCGACCTTGGAAGAAATGGCGGACTCCCGATCTTTCATTTGCCTCTCCAAGTCCGTCCGCATCTGCACGCAGGCAGCCTTAGCGTGCTGCACCTAGAGATTTACCTTATCATACTGTTCCTGGCTTTTTTCGAAGAAAGCCAAAGAACGGCACAAATGGGCCACCCCCGAGGTCATGTTCTCGGAGAAATGCTGGGTTTTAGCCTCCTCGTGAAGGGTCACGGTCCAGGACTTGGCGGAGTCATTGGCGATGCGTCGGAGGTAGGGGGTCTGAACATCGTTGCCCGTGAGATTTCGCGACCACAAGTAGTTACGGGTGGATTCACCAAGAAAGACCCCATCATCCAACTTGTACCTACAAGATAACAACATTACACGAGATGAGTATCCACATAAATTCACACGAAAAATGAGTAAACGAAGTCGGACTCCGTAGGTCACCTCTTGCGGTATTCGAGGTTCCAACCCAGAAAGGTCTCGTCCTCCGCCTCGCGATCTCGGCGGCTCGTCAGCTCAAAGACAGTGTCCGGATTTCCCCCGGACCCAGAGGCCACTATCCTCCCGCTCGGCGAGTTCCGGAGCGCATCCATATCGACGAAAGGTTGAGCGTGCCTGGGCGAGCTCCCCCCCGCCACCCTGCTGTCAGTAGCCAGGTGTTTCTGACCTCTCGGCGGGCCGGAGTTTTTCGTTTTCATCCTCTGGGTCCCGGCGACCTCCTATTTCTCGCTCATAGCATCTTTCTGGGCCTGCCCTTTCTTTTTCTTCTCATTTTTCTGCCTCGAGAGTTCCAAGGTACGGGCGACTTTCACGTGAAGCTCCTCGGCGTTCAGATTGTCCATGGCTTCGAGGGATTTTTTGAAAATAAACCGAATGGGCTCGATGAAGGTTACTGGAACATAAAAAAGATATAAGAAGAGAACAAAAAAGAACTGCGAGCTACAAAAATGATCGGATCAAAACCCACTTCGCTTACCGGGGAGATCCACAGACAGCGAAGAGCGGGGTGGCACGATCAACCCTGCGAGCTCCCAACACTTCAACCTCTGCAGCTCTGAAAGAGATTGCTCATCGGGGTCGTTGAGACAGACTTGTATCAGCCGGGCCAGAAAAGGACACGAGAGTTCGGAGATTTTGGAGGACTTCAGAGCTGCGAGAAAAAATAAAAGTTAAATCAGTATTATGGAAAGGGCGAAATGAAAAAGGTCTTACGTTTGAAGGTGACGTAATTACGGGGTATATCGAGGTAACCGAGACTCCCCAAAGAGAACACGGGACTCTGCCAAGCCCCACCAATGATCCATCATTTTTCCTTCCAGTGCTTGGACTTTGTTCGACAGGTCCTCGATCACTTTCATATGAGGTCGGGCCTTCACATAGTAATAACCCGGGTCTTTCCCCCATTTCGCGAGCGAGATCAGAGAATTGATCTCCTTAACCGAGTGGAAAGCTCGAGGTTGAATCCGGCCGAATAGCGACAAGATCCCAAAAATCGTGCTCCACCCATTCGGAGTAATCTGCGTTGGAGCCAGACCCCAGAATTGCAACAATTGAGAGATCACGGGATGGAGCGGAAAGCGAAGTCCGACTTTCATGGTATCATAATTCATAGCTACACACCCATCCGGAACCTAGTCGGCATAGTCGATTTCGTGTCCCGGGACCTAGAAATGGACATCGCTGGGGACTTGAAATTTTTCTCTCCACAAGAAAAGATCGACCTCGGTCACCCAACTATCCACATCTTGCGCTGCGAAGTCGCTCTCTCCGCGAGCTTGGGTCGGCCTTGGAACCACATAGCGAGGTCCGCGAGGTCCGCGAGGTCCGCGAGGCACGGATTCTTGTAACCTCAACCTCCGGTCTACTTCGTCGTGTTGGGGAATTATTTGCACGATCTATTCGGGATGAATATTTAAATACAAATTTAATTCTAACAATTATTACTAGCATGAATTAATCCTATATTAATTCAAATAATAATTCAACAACAAATCATGCATATAAACAGTTCACATAAATCCTACGCATGCGGAATTGCTACGGGTTTACGTGAACTAACCTCTTGGAGTGGCAATGGTCTCGTCGATTAAACACACCGAAAAGCCTTCCCAGGTATTCCCTAGTCCTTGCTCGACAATCCGGTGGAAGGATGCTCGCGAACAATTAACAAAAGGGAAAATAAAAAATTGTTGCACCACCTTTGTGGATTTACTAATTTTTCCAGAACATGGAATTGTACTTGGGAATGAAAGAATCATCCCCTATTTATAGATGGGGTGGTGGTCGAAAATTTGGGGAAAAAACAATGTGGGAAAATCTTTTCTTGATCTCCAAGAAATCTTGAATATATCTCATATATTCTTTTCTCCATAATTAAAATATTCCACAAAAAATCCCACCTCATCTTGTTATGGAATTTTTGAAATTTAAGGATCAAGATTCCAAGATTTGGATCTTCTTGAATTTATGAGATATACTTGTATTCCAAGAAATACATATCCTCCATAATATCTTTTCAAGAAAATCTTTCTTGCCCTTTATATTTCAAAATTTTCGAAAAACATCTATATGAATAACCAAGTGGGAGATTTCTTGAATTTAATGAGCTAATCTTGTATTCCAAGAATACATATCTTCATTCCATAACAAAATTCAAAGAAAATCTTTCTCCCCTTTTTATTCATATTTTTCGTAAAAAAACAAGGGAAAATAGGCAACAAAATTTATTTTATTTTTAAACACCTTTTTCAGTTATTGGATTTTATGTTGGGCTACTTGGGAGGCCTTTAGGAGAATTAAAATTGGACCTTCCAATGAATCTTGAATTATCAATATTGAGCCACAATATTATTCAAGCCCATAAATATTAATTAATCCCATTACATAATTAATATTGCACTATCCATCTTAACCCATATTACAGTCAATATGGCTCCAGGTTATTATTTTCCGTGTTTAAGATTATCTAGCCCATTAATTAATTCAAGCCACTGAAATAGCTTTCCATTAATTAATATATTTTGTCCTTGGTTAAGGAACGGTTCAACATTATTATCCATATCGGAAACTAGTTCCACTTGCAAGATTTGGTATGATAAATCTTATAAACCTCCCAAGGGGGCAAATCGAACAAGCGTACTTGCACACGATTCTCCGTATTAAATCTTAGCAATCACATGTGACCAATAATATTGCCCAAGATATAAAATATTGAATCTCGTTGATTCTCTACCCGTGATAAGTCAAAGCAATAGTTACCAACCACACGTGATCCTATTTAAGGGACGAAGATTAAGAAATAACGAACCACTGAGGTCTAATTCTTCCTTGTTCGATTTCAAGAATTTGTCCTCCTCAGAGGTCCTCGATTGCATCGGTCATGCACTAGTGTAATCTCTTGGTCAAGACAAGTCAATCGAGCCTTACACTTCAACCTTTCACGATGGATTGTTCATTTCTATCTAGGTCGTGAATGGTGTACTTTTGGTTACAAGGGACTGTTAATTTAATCTTCTGTGATCTGGTATCACTAAATTAACTACAATGTAACACGTACTATTTATTGAACAGTTATGCAGTAAATATGTGTAACATTCGATGATATTTAAAGCATCAGTGATAAACAATTTATTTCAAGAATAAGTCCGAAATTGAGTTTTGATTATACAAAGTAAAAGCATATTTTCAAAGATAATCCCAACAATCTCCCACTTATACTCAAAGTCTACTTTTAAGTATACTACATCATGTCTCGCCAGAGTTCTGTCGTGACATCTAATGTCACCTACACGAACCTAATAATATCTCCCACTTATACTCAAAGCAGATTGGCAACGATCTTGACACCCATTCCTTCCACATGTCTCGAATGTATTTCGAGGCGGACCTTTTTGTGAATGGATCCGCTGGGTTATCTCTTCGACGCGATCTTTGCCAACCTATATCTCATCTCTTAACGATTTCTCGTATAAGATGGTATTTCCTTTCAATGTGTTTCTTTGGCCTTGTGGCTCTTGGTTCCTTGAATTTGCAATCGCTCCCGGCATTGTCACAATAAAGCGATGATTGTCTTTGGCAAATTCGAACTACGCCCAAGTCCACTAGGAAGTTCTTGAGCCAAACCTCTTCTTTTTTTGCCCGCAGTTAGCCTTCATATTCGCTTCCATGGTAGATTCTGCGATGCATTTCTGCTTAACGCTTCTCCATGTCATGGCTCATCCCCCCATGCAAAACACACTATTGCAGGTAGATTTTCTGGAATCTAAGTCTGATTGGAAATCCGAGTCCGTGTAGCCATTGGGGATTAGACTATCTGACTGATAAATCAACATTCTATCTCGAGTTCTTTTGGATACTTGAGAATGTTTTTGATCGACGTCAATGTTCTTTCCCCGGGTTACTTTGATATCTTGCCACCATGCCAACGGCAAAGCAGATATATGATCTCGTACACAGCATTGCATACATAAGGCTTCCGACAGCCGAAGCATATGGAATGCCTTTCATGTCATTTATCTCCTTTTGTGTCTTAGGGCACATTTCCTTGGATAGATGGATTCCATGTCTGAAAGGTACGAAGCCTTTCTTGGAATCCTGCATGCTGAATCGTTTCAAGACAGTGTCTATGTATGAAGTTTGCGATAAGCCTATCATCATTTTCTTGCGATCTCGAGTGGTCTTGATCCCAAGGATGTGCGCTGCTTCCCCTAAGTCCTTCATATCAAACTGTTTTGAAAGCCATGCCCTTACGTTTGATAACACCTTTACATCGTTCCCGATGATCAGAATGTCGTCTATGTATAGTACTAAGAATACCAATGCAGTTTCGACACACTTTTTGTACACACAACTTTCGAACTCGTTTTGATCAAAACCATAAGACTTTATAACATGATCAAAACATTGGTTCCAAGCTCTGGATGCCTATTTGAGTCCGTAAATGGACTTCATGAGCTTACAAACTAGGTGTTCTTGGCCTTTTTCAATGAAGCCTTAGGGTTGTTGCATATAGATTTCTTCATCAAGACTTCCGTTAAGGAAAGCTGTCTTGACATCCATTTGCCAGATTTCAAAGTCGAGATGCGCAGCAATCGACAAGAGAATTCGGATGGACTTGAGCATTACTACGGGCGAAAAAGTTTCCTCATAGTCGATCCCTTCTTTCTGAGTATAACCTTTCTCCACAAGCCTTGCCTTGAAGGTTTCCACCTTCCCATCCGGTCCTCCTTTTCTCTTGTATACCCACTTGCAACCAATGGGTTTGACCCCATTAAGTGGTTTGACTAGCTCCCACACTCTGTTATGATCCATAGAACCCATTTCGGCTTTCATTGCTGTTTGCCAAGAACCCGCATCCTTGTCTTGGATTGCCTCGTCATATGTCCATGGGTCTAATTCGTCTTGTCCGGGAATCAAGTCCGAGGACTCTCTTATCCCCATGAATCTCTCGGGCTGTCTCACAACCCTCCCACTACGACAAGGTTTCGGTTGTGTAAGTGTGTCGTTTGGTATGTCATCTTGTACATTTGGCACTGAGGTTAACCCTCTTAGCTCATTTAAGGTAATCTCACTTCTGGGTCTTCTTTTGTTCATATAATCTTCTTCCAAAAATCTAAAGTGGGTGCTTATTACCACCTTTTGATCTTCGGGACCATAGAACATACACCCTTTTGTTCCCTCGGGGTATCCTACAAATAACCTTAATTCTGATCGAGGATCCAATTTTCCGGCTACCTTTTCCAACACGTAGGCCGGACACCCCCAAATCTTCATGTGCCTCAAACTGGGCTTGCGCCCGGTCCACAATTCTTTGGGAGTTTTGGGAACCGATTTGGATGGCACCAAGTTCAGAATGTAGGCTGCTTTTTCCAAGGCATGACCCCAGAACGACTTGGGAAGATCCGCATAACTCATCATAGATCTAACCATTTCCAAAAGAGTTCTATTTCATCGCTCTGCAACCCCGTTTTGTTGAGGGGTTCCGGGTACAGTTAGCTGGGATGCAATCCCTTTATCAGACAAGTAGTTCAAAAACTCATCGCTGAGGTACTCGCCTCCACGATCGGATCGTAGAGACTTGATACGTTTTCCCTATGATTCTCTGCTTGAGCCTTAAATTCTTTGAATTTCTCAAAGGTCTCAGATTTATGCTTCATAAGGAAAATATAACCGTACCTTGAGTAGTCATCAATAAAAGTGACGAAATACTCATAACCTCCTCTTGCTTTGGTTGACATTGGACCACATACGTCTGTGTGAACGATTTCTAACACTTCTTTGGCTCTATTCCCCTTGGCTCCGAATGCCATCTTGGTCATTTTACCCTCCAAACATGATTCACATGTTGGAATTGGTTCAACTTGGAGAGACTCCAGTGAACCGTCTTCTACCAACCTTTGGATCCTCTTTGGATTAATATGTCCCAATCTTAGATGCCATAGAAGTGTCTCGTTCACGTTTTCTTTTATCGGAAACAGTTGATGTGTTATAGGATGCATTTCGTGAGTGGTGTGCACAGTTAATTGTATAGAGATTTTCCATCAATGTCCCATAACAGATACACTCATCATTTCAAGAAATGATGTCATTCTTATTAGAAGAAACTAAGTATCCATTAACAGAATTTTAGAAACTGAAAGTGAATTCTTTCCAAAACTGGGAACATAAAGAACATCTCTTAAAATTAGAACTCTGTCTTCAAAAGACAGGTGCACTTCTCCCACTGCTTCAGCTGCCACTCTCGTAGCATCGCCCAGTGTGATGAGGATCTCACTGCCACTAAGTTGTCGGATCAGTTTGAACCCGTGAAGCAAACATGATTAGTGGATCCCGTATCAACTACCCACGAATGAGAAGTATACGCCGCTAAACAAGTTTCAACAATTAGTGCGTGAGAATTACCTTTCTTTTCGGCCCTTTTGGGGTTGGAACAGGCAAACCTCCATTGTCCTCTTTCACCGCAGCTTAAGCACTTCCTCTTTGGATTTTCCTTGACACCACCAGCATTCGTCATCTTATCATTGCCCTTGGCAACAGTTGAGTCTGATTGCTTATGGCCTTTGGTCACCTTCTTATTCTTGACATCCCTTGGCCTAGAAGATGAAGACGGACCACTTGCCGTCAAAGCTTGAGTTTGGTGCCCCATCAACATCTCTGTCGAGACCAAAGCTTGCAACAAATCAGCTAGCGAGGCAAAATTGCTCAGAAACCTTTGGGCAGAGAGTGAAGTACCAAATTCATCTGAGTCTCCAGATTATAATCTGCACTCAGAACTTCAAGTTTGTTCAGATGGGCCATTAATTTTGAGAACGTAATCCCTTACGGGTTTGTCCTCCACCATTTCAGCGATGAAATCTCTTGCAAGGTGATCTGACGAGTCCCGCATTTTTGACTCGTCAGTTGGCTCATCTGTTTTGGTGTGTCAAGAATCCACTTGTGCTTTTGTGCAGTTAGGACAATTATAATTTTTCGTTTCCAATCAATATAGTTTCCATACTTATTCTATTGACTTTAAGTATAATAGCAATGGATTAAAAGGTTACGACATGCTGAACTGAAATAAATAACTATATGCATAAGCACAGATATATCACAAGGTTTGATCACATGTTTCATATTAAAATCTCAAAAAAAATATGAACATGCATCAGCCAACATCTCAAAACAGTTTAAATAAGCCACGTGGGGTGGGTCATTATTTAAACACATTCAAGGTTACAAACAAGAACAGTTACAAACCTTTAATATCCAGATTAATAGTTGGCTCCCACTTGACCAATATAAAATTGACAGGGACTTCGGGGAAGTACATGCATATCAATTTTATACCTAAGTAATAACCATGATTAAATACAGAATTATTATTTCGCTTTGAACGAGCCTCGTGGGGAGGATCATCGTCGCCACTAGTAGTAATCCACAATCATCCATCTTGAATTTATTAATGTGAAAGCTATCTTTTGACCGTCCCGTGGGGCGAATTTCTCCAAAAGAATTCACAAATAAATAAATCATGGAGGTCAAAATTAATTCAATTTTATTATCCGGAATAAAATTGTCAATTAATTATTTAAACATACTTAGTAATTTTTGAAGGTGAGATTTTTCATTGGGCAATTCTCATGCAAACACATTTAAACAAATTAAATAAAGCACAAGAAATCACAACAATAAATCAAGCAAAGCGGAAAAATAAACATATTGGGCACAAATTATCCAATTGTCATGGTTTGATTTTTCTTGGCTTGATTTTGAAGAAACGTCGTCTTGAATTTCTCCCACTCGATCGTCTCGAAAAGAACTCCGAAATCTCGGCGCCCGCCAAGTAGCTTCCTTGGCAGGATACCGGGATGGCCGCTATCCGTCCGCCGGCAGCGACCTCCCTTCTCGGCAAACCTCGGACACCGTCGCCCTTGCCTCGCGCCGCCTCGCTGTGCTTCGACGAAGCTGACAGCGGCGTAAGCAGCCGCATCCTTGTGTAGCCGTACGCACTAGCCTGCGCCCGCGGATCTCGGCGGCGTAGCGTATTTTGCCATCGCCCCGCCCGTCGCCTCGCGACCGCGCATGGTCCATGGCGCCCGTCGCTCGCCAGCTTCGTCGAGGGCGATCCGCCCGACACCTGGCCGTCGTGCCCGTCCGCGTAAGCGGCGTCCCGTCGTCTTGGCGTGCCTCACTTGGCATGTTTAGCGTGATGCCGCGTCATCCAGCGTCACGATTCTGGATCTATCCTTTAATTCTTCGTCTCCGCCTCCGTTCCGTCCAGTTTACAATTTATTTACAAAAAATAAATAAACCTAGATCTAGACTAGTCTATTACATTGATCAAATCAAACAAATCCTAATCTACTCGTGGATTTTCTCACGAGGCAAAACGAATTCGAACAAATCGAATTAAAAACCACAATTTATGTGCATGCATAAATAAACACATTAAATTCCATGACAATTGGATACCTGCAAAAAAGATCTAGCAATTCTACTATTCAATTTCAAATTTAATGAAAACGAATTAAATTACAATTTAAAATTCAGAGCCCGAAACCGAGGCTCTGATACCAGCTTGTTGGGGAATTATTTTGCGGATCTATTCGGGATGAATATTTAAATACAAATTTAATTCTAACAATTATTACTAGCATGAATTAATCCTATATTAATTCAAGTAATAATTCAACAACAAATCATGCATATAAACAGTTCACATAAATCCTAAGCATGCGGAATTGCTATGGGTTTACGTGAACTAACCTCTTGGAGTGGCAATGGTCTCGTCGATTAAACACACCGAAAAGCCTTCCCCAGTATTCCTTGTTAATTGCTGGAAAAGGTGGAAGGATGCTCGCTTTGAACAATTAACAAAAAGGAAAATAAAAAATTGTTGCACCACCTTTTGTGGATTTACTAATTTTTCCAAAGACATGGAATTGTATGGGAATGAAAGAATCATCCCAATTTATAGATGGGGTGGTGGGAAAAAAAAAAATGTTGAAACCTTTTCTTGATCTTGTGAAATCTTGAATATATATTCTCTCCATAATTAAAATATTCCACAAAAAATCCCACCTCATCTTGTTATGGAATTTTCGAAATTTAAGGAATGATTCCAAGATTTGGATCTTCTTGAATTTATAGATATACTTGTATTCCAAGAAATACATATCTTCCAAAATTTTTTCAAAAAATCAAGAAAAAAATTTTTTGCCCTTTATAAAAATTTTTCTATGATAACCAAGTGGGAGATTTCTTGAATTTAATTGATAATATATCAAGAATACATATTCATTCCATAACAAAATTCAAAGAAAATAATTAAAATATTCCAAAAAAAAAAAAAAAATACCTCATCTTGTTATGGAATTTTGGAAATTTAAGGATCATGATTCCAAGATTTGGATCTTTCTTGAATTTATGAGATATAATTTATTCAAGCCCATAAATATTAATTAATATCTTCCATAGTTAATATATATTTTACAGTCAAGAAAATTATTAGAAAATCATTTTTTGCCAATGAAATAGATTTCCATTATATTTCAAAATTTTCGGAAAAAACATCTCCATGAATAACCAAGATTTGGTATGATTTCTTTAAATTTAATGAGATAATCTTTAAAGAATATAAATCTTCATTGACCATAATAAAAGATTAAAGTATTGAAAATCTTTGATAACCCGTGATAAGTTTATAGTTACCAACCACACGTGATCTATTTAAGGGAAAAAAAATAACGAAGGTAAATTCTTCCTTGCATTCGAAAATTTGTTTTATTTTTAAACACCTTTTCGTCAAGAACAATTGGACTTTACCTTTGTTTTATCTACTTGGGGGCCTTTCCAAGATTTGTTAATTTAAAGATACGGGACCTTCCAATGGATCTTGAATTATTAATATTGTAACATTCAATATTATTTAAAGCCCGATAAAAAATTTAATTAATCAAGGGACATAGTTAATATCGCCCACATTATCCATCTTAATTCTCGTATGAATTCAATATGACGACAAAAATTATTATTCCCCGTGTTTAAGATTATCTAGCCCATTAATTAATTCCCATTCAATTTGAAATAGATTTCCATTAATTAATATCTTTTGTCCTCAAAGTTGGGAGCGGTTCAACATTATTATCGAATGCAGGAAACTAGGTGAGCTCTATCAAGATTTGGTATGATAAATCTTATAAACCTCGAGATCCAAATCGAATAAAGACAGAGGAGAAGAAAGGAAGAAGTATTAAGGGTTAGCAATCGCATGTGACCAATAATATTGTCCAAGATATAAAGATATTGAATCTCGTTGATTTCGAGAATGATAGAGAGAAAAACGAAGTTACCAAGAAGAGTGACTATTTAAGGGAAGGAATTAGGAAATAACGAACCACTGAGGTCTAATTCTTCCAGATTCCCGCGGCGAAGAATTTGTCCTCATTGAGGTCCCTATTCGATCAAGAGGTCATGCACTGAGTGTAATCTCTTGGTCCGTCATCACGCCAGTCCCCGAGGCAATAGTCAAGCTGCACTTTTCCGATGCTTTGTTGACATCTAGGTCGTGAATTGGGGATTATAATTAAAAAGTATGCTTTTTACTTTGTATAATTACGTGAATTTCACTAAATTTATTTATCAAATAAATTGTTTATCACCGATGCTTTAAATATGATTGAATGTTATATATATTTATTGCATAATGTTCAATAATTGATTTGTTATAATCAAAAGTTAATTTAGTGATACCCATCACGTAAGATTAAATTAATCCCAACCCCTTGTAACTATAAGTACGCCATTCACGACCTAGATGGAAATGAACAACCATCGCGAAAGGTTGAGGTGTAAGGCTCTGGATTGGTTTGTCTTGACCAAGAGATTACACTAAAAGGCATGATCGATTGTTGAATAGGATTCCATGCGAGGATAAATTCTTGAATCAACAAGGAAGAATTAGACCTCGGTGGTTCGTTGTTTCTTAACCTTCGTCCCTGAAAAGGATCGTGGGATCGGTAACTATTGCTTTGACTTATCATGGGTAGCGAATCGGAGAGAGATTCAATATTACATTTTATCTTGGGCAATATTATTGGTCACATGTGATTGCTAAGATTTAATACGAAGAATCGGTGCAAGTACGCTTGCTTGATTTGCCCCTTGGGAGGTTCATAAGCTTTATCATACCAAATCTTGCAAGTGGAATTTGTTTTTGGGTATGGATAATAATGTTGAACCGTTCCTCGACCAAGGACAAAAAGATATTAATTATTGGAAAGCTATTTCAGTGGCTTGAATTAATTAATGGGCTAGATAATCTTAAACACGAGAAATAATGACCGGAGCCATATTGACGTAATATGGGTTAAGATGGATAGTGCAATATTAATTATGTAGTGGGATTAATTAATATTTATGGGCTTGAATTATATTGTGGCTCAATATTAGATATTCAAGATCCATTAGAAGGTCCAATCTTAATTCTCCTAAAGGCCCCCGAGTAGCCCAACATATAGTCCAATAAGCTGAAAAGGTGATTAAAATAAAATAAATATTGTTGCTTATATTTCCTCATTAAATTGAAAATTATGAATAAAAAAGAGGAGAAAGATTTTCTTTGAATTTTGTTATGGAATGAAGATATGTATTCTTGGAATACAAGATTATCTCATTAAATTCAAGAAATCTCCCACTTGGTTATTCATTAAGAGATTTTTCGAAATTTTGGAAAATAGAGGGCAAGAAAGATTTTCTTGATTTTCTTGAAAAAGATATTATGGAAGATATGTATTTCTTGAAATACAAGAATATCTCATAAATTCAAGAAGATCTAAATCTTGGAATCTTGCTCAAATTTTCGAAAAATTATACCATAAAATAGAGGAGGTGGATTTTTTGTGGAATATTTTAATTATGGGAAAAAGAATATATGGGATATATTCAAGATTTCTTGGTGACCAAGAAAAGTCTTTTTTCCCACATTGAAAAACCACCAAAATTTCGTGCCCCCTCCTCTCCTATAAATAGGGGATGATTAGTTCATTCCCAAGAACAATTCCATGGGCCGAAATATTAGCAAATCCACAAAAGTGGTGCAACAAAGTTTATTTTTCCTTTTGTTAATTGTTCGCGAGTATCCTTCCATTCGGATTGTCGAAAGCAAGGGCTAAGGGAATACTTGGGAAGTCCTTTTGGTTAGTCCGTCCGACCAAGTCTTTGCCATCCCGAGAGAATACGTTCACGTAAACCCGTAGATTCCGAGATGCGAGGTTTTACGTGGCTTTTTTATATGCATGATATGTTGTTGCAATTATTATTTGAATTAATATAGGATTAATTCATGCTAGTAATAATTAATGAATTAAATTTGTATTTAAATATTCACCTTAATAGATCTGTGCGTAATCATTCCCCAACAATCCGTATCGAGCCCTTTCATTTAAGACTCTCAATTTTTTAAATTGTAATTTAATTCGTGAACATTAAATTTGAAATTGGATAGTAGAATGTTAGATCTCATTTTTTGCGCAGTATCCAATTGTCATGGATTTTAATGTTTTATTTTGCATGCATATAAACTGTGGTTTTTTAATTCGATTCGATTCGATTTGTTTTGCCTAAATGAGAAAATCCACGAGTAGACTAGATTTGTTTGATTTGATCAATGCAATAGACTAGTCTAGATCTAGGTTTATTTATTTCTTGTAAATAAATTGTAACCGGATCGAGGAACGAAGAGATGAAGAATTTGTTGTGTTCGATATAATAAATCGAATTAATCGAACATCAAAGAGTGACGATGTAATGTTTGAATATAATAATCATGCCCGGTGGATGAGTTACTTTTTGTTCGCCAACTGATCAGAATTGCTCGGCCAGCCTACCGAACAAACATAACCAGGTCAGTATGTTCGAACTCAAATCTCCTGAAGAACTGTCTTAAAAGCGATTTAAAAAAAGTCCAACAGAACAAAAGATTAATTTCGACGATTGACGACGTTTGCTCAAAGATCAATCTAGAAGATGAAGTCGAACGTGGCAACACCACGGAGTTCTTGCATGATCCAAAGAATCCAAAGACATGCTTTTACCAATCCAAATTTCATGCTTGGCCAATCTACGATAAATGGAAGAAAAAAAAAAAAAAGAAGAAAAAGGGTTGGTTCATAAAATAATCCCAGAAAGATAGCCTACAAAAATCCCCTGAGAGGTGAGGAATAGAAAAATTAGAGTGTTCATCCACATATATGAAAAACCCTAGAACTCATTCGATAACCTGTATCGATTCATCTTCGTAAGATGTATCAAGAAGCTGTGCGATGTAAAGCTCATAATACTACATCCGGCTTGGTATGCCCCCGGAGTAGTCATATATTGTTAATTTGGGTCAACAAATTCATCTTATTTACTGTTTATTTTACACGTATATGTTTTGTTTGTGAGTTGTAATTAAATTAGCCACATAATATTCATCAACCGAAATGACTCGCGACAATTGGCGCTAGAAGGAGGGTAATTTTCGAATCCAGATCCAAAAAACCAACCCATACACAAACCCCTAGTTAGCCGAGGCAGAAAAAAGAAATATAATGCCTCAATCTAGGAACACCCAAACGGAGAGGTCGGAACAAAGCCGACCATATGACCGAAAAGAGGCCCAGCGTCAGCCTCATAAAGATCAGGCAGTGGAAACTATTAATCTTGAGGATATAGCCAATAATCCGGCGGCCACTACAAAAGCAATCACTTTCTTGCTACGAGCACAGAAAGAGAGGGCAGAAAAAGAATTGGCGAAGTTAGAGGCTCAAAAGCAGGAAGAGCAACACTCACATACACCCGACAACAAGCAAGCTAAAAAGAAAACTGCAAAGCGGACTAGTAAAAAAGCCGATGATATGTCGGATGACGAAGCGACCTCAAGGGGTTAGACCATCGGCGTTTGGACGTTTGAGGCTCTCCGCCAAAGACCGAATCGGCAATAATAGGCGGCAGGATCCGAAAGAGACATCCAATAGAGGTGCTCAGCAAGATTCGGATCTTCAAAAGCATCCAAGTACCCGAACAAATATCGGCGGAACAAAGTTGTCTATCCATCACCGATTGGGTAGTCAAGGACAAACTTGGGGGATCGCCCCATCACGAGCATGATCCACGAGATCCTCATGATGGGAAACAGCCCCAATCTAAGTCTATCGATCCATGAAATTTGCGAAATGCAAAAAAGCCATCGTGGAATTACAAGCCGATCCGGCGCGACTAAGAGCTACCTCGAGCGAAAGCACCGTACCTTGTTTCGCCATTATCTCCGGCGATCATGGCGGCGAAGTCCAAGAGAAAGTCGCAAAGACCCGACCACCAATTTCTATTTTTCGACCTTCGAAGTCGGATCCTCATGTCCATCTCGGCAAATTTTCAGACTTTATGATCGCGATGGGGAATTACAGACGCCTTGACCTTGATGCCGATCATTCCCCATGACTTTGGGTGATCGAGCACATAGGTGGTTTACCACTTTACCCGCTGCATCCATCACATCTTTCGCACAACTGGGACGGCAATTTTTGTCCCATTTCTCGTCCATGTGTGCTCGCCCTGCGCCGAAACAAAGGTTGGCGCATTTTTCCCAATTAAAAGGTGAGTCGTCGATCATACATAGAAAGATTTGATAAATGTTTATATGATGGAGCCCCAGTTGAAGAGGATGCTAAGATCCTCGCGGTGGTCGGAGGCCTGACTTTAAATACAGACATGTGGAAGGCCATGCATCAAGATTGGCCGAACTCGTACTCAGAGTTTAGAGAGCGAGCAGCTAAAATTATAGCCATGCAAGATTTGCTCGCACAATCACAATTGAGACAGAGAACTATCGCTAGGAAAGCTTTAGAAAAGAAAAACAATGAATGAAGGGTACAGATCTGACCTCTTTCAAACCTTTTGAACAAAAGCGAAGCAAATGCCCTACGAAGTCTTTTGGGCGTTTTTGAAAACTATCTTTAATCAAATCAAAGATCGGGACATGTTGGATGAGCAAGAAGAATTGTAATGGATAAGCGTCGACTCAACGCTTCCAAATCTTGTAATTATCACGAGTACGCCGGGCACAATCTGTAAAATTGTCGCGATTTACTCCGCCAACTTTGGAAGCTATATGAAGAAAATCGTCTTTTCGGTTCTTAGAAAAGCCCGTGACGAGGATTCGCGAGCGAAAGAACGAAGACCGAAGGGGGAAAGCGAAAAGGCGAACAAACATTTGTGATGATCCAGAAGAATCACGAAAGAGATGAAACGACCAAAAGAGGGCCTCCTTTGTGGGAAGAGGTCGAGAAAGTCAAGAAATCCAAATGATTCGATTCGAATATGGTCGTGGGTGGATGTTACCCAGCGCCAACGTTATCTAATGAGCGAAAAAAAAGATGGAGATGCGTGCCATGCGAGAACATCCATCGGTAAAGGTGGCGAGCACATCATCCGGTTCCCCACCTACACACCAAATCATTTTTTCTCGGAGGGCGATCTCGGCGGGATTATAACTCCCACAGCGACTCCTTAACCATCGGTGCTTTCGTCTCCTTGGATTGAAGGTACGCCGCCTCTTAGTTGATTTGGGGCTTATGCAAACATTTTGTTCGTTAATACCCCGCCCGGATGGAAAAACAAGTTGGGGATTTGAGCGGTTATATTGAACCATGTAATCATACTATAATGGGTTTTGGGGAATCAAACCCGCCCCTATGGTATGATTAGGTTAGGAAGTCGAACTAGAATCAACTTTGAATCCGGACATTAGGCGAACTAGAATGTTAGATTTTGTAATCGTCGATGTTGATCCCACTTATAACGGGTTTCTAGGTCGCTTGGTTTATTCAGAATTCAAAAGCGGCTGTTCCGTATTCTTATTGTGTTAAATTTCCGACCACAAGATGGAGCGGGGAGTGTAAAAGGAGATCAAAAGAAGGCTCGAGATTGTTTGCTATAGATGCGTGCGGAAAAGACAAAGTATCGTCAATATGATGGAGCGAACACGGGAGATTGATAAGCCTAGCCAATGAACAAATATCTCACCGAAAGATCTTAAGCGAACATAAGTTCGACGAAAGCATAACCGATCGATGCGACACGAAGGGCACGAACATAAACCGGGAGACAACTAATTCCCCGATCTCCTAGATCAAATGAATATTGATCGGCCGAGCGAGCAATCGGACTAGAGCCTCGCATAGGTTTTGAACCCATGGAAGTTGGTGATGAGCCCCGAGGATCCATTCAAGACCCTCGGTGGAAGCAAAAAAAAAAGCAAAGGCGACTCATTGAGCAATTGGAACCAATCGATGTCGACCAAAGCGGACTGATTTAGAAGTGTTAGTTGGTTGAAATTACCGAACCAAATCGAGCGAAATAATTACTTTCCTTCAAGCAAATTTAGATGTGTTCGCATGGTCACACGAGGACATGGTTGGAATAGATCCGGAGCATGCTGCCGCTCCTCAACCTTGATCCAATACAAGCTCGGTTGTCCAAAAGCGTAGAAAATTTAGTCAGGAAAAATATGCGGCGATGAATAGTGAAATCAAAAAGTTTGCTCGACAACAAACCGATCCGAGAGGTAAAATGCCCAAGATGGCTTTGCGAACCTGTGCTCGATTCGCAAAACCAAATGGATCTTGGAGATTGTGTATCGATTTCAGCGATTTGAATGAATAAGGCATGTCCAAAAGATAATTTTCGATGCCCCACATTGATTATTTGGTTGATAATCTAAATGGGCCATGAACTCATGACATTTATGGATCGTTATTTGGTTATCACCAAATACCAATGCATCCGGACGATCAAAAGAATCTGAGATTTCGCATTGAAAAGAACATGTCTTTGTTGGCAACGCATGCCATTCGGATTAAAGAATGCCGGAGCAGCGTATCAGCGTTTGGTGAACAAGATGTTCGACGAACACATCGGCCGAACAATCGAGGTATATATCGATGATATTGTGGTAAAAGCGAACATAAGGAAGACCACATCACCCACCTCGCACAAGCGATTGATATATTGAGGAAGTATAATATGAAGTTAAATCAAGAAATGCGGTTTTGGGATTCATTCGGAAAAATTCCTCGGACATATGGTTAGTCGGCGGGGAATTGATGCAAACCCATCAAAGATTCAAGCAATGCTCGATATGCAAGCCCCAGAAATGTGAAAGAGGTCAAAGTTAACCAGGACGACTAAGCTTAGTAAGTCGGTTTATATCACGAAATGGGGATAAATGTAAACCTTTCTTTGATGCATTAAAGAAGGGAAATTCGATGGACCGAGCATTGCGAATGCATTTGAATCATTAAAGCAATACCTTGCGGATACTCGGACCATCTAAGCCTATCGAGCGAACAACTCTATTTGTATCTTCTTTGCATCGAACATGCGATCGGTCTTTGCGTGCTCATCTGCGAAGAGGCGACACATTTACCCATTTATTATGTTAGCCAAGTGCTAAAAAAAGCCGAAACTCGGTATCCTCCGTTGGAAAAATTAGCATCGCCCGCCGTAATGAGTGTGCGAAAATTGCGACCATATTTTTTGACCATTCGGTTGAGGTATTGATTGCGTTTCCATTGCGCAAGTCCTCCACCGACCCGAATGCTTGAGGCGATTGCTCAAATGGGCGGTGGAGTTAGAGACGATTCGGCATTACTTTTCGCTCCCTGAACAGCAATGAAGGGCCAAGCTATGGCGATTTCATGGTTGAGTTGACATATCCACAAATTCTGACGAAATTGTCGATCAACCATGGCACATGTATGTTGATGGATCATCAACAAGTTCAAAGAGCCGGAAAAGCGTAGTTCTCATCGGCCCAACTAAATGACGTTTACTTGACCATTGATTTGATTTTCGGCTACAAATAATGAAATTTGAATATGAAGCTTTGATCATTTGGACTACGGATGGCAATGACAATGGGAATTGAGGTGATGATCTATAGCGATTCTCGGTGTCGTTTATCAAGTATGAGGCGAGTATGAGGTCCGAGGCGAACAAATGGCACAATATCAACAACTAAGAAAAAGAGTTGCTCGAGCATTTTGACCAAGTTTTCATTGAACAATTACCACGATTGGGTAATTAGATTCGCCGATCTTTAACACGCTGGCAACAACAATGAAGGTGATGAACACAATGAACATTGTGATCGTCACGACTTATATCGCCGGTTCGGATTGCGATCGCCGGATATGGCGAACAAGAAACTTGGATGACTCAATAATGAGTTATTTACAAAAGGGACTTCTCGCGAAAATAAAGCACAAGCTACTCGCCTCAGATTCTGATGCGCTTTCGATATACTATTATAGACGAGCATTTGTACAAAAGAAGCTTCTCACTTCCACTTTTGAAGTGTGTTACTCCTGAAGAGGGACAGGTACTTCTGCAACAAATCCATGATGGAATATGCGGAAATCATACAGGTGGGCTCGTCCTGGCACATAAAATAATCAGGCAAGGTTATTATTGGCCAACCCTTAGAAAGGATTCGCTTGCATATGCTCGTGCATGTTATCAGTGCCAGGTACATGCTCCACTCATTCATAGCCCACCTGAAGAATTAGTATCAGTTTATAGTCCATGGCCGTTTGCTAAATGGGGGATCGATTTAATCGGCCCATTTCCTCACCGCACATCGGGGAGTTAGATATCTTTGTGGTAGCCGTTGATTATTATACTAAATGGGCGCCTTGAGGCAATTGTTAAAATCACCGAACAAAGGATGTGGAACTTTGTTTGGAAAAACATCATCTGTCGATTTGGGCTTCCCCAATCATTGGTCACGGATAACGGCAAACAATTCGATGGAAGTGAATTTAGACAAAATTGTGCTCGCTGGGGGATAAAAAAGCACTACTCAACTCCGTATTATCCCCAGTCAAATGGTCAAGTCGAAGCCGTCAATAAAATTATCAAGCATACCCTCAATTTAGACTTGATAATTCGAGGAGGATGAAATTTGAAGAATTGCACGAAATATTTGGGCTTAGAACAACTTTGAACATCAAGCTGCAGAGACCCTTTTTGCTTTTAGCATTTGGTGCGGAGGTGTTATACGCGAAATCAAAGTTCCAAGTCATCGAACAATGACTTTTGGAGAGCATATTAATGACCAGGCGCTCGCTTTGAATTCAGACCTGTTGGAAGAAAGAAGGACGGAGGCTGATTTCAAGAATGCTATGTACAAAAAGAGATCAGAGAAGTTTTATAATTCCAAAGTCCGAATCTTGCGGAGTTCAATGTGGTATTTGGTTTTAAAAAGCGTCGATGGGGTACCCAGTGGTGTGTTGATCGAGCATGGGAAGGTCCTTTTCGAGTCCTGAGCGTTTACTAAAGCGGGGCATATGACTTGGAGGACTGAATGGAGTCCCATTGTCTTACTCGTGGGAACGTCAAATTTGAAAAAATATTATCAATAAAAGCGAGCATATTGTTGACCCGAACACAATCAACCATTCGGTTCAAAGCGAGTAAGATGATCATAAAAAGAAGAATATATTATTTTCGATGCTTATCTTCAAGAAAAATCTTTGGACAAGACTATTGACGGACAAAAGAAGACATGTCACAACGAGTTGTCAATAGAAGATGCGTGTCGGGCGAGTTGACAAGTGGTGGCGGCCATGCGAGGATAAGTTAATTTTTAAGCAAGAGTCTGTCAAAAAAGCGGGGAAAAAAAGAGAGCTAGCACCAACTATCTATGCCAAGACTAGGTTGGGGCGGTTCTATAAATAGGGGCATACTTATACTTAAGGGAAAAAAGCAAAAAAAAAGGAAAAAATTTGTGATTCTCGGAAGGAAAGCGGTTTAGTATGCCCCCAGGGCGTAGAAGAATCCGACTCTCGATTGCCAGTCAATTAAGCTGAATTGAGCATCTGTCCGGATCTGAGCTTTTTACCTCACATTCGTTGCAGCACAAAGGTTGAAGCCCGTTCCGGACTCAAGATGCTCGGAAGAGTCATGGTTGCCGCTCCCGTTTACTTCTTCGCCACGCGATGATAAGCCCGTGAGTCCCTATGAATCCCCAAAATCTCCCTCGAAGGGGAGGGATGTCATAGAGTCCACCCAAAAAATAAGATGCGGAATCTTGATGCTCGGGCATCTCTTTGGAGGGACGGAATGGTCGGTGAAAGTTTTGCTCGCACTTTATTTTAAATGGCGAGGAATGCGCCCACATGCTCATGCGGCATGCCGCCAGATAACCACAACTTGTCGGGAGGGACAAAAGTTTATCTTCTTCTTTGCTTGAGCATGTTACAAAAGAAGAAAGGGTAGACGACTGATGTACCCACATCCTTGTCAACATCAATTCCATGGACAAGGTGAGGCGGTTAGGTGTGTCTACTCAAGACAGATTTAAATTCAAAACCACAGTGCGATAACAATAGTTGTGTAATAGATAGTCTTCTTGACTATGAGCGATGTAATAGAATACAAAGTGTTGCAAAAAGAAAAAGAATGATATATGTACTTTTGTTCGCTAAAGATTTTTCTAGTTCAGCTCTATTTGAGGTCGCGTGACCTAAGTCGGACTGACCGAACAAAGGCTAAACGAGCCCAAGTCTATGTTCACCGACGAATTAACCAGATTCGATTCCCCGAAGAAAAAGCGAGTAATGGGTACGCCAAGAATGGAGATAGTTTAATTAGTACTTTTACAGGATAGAAGACGTAGAAAGGATTAAATAAAATACATGGTCGCAGCCTAAATAAGACGGCCCGAAAATTAAGTGATCGCGACCTAAATAAGACGATCACAAGACTAAGAAGGGGGGGGGGTTCATAAAGTAACCCATCTGGTCGCACCTAAATAAGACGATCAACCGATTGCAACGTCAATAAGACAATCAAAACCGAAAAAGAAGTCGTGAGCGGCATAAGTAAACCCAATGTTCAATTCATTCGGAAAGAAAAGAGGCAAAAACGGAAAGAATAAAAGGCTTAACGAAAGCAACAAAGAAAATATCGTGGCAACACAAGTATCAACATTCATCCTCAACAAAGCGGGTTAGAGGAAACAATTCAATATGAAATTCATTTGTTGATTGACGAAATATTAGGACAAAAGAAGAAGTATCAGAAAAGCATTTAAAGATATATTGTTGAATTAAAAAGTGAAGAAGACAAAAAATTACACAAGTCTTGTAAAAAAAAAAGACATCAAGGCATAAAGTCAAAATTAGGGGTAGATGGAGAAATGTCGAACACATTATGTTCGGTCCCCAGCAACTTCGGGATGTCAAGGGTATCGGATGCTCATTGGGGGAGGCGCATTTTGCTTTCGATTCTGGGGAGGTTCTTGCTAAATCATGTACTTGATTGATCCCAGATCCGGTATGAAGATTTTGATCGGCAACCTCGATAGCAATAATGTCGAGTTCTCCTCTTCATCCGGAATTGGATCGTCAATTTTGATCCGCCGGGAAGAATGGAAAAAGTCACACTTGAGACCATTCAAATCGACATTGGGAGGTTGCGATCTGGAGGGTTATCAACCAGTCTTCTTGAAAAGTCGGATATGAGGGGGCAATTTGCTCATTTGTTGAGTGTGTGGCGAAACGAATCGAGATCGGCAAAAGCGCAAATATCGAGAAATTAGACATGGAGTCAATGTATTAATCGTCATGCGACTTAGAGTTTTCAAAGGCCTAAGCAGTGTTAGTCTCTTGACAACGATGAATTTGTTGGCCAAGTTCGTCCCTCTCACTTTCCATTTTTTTTCAACACCGGCCCGAAGTTCTGGTTTCAACATTCATTTCTTCTTGAGCCCGCCCATTATATTGATCACCTCCTCGAGGCCGATTCGATTGCCTCTCTTGTGTGACGAGCATCCTCTTGAGCTAGGCGAGCATCCTCTTGAAATTGGTGGGCATCCTCCACAGGCAGGTTAGGCGCCAACTTGTGCAAAAGCAGTTTGATCTGAGCAATTCGAGTTCATCTGGACCTGTTATTTCGATCACTTTGTCTTGAAGTTCTAATCAAAGCCAAATAATTGGCTTGGATGTTAGCGAATTGAGCATAAGCTTCTCAAGAGCGACCAAAAATGACCACTGAAGCACCAGCCCCAAACGCATAGTTTCAAGGGGTGGGACCCGTCGTCAGAGACTCCTCCGGATCGATAGTCCACGCTCGAGCGAGTCGACAAACTTTTTGAACATGCTCAAGACGCTGGAACTTGCGAACACTTTCGAGCAAAAGTAATTCTTTAGGTCGGGCATTAAGGGCGACAACTTTGCTCAACCTCAAAGTATACACATATTTGACTAAGTGAGAATAGAGATATCGACCCGAAACCAAAAGTGACTCTGAGCGAGCAAAATGTACCGCCCACGCGAGCCGGATCCCATCAGGGAATGACTTATCTTTGGGAGATCGTAGCTCGGAGTCTATTGGAGTCCAAGATCGAGGTCGGTGGAGGAGGAGAAGATGTACTAACTTCCATTTCGACAATCTGCGAAATGGGACCAACAACAGCGGCAGCTCTGATCGCCTCGGACGGTAGGGGTCCGAGTCGACTGACCAGCATCGGTCTTGTTTGAGTTTGCTTTCGGTAGGCCCGCATTCGATCGGCCCCTTGTTCGGGCCTGTTTTGTTAAGCTTGGCCCGATTCGCGATCTCCACCCTTGGTCTTTTCGGTGGTGGAGTTTGTTTTGACCCAAATTTCTTTCATGCCAGAAGCAGGGAGCCCCTCATGCTTTCGACTTGATTCTCGGGGACGGATGAGGTCGTTTGGCCTGCTTCGCCTCCCCCTACTGTTATTTGAGCTTCTCGCTTTCGGCTTGAATCGAAACAAGTTCTGTGGCCTTTTTTCTTGAGCCATCTCGGTGTGTTGAACGTACTCGGCCGATAGTCACGGTGGAAAAAGCTATAGATAAAAGCGAAATCGGAATCAACGTAGTGGACGAACAAAAAAGACACAAGACTTGTACAAAAACAAAAGATAATCCTTACGGAAGGATCAACATCAACAAGATGGTGAGGAGGCACGAACAAACCTCCTTTTCTTTCTCTGTTGGCGGTGTTCAAAGTTATCACGGATCTTTCGAGCGGGGTTCTAGATCGATCGCCAAATTCTTTGAAATAGCCGTCGTTTGTCTCTTATCCGTCGCATTTGGAATCACTGAAATAAAAAGTGAGTTAAAATCGGTTCAAATTGAAGAATGAAAGTTCGAAATCACTTACTTGGTACACCAAGTCGGTGGGGATATCAAACGAGCATTTGGCTCGCTTCGAGGCCGGGCTTTTTCAATCGCCCCCACGAACCGAATTTCTCTTTCGATCCACTAATTTTGTTAAGCACATCCTCGATAATTTTGCACTTGGCGTTAGCTTGCATAAACAACCACCCATGTTAGCCCCCGGACGAGTCAAGTGCACTAACCGAGCAAGTTCAGTGCCGAAGGATAATACCTTGGTTTCATTTTTGCGAACAACGTCAAAAACTCATGACCATATGCCATCCATTCGGTTTGAGTTGTGTAATGGAGATATTCCATTCCACGAGCAAGCGGGTAATTGCGGATGGAGAGGAAATCGAAGTCCAGCCTCCATGGTGTCAAATTCACGGCAACACAACCCTCGGGGGTTGGTCGGCTCGCTTCATCGGGACCGGGTGCCCGAAAAAAAGACATCCTTAGGGGTTTCATAAATTCTATGCGGTGGCGAGCATATATCTACATCAATTATGCTCGCCATTTTGCTCATTGGGTACTTCGTTCTCTACACTAATCCTATGAGGTTGTTAAGACGCAAGCCAAAATTATAACTTGAGCATTATACTCGCTATATATGTTGGTGTGAGGAACACCAACGGGTATACCAAGTTCGGAGTTTTGCCCACCATCTACACCTATGTTCGATTCGACTAAATTTGCGATTCTTAAAATTTCCCCCCGCTAGTGATATCATTTCTATCTACATCAACATTATCAATAGCCATAGACCTAATTTGAATTTGGGGCTGAAGAATTATAATCGAGAATCGTCCAAGCCGAATCATTACGGGACAAACCCTATCCGACTCCGTTTGGGCTTTATCGAGTCGAGAAGAAAGAACGGTAAATGGTTGCGAAATTGCCAGCGGAATCTGAATTGAGGCATTTGCCTCCGATGTACTTACATTATAACGGGGATTCTACTAATGGGGAAGGCGAAGGAACTATAATGGTCGGATTGAACGGAGGAATTGAGCAAGAGGCCATGATTATAAAGTAGAAGAAGAATGCGAAGAGTTACGAATGATTTTCTTCATAGGAACAATGAATCCTTCGCCAGGAAACTTTCGAATCGCGGAAGGCGATAGAAGAGTAGAGGAAAAAGGAAAAAAATTTTAAAGTGGAGAAATATGATTTAAATAGTGGGGTACTAATTGAAGTTTAACATGAATTGAGCGATGCCAAACATGGCCCAATCGATTTTAACGGTAGGGCTCAATGTAGAATACAAAGCGACATTTACCGGGGGTATTGTTGTTGTTCGATATAATAAATCGTAATTGTCGAACATCAAAAAGTGACACGTGTAATGTTTGAATATAATAATCATGCCCGGTGGATGAGTTACTTTTTGTTATGGTTGATCATAATTGCTCGGCCGACCCACCGAACAAACATAACCGGTCGGTATGTTCGAACTCAAATCTCGAAGAATCGTCTTAAAAGCGGCCGAACAGAAAGTCAATAGAACAAAAGATTAATTTCGACGATTGACGACGTTTGCTCAAAGATCAATCTAGAAGATGAAGTCGAAACGTGGCAACACCACGGAGTTCTTGCATGATCCAAAGAATCCGGCACATGCTTTACCAATCCAAATTTCATGCTTGGCTTAATCACGATAAATGGAAGAAAAAAAAAGAAGAAAAAGGGTTGGTTCATAAAATAATCCCGGAAAGATAGCCTACAAAAAATCCACGAGAGGTGAGGAATAGAAAAATTAGAGTGTTCATCCACATATATGAAAAACCTAGAACTCATTCGATAACTTTGTATCGATTCATCTTTAAGATGTATCAAGAAGCTGTGCGATGTAAAGCTCATAATACTACATCGGCTTGGTATGCCCCAGCAGTAGTCATATATTGACTAATTGGGTCAACAAATTCATCTTATTCTTGTTTATTTTACACGTATATGTTTTGTTTTGTGAGTTGTAATTAAATTAGCCACATAATATTCATCAACTAATAAACGAGTTTTATGTAATTAAAGGATTTGTTTTTGCCCGTAAAAAATCGAGAAGACGGACTTTGTTTGATTTGATCCGGTAATAGACTAGTCTATCTGGTTTATTTATTTTTTGTAAATAAATTGCAGCCGGATCGAGATGAAAGATGAAAAATTAAGGGCAGATCGGCGCCGAGGAGCTTAGGCGTGTCGTGCGTCTCAGGCGAGGGCCTGGGCGGCTGAAGTGGATGAAACATGAATAAGGACGCGGCATGGTAGTCTGGCAGCTACAAGGCCTTGTGAATGAGGCGGGCAGCCTCGCCTTAGAGACCTTGCCGACCACCCACGACTCTGCCGAGGCGAGGCGAGGCGGCGTTGGGCGACTCTGGACTCCTTGCCAGCGGTGTAAAGGTCGCCAGTCCGGCGAGTTTAAAACATCTAAACAGCGGCCCGGCCGGATCTGGCGTGCATCCATTGCGAAATGTGCTTGGCGTGGCGGTTCGGGGCAAGTATTTTTTGAGACGAGCGAGGGGGAGAAATCGAGGCGTGTTTCTTCAAGATCAAGCCGAAAAAATCAAACCATGACAATTGGATAATTTGTGCCCAATATGTTTATTTTTACGTTTTTGCTTGATTTATTTGTGTTATCTTATGCTTTATTTAATTTGTTTAAATGTGTTTGCATGAGGGTTGCCAAATGGAAAAATCTCAACTTCAAAATTACTAAGTATGTTTAAATAATTAATTGACAATTTTATTCAGGATAATAAAATTGAATTAATTTTGACCTCCATGATTTATTTATTTGTGAATTCTTTTGGAGAAATTCCCCGGGGGACGGTCAAAAGATAGGTTTCACATGAATGAATTCCAAACGGATGATTGTGGGTTATTACTAGTGGCGACGATGACCCTCCCAACGAGGCTCGATCAAAGCGAAATAGTAATCTGTATTTAATCATGGTTATTACTTAGGTATAAAATTGATATGCATATACTTCTCAAAAGTCCTGTCAATTTTATATTGGTCAAGTGGGAGCCAACTATTAATCTGGATATTAAGGGTTTGTGCTTGTTCTTGTTTTTGTAACCGCTTGAATGTGTTTAAATAATGACCCACCCAACGTGGCTTATTTAAACTGTTTTTGAGATGTTGGGCGATGCATTGTTCATATTTTTTTTTGAGATTTTAAATATGATGCATGTGATCAAATCTTGTGATATACTTGTCTTTATTGCATATAGTTGTTTATTTCGATTCAAAGATGTCGTTACCTTTTAATCCTTTGTTATTATACTTAAAGTCAATACAATTTGTATGGAAACTATATTTATTGGAAAATTATAATTGTCCTAATCGCAAAAAACCACAAGTGGATTTTGACACACAAAAATCGATGAGCTAACGGACGAGTCAAAACATGCGGGACTCGGTCAAATCAATGGCTAAGATGATGTCATCTTGGCTGAAAAAATGGTGGAAAAACCCGTAAGGGATTACGTCCTCAAAATAGATGGCCCATCTGAACAAACTTGAGATTCTCGAGCGCAGATTATGATCGGAGACTCGGATGAATTTGGTACTTCATTCTCTGGTGGAGAGAAAGGTTTTTGAGCATTTTGGCCTCATGGCTAATTTTGTTGCAAACTTTTGGACTCGGCGAAATGATGATAAGGCACCAAACTCAAGCTTTGTGGAAAGTGGTCCGTCTTCATCTTCTAGGCAAGGGTAGGCAAGATAAAGTTAAGAGGACCAAAGGCCATATGCAATAAAACTTGAATTGTTGCCAAAGGGCGATGGTAAGATGAGGAATGCTCGTTGAAGTCAAGGAAAATCAAAAAGAGGAAGTGCTTAAGGTTGCGGTGAGAGAGGACAATGGAGGGTTTTCTGTTCCAACCCCAAAAAGGACGGAAAGAAAGGTAATTCTCACACACTAGTTATTTGAAACTTGTTTAGAGGCGATACTTCTCATTCGTGGGTGGTTGATCGGTGAGATCCACTAATCATGTTGGCTTCACGGGTTCTAAATGATCCGCAACTTAGTGGGAGTGAGATCCTCATCACAGCGGGTAACGTTATTGAAAGTAGAAGACATTGGGATTCACGTAAAGTTTGGCGATATTGCAATGTTGCTACGGTAGTAACGATTATTGCAATGAGGTCCAAGTAGCAGACATTGCAATGCTACATGAGTAGCGATTAAAGCGATGGGAGAAGTGCACCTATCTTTTGAAGATAAAGTTTTTTTTTGAGATTATCTTTATGTTCCCGGTTTTTAGAAAGAATTCATTTCGGTTTCTAAAATTCGATTAATGGACATTTAAGTTTCTTCTAATAAGAATGACATCATTTTTGAAATGATGAGTGTACTCTATTCATGGGACATTGATAGAAGATCTCTATACAATTAATTGTGCACACCACTCACGAAATGTATCCTATAACACATCAATCATTTTTTAGAAAAGAAAATGTTCATCGGGGCGTGAACAGAGACACTTCTTTGGCATCTAAGATTAGGTCATATAAATCCAAAGAGGATCCAAAGGTTGGTGAAAGATGGTTCTTTGAGCGTCTCCAAGATTGAATCGGATCCAACCTGCGAATCATGTTTGGAGGGTGATATGACCAAGATGGCATTTGGAGCCAAGGGAATGGGGCTAAGAAGTGTTAGAGATCGTTCACATAGATGTATGTAGTCAAATGTCAACCAAAGCAAGAGGAGGTTATGAGTAATTTTATTGATGATTACTCAAGGTACATTTTCCTTATGAAGCATGAATCTGAGACCTTTGAGAAATTCTAAAGAATTTAAGGCTCAAGCAGAGAATCATATGGAAAAACGTATCAAGTCTCTACGATCTGATCGTGGAGGCGAATACCTCAAAGAATGAGTTTTGAACTACTTTATCGATGAAGGGATTGTATCCGACTCACCGCCGGAACCCTCAACAAAAGCGGGGTTTGCAGAGCGAAGCAAATGTAATTCTTTTGGAAATTGTTAGATCAATGATGAGTTATACGGATCTTCCCGAGTCGATTCTGGGGTCATGCCTTGGAAAACAGCGACTTACATTCTGAACTTGGTGCTATCCAAATCAGTTTCAGAACCCCAAAGAATTGTGGACCGGGCGCAAGTCTAGTATGATACACATGAGAACTTTGGGGTGTCCGGCCTACGTGTTGGACAAGGAAACCGGTAAATTGGATCCTCGATCAGAATTAAGGTTGTTTTGTAGGATACCCCGTAGGAACAAAAGGGTGAATGTTCTATAGTTCCGAAGATCAAAAGGTGGACATCCGCACCCACTTTAGATTTTGGAAGAAAACTATAGAACCCAAAGAAAACCCAGAAGTGAGATTACCTTAAATGAGCTTAGAGGGCAAACCTCGGTCGATTGCCAATTTATCTTTAGATGATATACCAAACGATACGTTTTCTGGCAAGACCTCGTTATAGTGGGAGGGTTGTTAGATAGCTAGAGAGATTCATGGGAATAGGAGAGTCCTCGGACTTGATTCAGGAATCGGACCCATGGACATATGACGAGGCACTCCAAGATAAGGATCGAGTTTTCTTGGCAAACAAATGAAAAAGAAGTGGGTTCTATGTTTCATAATAGAGTGTGGGAGCAAGTCGAACCACTTAATGGGGGTCAAACCCATTAGATGCAAGTGGGTATATAAGAGGAAAAAGAGGATCGGGGGGGAAGGTTGAAACCTTTTAAAAAGCAAGACTAATGGCGAAAAGGTTATACTCGGAAAAGAAAGGGATCGATTATGTGGAAACTTTTTTTAGCCCATAGCCATGCTTAAGTCCATCCGTATTCTCTTATCGATTCTTGCGCATTTTCGACTTTGAATCGACAAATGGATATCAAAGGCGACTTTCTTAACGGAAGTCTTGATAAAGAGATCCATATGCAACAACCCCTAGTTTTCATTGAAAGCAAAGCCAAGAACACCCGGTTTGTAAAAGCTCAAGAGGTCCATTTACGGACTCAAGCAGACATCGAACTTGGAACCAAAGTTTTGATCATATTATAAAGTCTTATGGGTTTTGATCAAAAGCGAGTTTGAAAGTTATTGTGTATAAAAGCGTGTCGGAAGCGCATTAGTATTCTTAGATCTTGTCGTAGATCACATTGTGATCATCGGGAACGATGTGAAGGTGTGATCGGGGCGTAAGGGCATGGTTTTCAAAAGCAGTTTGATATGAAAGACTTAGGGAAAACCGGACACATCCTTGGGATCAAGATCACAAGAAAAGGATGGTCGGGTTATCGCAAGTTTCATACATAGACCTTTTTTTGAAACAATTCACAAGATGCAAGATTCGAAAAGGATTCGTACCTTTCGGACTTGGGATCCATCTATCAAGAAAATGTTCCCTAAGGCGAAAAGGAGATAGATGACATGAAAGGTATTCCTTGTGCCCGTTTGTCGGAAACTTTATGTATGCATTGCGTATGCGAGACCCGGATATATGCTTTTTGCCGTAGGCATGGTAGCAAGATATCAGAGTAACTCAGGGAAAGCGAATTGGACGACAGTTAAAAACATTCTGAAGTTTCTGAAAAGAACTCGGGATAGAATGTTGATTTATCAGTCAGATACTCCAATCCCCATCGGCTACATGGACTCGGATTTCCAATCGATTTAGATTCGGATATTATCCGCTTTCGGTTAGTGTGTTTCCATTTGGGAAGTGTAGCCATCAAATGGAGCGAGTGTGAAGCGAAATGCATCCTTGACTCAACCATGGGACTCGGGTAAGTAGTTGCTTGTGAAGCAGTGAAAGAACCGATTGGGCTCTAGATCTTCTTAGTGGACTTGGATGGTGTTCAATTTGTCTAGCAATATCCGCTAGGGCGATTTGCAAATTCAAGAGAACCAAGAGTCCTGAGTCAAACAAAACACATTAAAGGAAAAGACATCTTATCGAGAAATCGTTAGAGAGGAGATATAGATGTGGCAAAAGATAGCGTCGAGGGCGACTAGCAGATCCATTTCAAAGCGTGCGCCTCTGAATACATTCGAGAGACATGTGAGTGGAATGGGTGTCAAGACAGATTTGCCTTAATCTGCTTTGAGTATAAGTGGGAGAAATTATTAGGTTCGTGTAGGTGACATTAGATGTCACGGACTACTCAAGAGCGTGTTGTAGTATACTTAAAAGCGGACTTTGAGTATAAGTGGGGAGATTGTTGGGATTATCTTGAAAAGTATGCTTTTTACTTTGTATAATCGGAAATGAATTTCGGACTTATTTCTTGAAATAAATTGTTTATCACCGATGCTTTAAATATGATTGAATGTTATATATATTTATTGCATAACTGTTCAATAATTAAATGACGTGTTACATGTAGTTAATTTAGTGATACCCGATCACGAAGATTAAATTGATCCCTTGTAACTATAAGTCGCCATTCACGACCTAGATGGAAATGAACAACCATCGCGAAAGGTTGAGGTGTAAGGCTCGAGATTGGTTTGTCTTGACCAAGAGATTACACTAGTGCATGACCGATGCCTTTGAATAGGACCCTGAGGAGGATAAATTCTTGAACCGAACAAGGAAGAATTAGACCTCGGTGGGTTCGTTGTTTCTTAACCTTCGTCCCTGAAATAGGATCACGTGGGATCGGTAACTATTGCTTTGACTTATCATGGGTAGCGAATCGGAGAGAGATTCAATACTTTTTATCTTGGGCAATATTATTGGTCACGTGTGATTGCTAAGATTTAATCTGAAGAATCGTGTGCAAAGCACGCTTGCTTGATTTGCCCCCTTGGGAGGTTCATAAGCTTTATCATACCAAATCTTGCAAGTGGAATTTGTTTAGGTATGGATAATAATGTTGAACCGTTTCTCGACCAAGGACAAAAGATATTAATTAATGGAAAGCTATTTGGTGGCTTGAATTAATTAATGGGCTAGATAATCTTAAACACGAGAAATAATGACCGGGAGCCATATTGGTGTAATATGGGTTAAGATGGATAGTCAATATTAATTATGTAGTGGGATTAATTAATATTTATGGGCTTGAATTATATTGTGGCTCAATATTAGATATTCAAGATCCATTAGAAGGTCCAATCTTAATTCTCCTAAAGGCCCCCTGAGTAGCCCAACATATAGTCAATAAGCTAAAAATGTGATTAAAATAAAATAAATATTGTTGCTTATATTTCCTCATTAAATTCGAAATTATGAATAAAAGAGGGAGAAAGATTTTCTTTGAATTTTGTTATGGAATGAAGATATGTATTCTTGGAATACAAGATTATCTCATTAAATTCAAGAAATCTCCCACTTGGTTATTCATTAAGAGATTTTCGAAATTTTTGGAAATAGAGGGCAAGAAAGATTTTCTTGATTTTCTTGAAAAGATATTATGGAAGATATGTATTTCTTGAAATACAAGAATATCTCATAAATTCAAGAAGATCTAAATCTTGGAATCTTGCTCAAATTTTTGAAAATTATACCATAAAATAGAGGAGGTGGATTTTTGTGGAATATTTTAATTATGGGAAAAAGAATATATGAGATATATTCAAGATTTCTTGGTGACCAAGAAAAGTCTTTTCCCACATTGAAAAACCACCAAAATTTCGTGCCCCTCCTCTCCTATAAATAGGGGATGATTAGTTCATTCCCAAGAACAATTCCATGTCTTTGGAAATATTAGCAAATCCACAAAAGCAGTGCAACAAAGTTTATTTTTTCCTTTTGTTAATTGTTTGAGTATCCTTCCAATTCGGATTATCGAAGCAAGGGCTAAGGAATACTTGGGAAGTCCTTTTGGTTAGTCCGTCCGGCCGAAGTCCTTTGCCATCCAGGAGAATGCGTTCACGTAAACCCGTAGATTCATGTGCGTGGGTTTTCGTGGCTTTTTTTATATGCATGATATGTTGTTGCAATTATTATTTGAATTAATATAGGATTAATTCATGCTAGTAATAATTAATGAATTAAATTTGTATTTAAATATTCACCCCGAATAGATCTGTGCGAATCATTCCCCAACAGTCAGAACCGGGGTAGTACTGAAGAGTTAGCTCGTCCCCCTTGACAAACATAGACGAACGAGCTAGGGGCTATTGTTGTAGGCATACAACGCGAGGTCGGGCACGACCTGGAAAAGTTATAAGGGGACCAGACCAAATTTTGCACAAGTATAACACCTCGCCGTAAGAGATGGAAATAAAGGCACGCCAAGCACGAGTATGCAACCTGGATGCACCTCGCAGGTCAAACACTGACACAAGTACGGAGCATTAATTGAGGTGGAACCTGTGGCAGGCGAACGGCACCAGGAACCTTACCTAAGAATGACCTTAATCAGAGATGTGTAAGTAAAGGACGGTAATGATGAGTAACTAGGAGTAGTTAGACGACTAAGCCTCGGGAGACGTCCCAGCGAGGTGCGCGAGCTCTTAATACCTCGAACGACCTCCCAACGACCTCCGACCTGAGTCACATCAATCATGTAGCATTTAATGTTTCACAGAGCTATGATTCGGCTACTTGTACTTGTAATCAGGGAGAGTGAGCTACACTCTCCCAAATCTTATAAATATGGGTCATTTATGACCAAGAGAGAGGGAGAGAAATTAATACCATACCAAACATCTTGCAAATTTATTGCTCAAACTCTTATTCTCTCAAGCAATTATATAACACAAATACAATTCACTTTACACATTTATTGTTTGTGTCACTAAGATCACTAAGCCACATCTTAATCCATAATCCAGATTTATATATTATAATGGAGAAGATTTCTTTTGGAGAAGAATGAGATTACACATGAAATTGAATACATGAAGATTATTCGATTTCTGCAATGAAGTTGATAACAACTTTGTAAAAAATTGATTAAATGAGTAGATCATTTGTTGGTCCCGGTGCAAACGAGTCTTACACGTGTATGGGGGGGAATATACGTGTTCAGTGATTTTAAAACTTTTCTTCACTGAGGTCAGATGGGTCAGGTTGTCCTGATGATTTGGCCCTGAGTAGCACAGATCGCCCTGAGTCAAAGTCTACCTGAGACAATGATTCTGAGCTGCTTTCAGAAGTCTCAGATAATCCCAACTGAGCCTGAGTTTTCAGAGATCCTGAGCTGCTTGAATAGCTACTCAGATGTGCGGAATGGTTGGCCCTAAGTTTATACTCGTTTTAAGTTTTGCTGAAAACTTTCCTTTTAATGGAATAGTGATTAAGGCTGTGATTCAGTTAGATGCAACTTCAGTGGATTGGTTCCAACTGAATATCAGTGAAAATGTGCTTTCAGTTAAAGATATGCAACAGATAATCAATGCAGAACAGAAAGCAAACAACACAGCAAGTTGTAGTGGTTCAGAGACTCAAGCTCCTACGTCCACTCTCTCTGACTCTTCAGAGAAATTCCTTAACCATTTCCTAAGGTTTTCTGACTACCTCTGTAGTTTACTAACCTTACCACTTCCTAAGGTTTTCTGACTACCTCTGTAGTTTACTAACCTTTCTATTTTGAGCTTTCTGACTACCTCTGTAGTTTACTTACTCAAAACACACACAAGCTTTCTGACTACATCTGTAGTTTACTCACTTCTTCTCTAGAGTTTTCTGACTACCTCAATGTAGTTTACTAACTCTTTACAACTCCAACTCACCAACAATCACACTTAAACTACCTTACAAAGGGTTTGGGGTTTCTTGGTTGGTTTCCAACTAGGATGAGATATCCTTTACAATTAAGAACAATGCAAAGGCTAGGATATCTCTACTAAACTTTGGATATATCTTATCAAACTAGACTTAGTGAATGAGCTCTCTTCAATGTAAAGCACTTGGGAAATTCTTGGGTTTTCGAGTGCTTCAACTTGCAATAATAAGTTTGAGCTCTTGAGTTGCTTACAAATTTCCCGTAACCTTCAATGTAGATGGTCACAAGTATTTATAGGCAGTCACCAAGGTCACTCTTGAAAAACTATCCGTTGGAAGAGATAGCTTCATGAGTTTCCTCTTATGGTGTGTGATGAACGGCTATTTTTAGGGTTTGAATACTCCCTAACATGTTTTATGCAAAATGCCTTTATGCGACCCGAATACCACTTTTTGCGATGCTGGAACATAGTACAACCGACATCTTGATGACTGTCATTTTTCAATTGTCGATGAAAGTACAATCTTTGTTTTCCTACGATTGACTCTTGTCTTCAGTAAATGTAGACAAACATAACGACTCTTTTGGTCAATATCTCTGAGGGATATAACCTTAACAACACTTAGTTTTAGTTCCTTTTGTCTGCATGTGAATGTCTTGGGCAATATCTATTTTTCTGAGTATTCGCGTTTTTCTCAGTTTTGTATCCTTCAGATAGATATTATTCAGTGTCTCGGAACATTCGGGGATTATCTTGAGCATTGATGGAGATTCTTCGAGTCTTGATAATTCTTGTGTCTTGATATCTTGATCTTGATCTTGATCTTGTGTCTTGAGTCTTGAGTCTTGATGTCTTCGAGTCTTGAGATATATCTTGGTAGTATCTTGAGTCTTCATCTCTTGAGTCTTGATTTCGATTTCATCTTAGTCTTGATTTTCGATTTCATATTGAAACTTGGTTTCTCGATTTCATATTGAAACTTGGTTTCTTGAAACTTTATTGAGTCTTGAGAATCTTGAATCTAACGATCTATATCTGGCGACTATACGTAGTGCGAGATAACATCGTGAACATTCTAAAACCGAATCGACTCATCTATCAAGATTATCCCGAGCATGTAAATACTGGGGGTTACAGGATCTAATCAAAATCTTATTTATTAAATTCATCTCCCAACATCATTGTAAATTTGTATGTGCATTGTTCAAATTAGTAGATCATTGTAAAATATACCTATCAAATTTCATTTAATGTTTAGATTGTTTGTAGCTTCTATTGTAACTTTCATACATTGCAATACTAATGTTATGTAAATATGATAATTATATTTAAACTTGAAATCAATCTTTGAATGATAAGTATATCAAGAGACGGATCATCATGCGTTGATCAATCAAACTTTAAATTTAAAAAATATTTTTAAGATAGCAAAAATTATTGAAATTTTTAGAATTATGTACCGATATTATGGATCGGAACTTTTATAATAACAATTAAGCCTACAAATGTAATCTAATCAAATTTTAAGATTCTAGTTCTTGTATCATAATAGATTATTTTAAATCAAATATTATTTCCAAAATTATTTGAGAATCTTATATCTAATTAGTGATAATTGATTATAAATTAATTACTATATATATATATATAACAAGTCAAATTATAATCAATTAGAAAGAATATTTTTTTACATGGAAGATATGTACTGACTAATTGAACATAGTTTTCTAGGTCTATTTTATTTAAATATTTTAAAATAATGTACGCGTGTCAAAATATTCAAAAATGTAAATCATTTTATTATTAGACAAATAATTTTTTTTTTTGAATAAGATATTTGAATGTACAAATTAAGAGGAACAATTAATTTATTTTGTAGATTTTACTTTTGAAAAGTATCATACATATAAAAAAATTAAAAAAAACTACATATACTTTTTAGTTGAATTTTTTTTTTTGATTTATTGGTAACATATTATAATTTTTGTATCCTTAATTATAAATTTAATTTAATTTATGAACTAAAATGAATATATTATCTTATCATGATTAATTTTTTTAGTATTGGAAAACTAAATGGATAGTACTATTTTTTTATAACAAAAAAATATCGAATATTTAAATTTCAAATAACTTAAATTCATTATGATACATTTAATTTTATGTTGGGTATTCTAAAAAAAATCCAAAATTTAGGCTTAATTAATTAAATTAAATTAAATTATATTATTAATTATTTAAAATTATCTTATTTAATTTTTATTCTTAAATCAATAATTAATTATATATATATATATTAAACTAAATATTATGTCTAAAATTTCCAGAATCATACGGGAATATTAATTTGAAATATTTTGCTATATATAAGTCTAATTGTATTTAATATAATTAATAATAATTGATTATAAATTAATTACTAAATATACAAAGTAAAGCTATATTAATTAAATTAATATTTTTGTTGTAAAAAAAAATTAAATCAATATTTTTAGGTGGAAGATATGTACTAACTAATTGTACATAATTTTCTCGATCTGATTTATTTAAATATTTTTAAATAATGCATGTGTGTCAAAATATTCATAAAATGTAAGTCTGGTTATTAGACAAACAAAAAATTTTTTTTTTCTTGGAAAGCTATTTGAATGTACAAATTAAGAGAAACAATTAATTTGTTTAGTAGCAGTTTAATTTTGAAAAGTATAAGACGTATGAACAATACCAAAATTTTTATATACTTTTTCGTTGAAATTTTTATAGGAGTTATTGGTAATAAGTATTATAGTTTATGTATCATTAATTATAAATTTAATTTAATTAAAGAACTAAAATGAATATATTACTTTATCATGATTACTTCTTTTTGTATAAGTTTTTTAATAGACTGTATTATTTTTTTAATGAAAAATCATTAATTATTTAAATTTTAAATAACTTAAATTTATTATGATATATTGATTTGTTCCTGAATTTGAAAAAGAAATTATGAGTTTTGCTTTTTTTGTCCGCTTCTGATTTAGTTGGAAAATATCAATAATTTATGGTATCTTAAATATTTAGTTCAACTCCATTGAATTATTTAATCCCTTACAAGATTCCTAATATTAATTTGACAAAAATCAGATAATTTGGTTAAACTTTATTTAACTCGATTATTTAAATATCATTTATTACATAAAAACTCTCATTTATTATTTATAAAAAACTATCATTTATTATCTTGTAAAAATAATCATTATTTAGAAAATCTTTTATATTTTTAAGCGGTGAAAGTTTTTACAAGATAATTGATGATAATTTTTATACATAAATGCTGATAGTTAAATGTATGATCTTGGTTCACATGAGTGTTACTCTATTAATTTACCAAATCACCTTTTATACTAAATTCCATAATTTTGGTCAATAATCACTATTTGTTAACATCTAGAACTAATGATTTAAAAAAAAAACTTCTAGAAAATAATTTAATATTCTTAGTTTATACTAAATCAATACTACAATTTCGGTCCTATTTTTTTTATTTTGTGAATAACTTAATTATCTCAATTATAATTAAATTTTGTTATTATATATATATATATATATGTGTGCGCGCGCGATGTGTGTCTTTTATAGTTTCTTCACACACTTATATGTGAAATGAAATTTAAATATTTAATAGATTTTTTTGGACAAAATTTGTTACTATGATAATATTATTCTATTTAAATGCATCATTAATATTTTTCACCTTCGACTAATATTAATAAGTCATATCAAATTCATTAGCAAGTTGTATTGTTATTGATATATATTTCAAACTAGGGTGTTTTTTAAGTCACTCAGGGTGTCGTACTGACTGACAATAGTCAGTTAATTTGAGTCATTAGATTTAAAATTCAAAGGCCTAGATTTAATGACCTGCAACATGTTGTATTGTGTGTCGTACTGACCATCGTACTGCATCGTACTATATGTCGAATTATGTCGTACTGTTATAATAAATTAAATAATTTAAAATATACAATTATCAATTTACAAATTTATCCTTATAACACTTTTTATATAAAAAAAATCATTTAACATAAAATTGATAAATTCTTCTTTTCTGACTAGTGATTTAAGAACAGAACTGAAATTTTTTTGATAACCCGCCGCTTCCTCCGCCACCAATAACACCGCTATCCTCCGCCACCAAGACTGCCGTTATCCTCCGCCACCAGTACCGCCGTTATCATCCGCCACCATTACCACTATCGATTTTTCTTGGTTCGTCAATTTCTGGTAAATATTAGGGTCGCGATTTGAAGAGTGTAATTAGGGTTTTTATTCTACTATATTACTCTGAATCGGAGTCTTTTGGAGTATATTCTCACTGCAATTAGGTAAATATGCCAACCCTCTCAATATCGAACATGTTTTCTCTGTTTTTAATTTTCTTATGTTCTTTTAGTTGAATTTCTATTTTAGTTTACTTCTGATTTTAGTTTTGATTTTGGCAATTTGTTATTCCTTCGTCCGTAGAAATTTGTGTTCTCTGATTGTTTCTTTGGTATTGAACTTTGTTCAAGTGTGTACTGTTGCACCCATGTGGTGTTTAATAATTTGGGGTAGATGAGCTAGGAGAGTCATTGAATATTAAAAAGTGAGCCATAGAAGATTGTTTCTATAGAAATTTAGTTGTTCTGTGTTTAGTTTTCAGAGGGATAAACTATTACGCTTTGATTTTTCTAATATTCATGTTGCTAATGCTTTTTGTTAAATGATCTACTGTAATTTTCCTGTACTTATAAAGAAGTGGATGATATACCCTGAATAAGTAATCAAATGTTGTTTTATTTTTTTACAATAACCATTTTGACAACCTGGGTGTGGGTTTAGGATGAAATACTTGTGCTTTCTTCTTTATGATATTGGGAAATAATTTTTTGTCCAAAGTAGGCATCAGTCCATATTTATAAAGAAATGAATGATATACTGTAATCAAATTGTTTTGAGATGAAGCACTTGTGCTTTTCTTCCTTTGATATTGGGAACATTAAATTTTTGAACATCTGTCCAGGACTCTGTAGGAAAGAGAGCTGTTTGTGGATGAATTTCGTGGAAAATCCATTTTAACCCCTCAAACTGTAGGCTTTAGTCGTAATAATCTTACTTATAAGTACTCTAAGAAAACTAACCTCAGCTATTAGAATTCTTCTTTAGTCACTTCTTGTAATTTCCCATATAATTTAATTGAGAGACCAAAATTTACCTCAATTACATTGTCGTAATTAAAAAAGAAATTGATACCTCAATTGTGACCAATCTCACTTATGTTAGGTTGTCAACTTTGAGATGCCTCAAACTGCAGCAGGGTATGTGCATCGGATTGGTGCATCTGTCTCTTTGGTAAGATTATTGAGTAATATGAAACCATAACATGAGAAGTCATACTTATGTCTTGCTAACGCTTTTTGTTAAATGAAATTTTATTCTACGGTTGCATGATATATCATAATATACTGTAATTTTCCTGTACTTATAGCTACAGATTCTGGTTGACATTTTGCTATTATTGGATAGGTCTCTCCTGAAGAGATGGGAAATTTTGAAGAGATCAAATCTATTTCGGGTGAAGATGGTAGTGAGGATTCTAAATTTATTGCTCCATTCCCGCTGCTTAGTAAGAATGCTGTGGAGTCTCTTCGGTACAGAGCAGCCAATAGATCATAGACTTTTAATGGTGTTCATATTATTTATTTTGTAAAATATTGTCCTGTGAAACTTTTTATGGCAGGGACATTAGGAACTTGTGACTTGTGAAATTTCTTGGTTTGATTTGGAGAGGACAAGAGCATATAAAAAGCTTATTATGACTAACAAACTCCTGCAAAGGAGAGAACGGGAAGAAATAAGGAGGTGCAACCAAATGCTCCAATTGAATTGCAAGCTACCATGGTTTCTTCTTTCTTGATACTAATCTACTGCTGAATTCAGTAAAACACATCATTTCTTGATAAAATGGCTCATTTTGTAGATTTTCTTGCTTAATACTAGTTTCTTTGGTTGTGTTTTTGAGAAATTAGAAAATATTTTGTTATTTTCAGCTTGTTGTCATGTTACCCCAGAAATCCTAGCTAATTTATCCAACCTATAATCTGAGAATAATTTCTCAGTATTAGGCATTTTCTGCTTATGAGTTGTTTTAGTATTTTATAAGTATCTGCCATTTTGTGGTTTCATAATGCCAGCTTTATATTTCCATCTCAAAAGTTTGTTACAATAATATTCGAATTGATTTGCTTTGTCATGAACACTTTGTCATCAACAAGCAAGAAAAGGGTTCTCTAAAGGAATTTCACTTTAGCCTTACCTTGAAGGTGTGATTATAGATATTCTTAATCGTTTGAATGTAAATTGTGTTTGTTGGTTCAAGGTTTTTTCAGTATGCTGGATTTGATTGTAGTTTATTTTATACCTGTTCTTAGGATAATGGTTGTTGAGCTCTTCCAAGATTCCGTTAATTCTCCGTATATGTATTTTTCTCAGAGCTTTACTTTTGTCTTAGATTTTGTCTAATTTGTCTAATTTCCAAGATTCCGTTAATTCTTTGTTTTGTATAATGAAAATTAATTAATATTGTTTAATTAGAAATATATATAGTTGATGATGTTGGAGTTAAAGATTGGTGAATTGTTGGTATATTGTTTGCTGTAGAATGTGTGTTTCGACTTGATTAACTTTAAGTCGGAAATGGATGCATTAGGATATTGATTGGGGAATACGGTAGAATTTAATGGAACTCTGTTGAAACTTTTAGAAAATATTACACTTAGTATTTTTTTTAATAATTAATGGAGAATAAGCTAATAGACGAAACTCTGTCGAATTTTAATTTATATTAATTAATGATTATTTAATTTATTAATACAGATGAGCGGATACAGTACGAGTTGGTCTTTGGTTCAGAGTAAGAGTGGAGGCTGAGGTAAATCAAGCATGCCTACAGCCTACCACCTTTTGTCGGTTCCGGTACCGATAATTCAGACAAATTACCCGATTGGAGCCCCTACTAAGCCATAGGGGCGCGCCTTCGAGGCCGGATCATTATCAACGTCGGCGCATGAGCCAACCACATGCTGGGGGCAGGAGAGTCGAATTCAATTTCATATCTGGAATAAAATGTACGTAACAGGGGTGGAGGATCAGATCGGGGTCGCGGGAAGGATCTATACGGTATCCAAAATTTTGAGCTATAATTTATATAATTTTGGGATTTAGTTGAATCAAATATTTAGTGAATTGAATCGGAATTAATTGCAAATTTGGCAAATTGAATATGGTAAATTCAGCAAATTGTGTCAGGCAAATAGAATTTAGTGAATTTGGCAAATTTGTGTCCTAAATATATACACGAGTTAAAGTGTTTTCATTCAAAAAACCCAGTCAAAATAATATATTATTCCTTATGTTATCCTTTATAAATTTTTACTTACATAAATGACACAAATATTTCAAAAATTCAAAGTTTAACAAACTAAATTAGGAAGCAAGGTAGAAGAAATTTGCGAGGTTCATAACGAAAGCTTGAAATTAAAGATAAAACATGCATATAATATTAAATTAATTTTACAATTAAGTTTGACATATATTTTTTTGAAAAACAATTAAGTTTGACATATAATATATGATAGCATTAATTATACAATTAACAAATATAATCGTTTTTACGTTAAGAATTAAGATCAATTAATGATTGACAAAAATCATTAAGATCCTAAGGAAAGACATGATCTAAATATTGTTGGAAATTCTCTTGTAATACCAAATGAGTTTCTTCTTGTTAAAAATAAATTATGTTGTTTTGTAAGTGGCCATAAAGACATGTATTTTTTAAATAACGGGACATATGTCATTATTACGATTTATATTGATTTTAAGTATTTATTTATATTTTTACGTACATTTTTTTATGTTCAATATATTAAAAAACTCAAACGGTAGAAAAATGATGAATTTATAATCGTATATGTCAATATCGACATACGTTCCGTGTGAATAATGGTTTTTTAAGACAGTAATTTAGAGGGAGTTGTGTTGTAAGGACAATAATTTTACCGGCTTGAAAATGCAGGACAATATATTTTAAAATTTATAAATATATGACAATATGTTTTAAAAATCTGTAAATGTAGGACAATCGAGACCGAATCTCACATGACATTTCATCGAGATTTGAGCTTATTCAGACTCAATTATCCTACGATTTTAAAACATATCTCCTAATATTTTTACATATTTTAAAACATATTGTCCTACATTTCCAAATCAATAAAATCATTGTCCTAAAAACACATTTTTCCCCACGTTCCGTCATAACGACATATATGTATTTATTTAAATTTCAGGTGAATTTGATAACCTACCATTTTCAAGTCCTCATTTTGCGAATATTATATAAAAAAAAACACTTATTTTTTAGTGAAATTGAGTTGACTTGAGAATCACTATCCAATCAGATCACATGTTCTTGAGTTAAGGTGTTTTATTCAGTGAGCGTAGTCAAAATAAAATATTATTCTTCATATCTTCTTTTATAAATAGAAATGGGGTCTCATGTCTGACAAGTCTTGACTGTCAAGACTCATCTGTTGAATGACTCATTTAAAAAAAATACTTGACCCATTGAATATATTAAATATGTTATGTGAATACATGGGTAGGGTTGGAGTGAGTACACGGATTTTAAATCCATGCACCAGTTGCACAATATTTATTTCTTATACAAATTTATGATTTTCTCGTAAGTGGCCATAACGATATGTATTTTTTTATAACGACATATATATCGCTATTACGGTTTATACTGATTTCAACCACTTAATTATTGATATTCTTACTTAAATTTCTTATGTTTAAAATATTAAAGAACGCGATATAATAGAAAAATAATGAATTTATTGTTGTATATGTTAATAACGACATACGTTCTGTCATAATGACTTATATGATGTTATTCAAATTTCGAGTGAATATGATAACCTACTTTTACGTAGGTCCTAATTTTGCGAATATTAGAACGTATTGTTAAAAAATAAGAAGTTTTTTTTGTGAAATTGAGTGAAAAATATTATTCAAACGCATCACTTTTACACGAGTTAAGATGTTTTTATTCAGAGAGTTTAGTCAAAATAAAATATAATTCTTCATGACTATAAATTTTTATTTAAATATCATCTTCTTTAAAAATTGAATTTTGTGTAATAGGAATGTCTTATGGGCTTTTGTCCAAAAAATGCAAATTTACGATTTTTTCGTAAGTGGTCATAGTGATATATTTTGTTATAACGACACATATGTCGTTATTACAATTTATATTGATATCAAGCAACTTTTTCCAGTTTTAAGATGGACGTAAATTGCATTCACATTAGGAATTTTTTTTCTGATGTTTCGACGGCTCTTTTTCTATTTCCTTTTCTTTTCATGCTCTTTTTTTTTTTTCTGATCTTTCAGCGCCGTTCATATATTCGCGGATTTATGCATTCTATTCCCATATTGCTATATATATTAAAAGGATGAAGACTAAAGTTTAGGTAACACCAGAAACTGAGTGATGGAGTCTGGCGTCTCGGTGAATTGTCAGAACAACAATTGCCCAGCATCAAGATCAAGTAGAACTGGTCAGTATGTTGTTTGCATTTTCATTGTCTGGATAAAGTACAACAAACAGATCCAAATGTGAATGACATCACAGAGCAAATATACATGAAATGTAGCAAAATGGAAATCCAACAATTAACAGCCATGCACTCTGCAAGTGTATGAATGCAAGATTTGGGAAGGTTACTACAAAGAGAATTTATAGTAAACACGGAATACAAATTGTTTTTCATGTTGAGATAACAATAAGATTATAATTTTCTGGTATACGTAAGCTATAGCATTTTTCTTATCTAAAAGTAAAATCACGAGATATAAGAACTACATCTTTGTTTTATCTCCAGAGCAGAATAAATGGATTTTTGGTTACCTTTTCTTTTGCCTTTACAAAACAGACAATTGGAAATCATGCCTAGAAAGTATAAAACGTGATTTACAAGATCACGAGAATGGTACGAAAGATCTTGATTTGATTTCTAATTGCAGTATGTATAGTGTAGGCATCAATTAATCTATTCTTATTTATAGTGTATTAAATTGGACCACCCGAATTACATCAATTATTTGTTAATTTTTATTCGTACACTCACTTTTGTCTTAAATATAAACCAAAAATTCAAGTGCTTGATTTTTCTCTATCACGGTACATAAACTACTACACAACTTTCTAAAGAAGGCACATGAAGCTGGAAAACCACCCATGATGCAGGAGCAAGTGCTCGTGTATGAAGCACAATTTTGAGCTAAATAGCTTTCAATATGAATGATCAAAGTACGAGTCCAAAAGTATGTCACGAATATCAGTGAGTACCTTAACATATTATCTCACAAAGGAAGGTTACATTTAATCATGACATTACACAATAAAAGACTAACAGGCCAATAACAAAGATTATTGTGAGAACTTTGGAAACTGGAATGAATCTGTTTTCAAAATGGACTGTCTATATAGTTCCTACAGCACTATCACCGGTATGCCAATTAAACTATACCAAAAGAACTTCATAAGATCCGTAAATACCTACAACTTTAAATAAATGAGTCGGTCTCCTGTGCACCAGTTGCACCATGCAATTGGGCACAGTGGTGAAACATGACACTAGATTTAACTGAAATGTGACACTAGCTTTAATTGAAACGTGACACTAGCTGTAATTGAAACATGGCGAGTGCATATGAGACTTGGACTTAAAAAAACAATGTACAAAACACACACATTCCATCCGTGTACATATGAATTCAAATTGAGATCCCATTAATGGAAGAACTTATCAGAACAAAACAATAAAAATCAAGAACATTCTACAATAAATCAAAAGCAGAATAAACATATCAATTAGGCAACAGTACCTCAATGAAATAGCCAGTGCTAACATCAACCAAGACCTTCTCCGAATCGTCCGGCATTCCAGGGCACCAGCATTTCCTTCCCTAATTAAAAACAGAACACACATGAGGAAACCCTAAAATAATCACTACAAATTGTCCTGTTCCAAAATTAGCCAGAGCCCGTGGTAAATTTCAAATTGCAATATGTAGTCTCACCCGTGTACCTTCTCTCTCCTCGACAAAATTCCAATCAGAGACGACCTTCTTTCTGTTGTAGATGATAACTTTCACTCCGTCTCTTTCTCTTGCCTGTAAATACAGATCTGGTCAAGTGATGGTGGCTTTCAAACCGATTATCTCTCTGTTGAAGACGATGATTTTCTCGCAGATGAAATTAGGATAAAATCTGATGACATTCAAAATTGCCTTTGTCTTGTTCGTCTTTCAATTTAGGATAACTAGGGTTTAATTATCATTTTATCACGATGGGGTCATATTAACGACGTGAGTGATTATGTTGTTGATATAATGAAAAGTATTACCAGTTCGTAGCTGATAATTTACGTGCAAATGATAGGGTAATATCTTCTCCAACACATGCAAAGTGAAATGTGTAATGAGAGGCTTTTGTTTATGATATTTGGCGATACAATAATATATTTGAGGTCCGACAATATTTGCAGATCATATATTCAGTTAGTAGATAATTGTGGGTTGTATTATGTTGATTCATAAGTGTTTTGAGACTTTCGAACCACCATTTGACTTTGAAGAAACTTGGTGATAATGCTTTTTAGAAAAATTGACCAAAAGTTAAGTTTGTGTAATTACATGAGATTGATTGTCACGAAGTTTGGAAATCACAATCTGGAAGCTAAAATTATTTCATGAAGGAATATTGAAAATGAGATGTTCATCTACAAATGACATTGAAGAGATTAAATATATATTATAAGTGTTGTAGGTGATAAATGAATAATAAAAGGGAAAAAATGAATATATTTAACTTAAGGGTAATTGAGTTTTTTTATGTCAAAATTTGGTAGAAAACTCATTTTTTTATGAAGTGGGTATAAATCCTATTTTCTTATGAAATTTAGGAAAAAACACCCATTTCCCTTATAAATATTATTGAATATAATTAATTGAACTAATAAAAAAATTTAATCTTTTTATATCATTTTTATAATGTATTTGATACAAGACTTTGGTCAATTTTATATTTATACTTGATTAGATCTAAAACTACATCAAATTTATATTTTATATATTATAACTATAAGTTAAGAAGTATAACTATAAATTATCTAATGTGATTATATTTATGTAAAGTATCAAATGTGGATTTGAATATTTTTTTTCTAAAAGAATTATAAGTGTAAATAATAGTGTAGTGAGTAAAACTAGGACATTAACATTTATTTTAGCAACTATAGGCCCAGAGTTTGAATCATAAATGGTCCCATAACTTTGGACTCAAATATATTTAGTCCCATAAATTTTTTTGTTATTGATTTAGTCTCAATAACTTTGCCCTCAAATAGATTTACTCTCATAAGTTTTTTTGTAGTTGATTTAGTCTCAATAACTTTGACAATGTCCAATTTTTGTTCAAAATTAATCGGAAAAACGTCATTTTTTCTTTTCAATTTAGGGCTTTTCGGCGGATTGTTGTGGCTTACTTTTGCTGAAACACAATATTTATGGGCCTAAATTTATGTAAACTCGAAATTTGCAGACCTACTTTTGCCAAACTGAAACTAGCTAACCTGATTATTCCAAACCGAAATTATTGTCCTTAGATTGCCACCATTATAATTACGTACTTAAAATACTTTTTTTCTCATTCTACTACATAGTATTATCTTCAAATAAAGAGCAAAAAAGAAAATGTCTTGATCATGATGAAAAATCATGCATAATTAATATTTTTTGAATCACAAATTATTTGATCGTAAAAAATATTAAATGACCAAAATATATATTAAAATATTATTGATTATTTTAAATAAAATTTATTTCAATTCGCGAAGTTCGCGGGGCTAACACTAGTTCTCTATATAATTGACACGCCAAAAGATGACACATAAGCAATATAAACTCTCTTGATACCAAACTCTCTATATAATTGTCACATCATCAAAACTCACCAAAAGATGACACATAAGCAATAAAAACTCTCTATTAGTAATATAGAGGGATATCTTTTATTTTATCTTTTTTTTTTTAAATCCAAAGAATTGGGCACAGTTTTCATCGACAGAGGCAATATTTTTTAAGTTTTTGGTCAACCTTCTGAGTTCTAACTAATATTTCCGCGGCAATTGAGAATAATTAACAATAATTATTCCAATATGGTACTTATTCTCAATTGCGTCACTTTAAAAAAAAATATTCAACTACGCTTACAAATATTTTCATAAGTTTTGGATTATTGAAAATATTTTATAGTTTTTCTTATATAATAAATAAAAAATATATTTAATTTTTTTATTCTTGAAAATGAAGGATTAAATCGTATAACAATAATTATTCTATAAATTGCATTGTGAATTCGATAAGAAACTATATTTTTCATGACACAAATTTTTCTGTGAAATTTGTTCATAGTATAAATTGATATCATTACATTTATTAATTGATAATATTATTCTTATAAAATAAAACTCATAACATTTAGTACTATGATATCAATTTATAAGTATAATAGTATCAGTCGATAAATGTTATGCTATTAATTTATAAGTGTAATAATATAAACTCCATATTATGAAACTTGTTTAGAAGAGAGACATACTCTTTTTAGTGTTGACATTTTTAATCGATGGGTAGAGTTGGATGTGGTTAGGAAAATAAATTAGGATATTCCAACGTATTTCTTTTAAGCTTATAAGTTATAAATAACTTATCTTAAGATCTTATAAGTTGTGTAACACATTTTTTGTTAAACAAATTCATAGATCTGATAAACTCCTTAAAACAATTTTCAACTTATAAGTTGTCTCAAGGAGCTTTTTTTTTCTTTGAAAACAAAAGAACTCTTATAACTTAAATGCAAGAACAATGAATATTGAGAAGATCCTCCATAATAGTTGGATGTTCGACCCAATAATAAGGACTTGAGAATGACCCAAATGTCCTAACAAAACGATGAGCCAAATTATTGATTTTCTACAAATAAGGTAAATTATGTAATCATTAATTAACTTTATTATAGCTTTACAAGCTATCTTCATCATATATTCACTGACAACACCATTTACTACTGATTGTTCCACTCACAATGTAGTCAATACCCTTTTCTCCGATTTGATTTCAGAGGCCTACGTTGTAAAAAATCTAAACAACAAAAAATTGCTTTCGCAAGACAACACTATGAAAAATAAAATCAAAGTTCTCAACTCAGGAAATAAATTAAACAAAAGGCACTCAACTCGGGAGAGGAATCAGAGGCTCTCAACTAAGGAGAGAAATCAGGTCGCACAATCTGGAAAGGTGACGTACAATAAAAGGGTAATATATTTATCACAGGGAATGTGCAAACAACTTAGATCTAAACCATACAAAAAAAAAGACAATATAAAAATTTACGAAAATAGAAGAGGGATCTACTCTTTAAGGGTCCTAAATCGAGCTCTGGAACCCCACTAATATGGATGAATGAATAGATCTGATGAGAATAACACTTCTACAAATTTTTACAGAGAGAAAGGGGAAGAGAGCGACTATTCAAACAGACTCTTAAACACATCTTCTTTTTAAATTATAATCATAAGAACACTTTATTTTATATTTGTTCATTGACAAAACTTGTATAGACATGGTTCATGCTATGAACTCGGTTATATAAGTATCACTGTTACATACAAAAACTCTCACTGTTATGTATAAAAACTATCACTGTTATGAACAAAAACAATCACTGTTTAGAAAATGTTTTATATTTTTAAACAATGAAAGTTTTTGTGCATAACAGTGATAGTTTTTACACATAACATTAATAGAGTTCATGTGTGAACCTGGTTCACATGAATGTTACTCTTGTTCATTTCCTCATTAATAATCATATGCGAGAAATATATATTGATATAATAGCACCAGTTTAGAACCAGGTGGCTTAGCCCACCTGGCCACTGGGCTCCTCAATTAAGTGGGAGATCCAGGTTCGATTTCCTTTGGGAACGAATTGGAGTATGGGAGTTATAAGGTGGCTTGGTGAATTTGTGGAGTGTTTGGGTGCTTGGTGTACTAACTACTAACAACTAACTTTGTCCGATAAAAAAATAAATAAAATAGCACCAGTTTAGAACCGTCGATTTGATGGTTTCGAACTGGAACCAGAACCGACAAATCGGAACAGGTTTAAATTGGAACCAAAATCGAAACCTTAAATATAGTATTTTGGTTTCGGTTCCATGTTTTGGGAAATCAAAACCGGTGGTTTGTCTGATCGAACCGTCAGTTTTATATATATATATATATAACTTTTTTTAAATATCACTATCAGACGGACGAGAAAATAGATCCATTGGCAATCAATGGTAAAAGAAAAACAACCACTGGAACAAATAACCGGTGGTTTCAACCAAAATCAACTGTAAATTATAACTGTATTAAAAGAAATACCGAGAAATCGGAATCATAACTGGCCAAAATCAAAATGACATATACATTTTGCTAGTTCAGTTTTGATTCCCCATTTTTTCAAGACAAAAATTTGTATAGACCTAGTTCATGCTATGAACCTTGTTTTTAATTCATGGGCATTTGAACCTATTCAAAGTACGATACAAGTCAAGTTTAGTGGGTTAGAAAAATATATTGAAATAAATAAAATTTGTAAAATAATTCAAATTCATAGCATAGACCTAGTTCATGAGAAAATAAACTATTTTTTTTCAAACCACAACAGCTGATTTGGAACTCTGGGGCAAATCTACTCTTGGCTACTCTGTGCTTGAGTTCTACTCGGTTGTGTTTCCCTTTATAAATGCACTTTGTTGACCAACAGCCTTGTTTCATATTTTTAGAAGAAAAAAAAACCATATTTTAGCCATATATATTCAATAGGTTACTTTTGCTCCCTATAATTTTTTTTTTTTTATATTATTTTCAATAAGAGTAACACTCATGTAAATCAAGTTCACACTATGAATTCTAATTCAATATGACTCATTTTGAGGGATGAGTTGACTCGAATTTTCGCCCCCAATCCATTCACTCTCACTTTCACGCGGCGCGTCAACGTTCACGTCTCCCTTCCATGCCCCCCAATGCATTCTCTCCCCTTCTTCCTACTCCTCCCTCTTTTACAAGCAGGATAAAACGTAAAAAAAAATCTCAAATCATGCAATGAAGAGTAGCAAGAACAATTGTGAAGAGAAAGACTTCACAACGTGTACTATGAACAATTTTGATTCCAATCCAATAGCATGAAACTCATTATTGCTACTGATGATTCAGTATTGGACTGGAATAGCATGAAACTCATTGTCGTTGTTGATGCTTTAGTATTCTGATTTTTTTGATTGAATTCGAACAAAGATAGACATTGTGCTAGGGATGGCAATGGGGCGGGTTTTAACCCGGACCCGACACGAAACCGCCCCGGATGAGGCGGGTTAAACCCGGTCAAATGGGTTACAGGGCGGGTTAAAACCCGGTCAAACGGGTTTCCGTCGGATGCAGGACGGGTCGTGGTTTTAGGCAAACCCGCCCCATATATATATATACATAATATATTATTATTAAATGTAATAATGTATTAATTAATCTTCTAGGGTTTGTAATTGTTTCCAATTTCATTCACCACCACTTTCCCGTTTTTGCTACTTCCTCTCACGAGAGCGGCGTCCTCCATCTCCTCTCCTCACCCCACCCCACCCCACCCCCCGCAATCACCGGCCGGTCCGGCCCGCACACCGCCGCCGTAGTCCACCACTCACCACTTCCCCGGCCCCGACCAAGCGCCCACATCCACCGCCCGCCCGCCAGATTCCTTCCTTCACGCTGGCGGCCATGACTCGCCCTGCGACCGCTGCGACTTCCCTCTCTCGGCGGCCGACCAGCGACTTCGCCAAGCAAAACCGGTACAATTTTTTTTTTTTTTTAAAGTAGAAACATAAATAATGTGTTGGTACTTAGTTGCAAGATCTAAACCAAAAAAAAAGGCAATTCGAAAAGGGTAAACCAAATAAGTTGTAAATTAAAATATGAATTGCAATAATGAAAAAATTATGAATTATAGAATGTTAAAATAAGAAATACTAGCTAGCTACTTTATCAATTTACAACTTTAACCAAAAAGAAATCTATGTTCATGGTTGACTCTATATACGAATGTATCTATTGAAAGTGATTTTGTAATCTGAATCTGTATAGCTTATAATTCAAGTGTTTGATAGTGTAATAATTTGATATGAAATTCAAGTCTTGTTAAAGTATAATAGAGCAGAGGATTTAGAAGTCTGCACTCTGCAGTCCATTTTTCCTTTTTCAAGTCTGCAGTCCATTTTTCATTTTTCCTTTTATGCTGCTTATTTATTTTCATGCTTATTTATTTATTTTCATCCTTATTTGTTTTTTTAAAATACTAATCTATCTATCTTTTTAAAAAAGATGGAGTCTGAAGAAGGAGTTGGAGCTAATTCAGTGACTGCTCCATTAAATAATCCTCAAGAAAGTGATGTAGCAACGAATATGACTTCTGGAGAAGGAGAAGATGAAGATCATCCAGAAGGAGAAGATGAAGATCAAGAGGATGATGATGAAAATGATGATAACTTGGGAGATGAGAATCAGAGTGGTTCAAAAAGAAAGTTTACATCAGATGTATGGATTCACTTCGAAAGGTTCATGAAAGACGAAACTCGGCATGCCAGGTGTATTCATTGCCAAAAAGTTCTCAAATGTCCATCAACTTTTGGGACAACTAGTTTGAGGAACCACTATAATAAAGCTTGCAAGAGTAGACCTAGAAAAATGGATATCCGTCAAAGTGTGTTGATGATGAGCAAGAAAGCTAGTGGTGATTCTGGTGAAGAACTTACAACACATGTTTTCAACCAAGAGGGTTCTCGGCGTGAACTTGCTAATATGGTTATTTTGCACGATTACCCTCTTAGTATTGTGGACCATGTTGGGTTTCGAAGATATTCAGCAAGCCTTCAGCCGTGTTTTAACATGATCTCAAGAAAAACACTTAAAAGTGACATTTTGAAGGTTGTGCTCTTTTAATTTGAATGATTCTAGTTTATGTTTTATTTTTTAGGAACAAAATGTGTTTAAAAATGATATGTATGAAATTAGGAGTATGAATTAAAAAATTAAGGGAAAACAAAATTAAATACGCGGGGCGGGTTAAACCCGCCGGGTTCACGGGGCGGGTAGAGCGGGTTCAAAAAACCCGGCGGGGCGGGGCGGGTTTCGGGTTATGGGAAAAAATGGCGGGGCGGGTTACGGGTTTGGCCAAACCCGCCCCGTTGCCATCCCTATTTGTGCATTCACTAGTGATAGTGATAGTTTTTCTTCATAACAATGATAATTTATGTGCATAACGGTGATATTTAATTTTGTATACAGTGACAGTGATAGTCTCTATGAATAACAGTGATAGTTTTTCTTCATAAAACAAAGCAAGTTTTTGATATAGCAAAGTATACCAAATAATGCTGGCTGGAAAAATTTAGAGAAAACTGTAGATCAATGCAAGTAAAATGCAATATATAAATTGGGTTGCTCTTCATGTCTTTCAAGAAACAAAACAAAATAAATTACAAGTTGCATCAGCATTGTAAAACAGATAATTGTAGCATTTCGAACAACATCTACAACACTACATGTTCAACTGCATTATATTAAATCAAGAAAGAAAGACTTGTAACATCCCAAAAACAATTTCAAAAACAAAAATTCTCTCTTTCAATGAAAAGGAAAGACACAGTGAAAGCCCACGGACTTTAGTAGAAGAATCCAAGTACTTTACCCCCAACATTTTTCCTACGAGCTTCTTCGTGGTCCATGATTCCAGAAGATGTTGTCAGCACAATATAACCGAACTGCAATCAAAGCGTGGAATAACATTAAAATACTAAACCTATACCAAAATGAATCTCTAGATTTAAGAAATGAGGGTATGTTTGATTTGGGATTTTGAAATCTAAATCCAGTTCTACTTTGGGATTCTGGAATTCAGTTTTTAAACCTATTACTTCCACCATACAAATACATATAAACCCCATAAATAACAATTTTTTCTACACCAAATTCTCTCCAATGACCCATACGACTTTTTTTTATTCCCACTCTTATTTTACTTATCATTTTTCACACCTTTTCTTCTCACTTTGGTAACTTTCAATAGAACACTAATCATTATACAATCATCCAATCATTACAATCACACTTAACGGTAAAAATAAATAAAAAAATACAAAACTACTCATTTTTATACACTGATTTGACATAAAGTTAAATCCTACCCAACTTAAATCCCAAAACAAACACGTATCAATACAAGTTATCAAAGCTCAAGATTTTGAAATCCAAATTTAAAAATTCTCAAAATCCTAAAGAGACATTCCCTTATTGTAAACATTAATAAACAAATAGAATTGAAGTTTCAAGGTTTTTTCTACCTGTCTTGATGGGAGGAGTCTTGCAGTCCAAGGCTCGATTTCGTTGACACCAACATCAAATCGAGGGCTGATTACCCCACATTTGTTTAGCCTTCCATTCAATTCCACCACAATTTTGCCAGATCTGTGGTCATCAACATACTCAAATTCTCCAATGTATCCTATAAAGCCATCTCAAAAAGATTAATTGTTGCGCTAAAACAAAGAAACTTGTGCAGATGAAAAGGCGTACCATGCTTCTGCAAGACGATGAGAAACTTGATAATAACTTTTGAAGAAGGCCTGATCATAACCTGACGCTTTCCTCTTTTCTCAGCATTGTACATGCTCTTCAAAGCATCATTTAAGACACTGATTCTCACCATCTTCTAGAAGTATCTGTTTACGGAGAAAGTAATCGTCAAATTCAAGATTTTTTACAATTAACCATATGCTCAAAGACGACTAAAGAGACCATGTATATTGCATATATCGAGAAGCAAGAAGTGTCCTCACACATAGGCAGCTTAGTAGGCTGTATTAGCTCAGCTAGTGAGATGGAATCGGAAAAGGCTAGCTCGAAAATCCGGCGGCTCACATTTCTATTTCATTTTACTCTTTGTTTTAATCAAAGTTGTTAATGAGGCATTTTACTAACTCTGTTAGTAAGTCCATATAAACCATTAGCTAGAAAATTAAATGTTAAGGCTAGTAGCTGGTTTCCAAGTGTAACACTGACTCTACTTTACAGTCTCAGGAAAAAGAATACTTTTTTCTTGGTTTCTTCTCGAATTATCTCCCTATTCCCCTTTCACAACAAAAAATTCTTGATTATCTATTCACGGAAAACCAGCCACGAACTGTACAGTGACATTGACAAGAAGAGAACTATAAGTCTATCGCCAACAAAATCTAATACAGCATTCTAAAAACTTACATTCACAGAGTTATCACAACAATTACACAGTAAATCAATAACTGAACAGAAGCATTACATACAAAGACATTAACAGGCATCAGCATATAACAAAGTTTTCAGTTGTGGAACCTACATTCTAAAATAATCTCTGATCCTTGTTCAAAAAGCATTACGTTATTCAGATATTCAATGTTTGCATGATGATGATACATCAAATCCACAAGGCCGAACACAAGACTCTTCACACCGCATTGCGTTTTTAAGGCAAAACACAGTAAGTTCTCACACTAAAATAACAAATGGAACAAGTAACCCCATGATAATCATGTATTGAGGGGGAAATCAAACATAAAAATCATCATCATCAATAAGCACATTCAATTACTTTTTCTCAACCTACTTGAGTAGTCAATAAGTAATCAAATTCGAGACTACACATTTGAGTAGCATTAAATTCCCATTTCAAACACTCAACAACAGTAGCTAAAATCATTCAACAATTAGGAAAACAATGCCGAATACAGATTCCCGAAGCTCTGGTTAGCTGTCATGATAGTATTCAAATTACTAAATAAGAAACTTTTTCATCCGATTAGATCACAAGCTCACACCAAAAAATAAAAACCCCCAGTGCACTAGCAAATCAATATATAACCGTAATATGAGCAAAGTAGATGATACACATGTAAATAGATAGAAAACGAAATGATGATAATCAGGCCAAGGAACTGATTACCGAAAAATGCCGCCGCCGCCGCCGCTCTGCTTCTAGAGACAAAGGAGAAAGGCGAGCTTCAGCTGGACGATTAAAAGGTCATTTCGTAATATACATTTTATTTTTACTATTTTTAAAAGGTCAAAAAATTAAATTTAACTCATACTTTTAATTTTTCATCAATTTTAGCACATACTTGTTTTTCTTTCCAAATTTAGCACATACTTTCATTTAATATTTAAAAACATCTCGACTCACCATTTTCGACAAGGTCCGTCTGATATGGTAGTCAAAATCCACACATCTTATTGACGCGTAACTATTAAAATAAAAAGAATACAAAATATCACCACATAAAATTAAAAAACACGGGATATAAAAATATCTCGGGTCGCTGTTTTATAATTTAAATTGTGATATTTTTTATTTTTTTATTTTAATATTTACACATTAGCAAAACAATTTAACTCAAACTACCACATCAGACGAACCTTGTCGAAAATTGTGACCTAGGATGTTTTTAAGTATTAAGTGAAAGTATGTGTTAAATTTGGAGATAAAAAAAATATATATATATATGCTAAAATTGATGAAAAATTAAAAGTATGTGCTAAATTTGATTAATTGACTTTTTTAAAAAGAGCAGACGTTCTTTTTATTATATTTGGGAAACGCTTTTTTTCTACTGTTGTATTTAGGAAGTACTTCCTCCATCTCAACTCTTTCTTCACACTACTTTTTTTCTCGTGTTTTAACGAGAGAGTTGTTTATTAATATTTGAAATGATAAAGTGACTTTTAAGAAAAAAATATGATAAATTTATTTCTCCTCTATTATATGACTCCATAAAAATTACTTTATCATGTCAAATACTAATAAAAAATTCATTCGCTAAAACACGAGAAAACAGTAGCTATGAACAAAAAGTTGGGACGAAGGTAGTAGTTAAATTATGGAATCACCCTTGCTTACTTTATGATTTTTTTTTATCAGTCCTTGCTTACTTTATGTTAATCTTCCAAGGTGTGTGAGATCATCTATTCTATAATTGATATTTAATTTTGTATTTATAATATGAATAGATTACACGTGAAATAAAAAATATTAAGTGAACCACTATATTTTGAATTCATTTGTTAAAAATTCAGTAGGGCGAAACACAAATAGAATACAAAAAGTGAAACATGAGAAACAAACCGCTTGAATTATTAAGACACTTTCGAATCGGGTGAGAATTGAGATACGGTGAATTCTTTAACATTTTTCAATCAAAATTATGACGTGAAGAAGGGTAAAAATACACATTCTAATAATATATATATATATATACATCCATTCTAATAATTTTGATGTTAACATTATTTTTTATATATATATATATATATATATATATATATATATATATATATTTTGATAGTTCGGTATCCGACCAAAGTACCGACTAATAATGTTGATGTTAACTATTTTTGAGATGATGACACATGTACAAAGACGATGAGATTGTGACACCTAGATGAATACGCCTAGGGACCCTCATGGGGCTGGAGCTCCAGAAGGGCCGTAACGTGGCTCGAAAAGATAAGGATTGACCGAGTGTGGAGGGATATTTGATCGAGACTTCTGTGGATTGAATAATGGGATGATACCATGTTTAAAAGGTCGTTAGGTCTTCTCGTTTCGAGGGAATAATATTCCACTGACACCATAAGAAATCTGAGGACTGTTGAGAGCTTTCATGAGGTTGACCGAGTAAATGAAGGAAGGCTGGCTAAATGACTTGGTCAATTCGAGAGACAAGAGGCCTTGTGAGCGATATTCGCGTGGAAGGTTAACCAAAGGAGGAATGTTCGGAGACTGAGGAGGAAGCTAAGGCGGTTGAGATATTCTAGGGCCGAAAAGGGCTGGAAAAGTGGTGGACTGAGCCCACTTGGCCCGCGAAAGGTAAGGAGATCGAACTTCGATCTCCATGTATTATATATAGATCATTTCACACTTTATTTTACTAGGAACTCTTATATACACATACAGATACACATTGCTTTACTGTGATTTTAAGAGTAAACACATTGAAGTTATTCTTGCATATTTCGGGGTGAAAACAAGAGAGATTTGTGAAGAAGCATTGAATGAGATTGATATTAAGGAGATTTCTCGTCATTGAGATCTCTTTGTTTGTTACTAACGTGATATTCCGATCAACTGACTTGAGCGTCAGAGTGCCAATGCCGAAAAATCTTCCGCCTTGTTTTGCAGGTACCTTCTGGTCCTAGAGAGGAGTTCGGACATGTTGATATTTTGATTATATTTTCATTGAAATTAATACCACGATGTCGTGGGTTCGATTCTTGCAGGTGCATTTCAAATTTAAAAATATTAAAAAAATATCAATTTTTTAAATAATTTATAGAACCAAAATAAAAAAGTAAAAACAATCAGAATCAATTTTAAAACAAAATAAAATTAATGAACTACAAAAAATTTAATATTATAAAACTATATGTTACCCGACTCAAAAAGTGCAGAAAGTTTTCAAAGATTGAAGGATTGAAGAAAACAGAACACAACATACATCAAAGATCCAAAGCAGAGAAAACCAAGTGAGCTTGACCTCCTTACAGAAAATGAAAATAAAAAAATCAACACACCCCAAACAAACCCCCTTAATAAGCAATTAATTCACAGATTAAAACTCCAACAAAGATAAAATTTCTCAATAATCAGCAACAGGGAGTTGTTCATGGCCACTCTGGTTGATAAATAGGATCTCATAAACAAGAGTCGCAATTCCGGCGCCGACGAATGGGCCCACCCAGTACACCCAGTGGCTGCTCCACGTCCAGCTCACCACCGCCGGCCCGAAAGAGACGGCGGGGTTCATGGAGGCGCCGTCGAACGCGCCGCCGGCGAGGATGTTGGCGCCCACTATGAAACCGATGGCGATGGGGGCGATGATTCCTATGTTGCCTTTCTTGGGATCCACTGCGGTGGCGTACACGGAATAGACTAGGCCGAATGTCATCACTATTTCAAATACGACGGCGTTCCATACCGTCACTCCTGATGAAAGTGCAAACGCGGATGTTTCCTGCATTATAGGGACACAAGTGCGCAGCTCTCATTAGTTATAATTGTAAGGATATTTAGAATATCACTCTTGATGATGAGTGATTAAGGATTAACTCTATAAATAAGGTTAATTACAAGCTATACAAGGAAGGTAGTAAATCCAAGTCAACTATACAATTAAACCGGTCCACTAATTATGCACAATTTATAATTACAAACAATGACTAATCCTTAATATATGCTATCATCCCCCCTCAAGCTAGACGTGGGGTGAGGCCCAACTCGTAGCTTGGATCTGAAGAACTCAAACGACGGACGAGGTAGGCCTTTGGTGAAGATGTCTGCCAATTGCAAATCGGTTGAGACATGGGCTGTGGAAAGTCGACCAGAGGATACAAGCTCTCGAATAAAGTGATAGTCAATGTCGATATGCTTTGCCCGCCAGAGCAAATGGGATTTTGGCTTAAGAACACAAGATTGTTGTTGTCACAATAGATAGTAGGTTGGTCTGATGGAGTGATGTGCAGTTCCTTGAGCAAGTTTAGTAACGAGACAACCTCTGAAGCAGTGTTTGCAAGAGCTCTATATTTCGACTCACAACTAGAGCGTGAAACGATGGGTTCTTCTTGGCACTCCAAGAAACCAAATTGTCACCAAGAAAAATAGAGTAGTCATATGTAGATCGGCGAGTCTCAAGACAACGAGCCCGGTCGGCATCGAGTAAGCCACCAAGGAAGTAGATGACCCTTGTGTAAAAAGAGACCAAAGGAAGGAGTGGCTTTCACATATCGAAGAATACGTTTTCCGCTTGAAAGTGATCAATAGTAGGTTGCTGAAGAAACTGACTCACCATATTCACAACAAAAGAGAGATCTGGGCGAGTGATAGTTAAATACTGAAGAGCTCCAACCAAAGAACGATACAAAGTTGGATCTTCAAAAGGAGCACCACTCGAGGACAATTGAAAACCATCCGCCAATGGAGTAGAAACAGGTTTAGCATCTTCAAGATTAACCCGTTTGAGAATATCTCGAGCATACTTAGCTTGATTGATTAAAAAAACCGTTTTGCGATATATGTAACTTCAAGACCCAAAAAATAGCTAAGCTTCCCAAGATCCTTGATAGCAAACTCTCGTTGAAGACTAGAAATAAAAGATGACAATAACTCTGAAGAATTCCCTGTTAGAATAAAATCATCAACATAGACAAGTAAATAAAGAATAGACTTGCCCATGATATCTATGAACATGGAAGAATCCGATCGACTACAAGTGAAGCCAATACTCAGTAAGAAATCATTCAATCGTTGAAACCAGGCACGAGGGGCCTGTTTAAGTCCGTAAAGAGTTTTCTTCAGTCGGCAGACATGATTTGGAAACTTAGGATCTGCATACCCAGGCGGTTGTTCCATATAGACAGGTTTAGGAAGAATTCCATTCAGAAAAGGCATTTTTAACATCGGTGATGGAGAGGCCAATTATGCATTCTTCGCTAAAGCGAGAACAACCCGAACTGTGGATGCCCGAACAACCGGACTGAAAGTGTGGGAGTAATCAAAGCCAGGAAACTGAGTGAAACCCTGAGCTACAAGACGAGCCTTATGTCGATCAATGGAGCCATCAGCCAAATATTTTGTACGAAACACCCATTTTGAACCAACAACATCAGTATTGGGTGGACGAGGTACAAGATCCCAGGTCTTATTCAAGTGAAGAGCAGAAAGCTCCTCGTCCATAGCTTGACCCGACCATTAGGATGCTGCGGTGATTTAAACCCCTTTGGCTCACGAGTAGAAATAAGAGATGTGAACAAAGATGTTTCAGGCATAATAAGTGAGATGTTTGGGTTTGAATATACCAGCTTTGGCTCGAGTGACCATAGGATGAGACGCCGGTGGTGGTGGAATATTTGTGACTTGAGGCGGTTGGACATCATTAGGAGGCTGAGGAGTAGTCGAGACACGATCAAACAAGACGGGAGGTGGGGATTCAGGTGTGGGTTGCACTTCTGGAGTTGGATCTGGACACTCACATAAAGTACAAGGCGATTTGAAATTGTCTTTAAGTGGCAAGACATTTGAGGGTGGTAAGACTGCCTGAGTAAGTGGTAAAGACTCAGTATACTCAAATAAAGAAGGAGACAATTTTGAAGGTCTACAAGAGTCAGTAGAAAAAGGAAAACATAGCTCATCAAACTTTGCATGTCTAGTAATATAAATGCGGAAAGAGTGAGGATCGAGACACCGAAACCCTTTATGAATGCTGCTATATCCCATAAAAATGCAAGGTAAGCTGCGAGGTTCAAATTTATTTGCCACGTAATCTCGAAGACAAGGGAAAACTCGACAACCAAAAGGATGAAAAACCCCATAGTCAGGAGAAACGTTGAATAACATTTCAAAAGGAGATTTTCCATGCAGAACTCTTGATGGAAGACGATTTATAGTATATACTGCACTGCTGAATGCTTCAACCCAAAATTTAGATGGAACGTTTGCATGAAAAACATAGCAAGTCCGATTTCAGTGACATGTTTGTGCTTACGTTCAGCTCTTCCATTTTGTGATGGAGTGTAAGGATAAGAGATAGTATGCCTAATACCAATATCCTGAAAGAAAGTCTGCACCTTTCTGTTTGTGAACTCAGTTCCACCATCACTTTGAAATGTCTTAATAGAGCAATTAAACTGATTGGAGACAAACTTGTGAAATCGAACCAGAATTTCATAAAAATCAGATTTCTGTTTTAGTGGATAAAACCACGTGAAACGAGAGAAATCATCAATAAAAATTACGTAATACCAAAACCCAGCAACAGAATTAACTGGGGCTGGTCCCCATAGATCGCAATGTACCAAATCCAAAACACAAGCAGAACGTTTAAGATTCCGATCAAAGGGCAAACGCTTGCTCTTGGCCTTTTCACAAGAAGCACAAATAGATGGTTTTGGCAAAATAGAAGTAACGGAAACTTGTCCAATTTTATTCAACAGTGAAATAGTATCAAAACTAACATGGCCTAATCTAGAGTGCCATAATTCAAAGGAAGCAGTCAATCGAGGGGATAAACAAGAAGCAGCAAGAGCGGGAAAAACACCTTCAAATACATAAAGTCCATCTTTGGTCCTGCCACGGGCCAAAATATCCTTGGTTGTTCGACTACGAATATCAAAATAGTCAATACCAAATAGGACATCAACTGCAGAATCCCTAGTAAGCTTGCTCACAGATAACAGATTTTTAGTAATTCCGGGGACAACCAAGACATCATACAAAGTAATTGATTCATTCAGAATACACGTACCAACATGAGAAATATCTAAACGAGCACCATTGCCAACAATAACGTAATCAGTACCCGAATATGGAATAACAGAAATGAGAGATGAAGGACCTGAAGTCATGTGAGCAGATGCTCCTGTGTCAAGATACCAGTTCGAAAATGACGACGGAGAGACCTGACAACCCGCGGAGAAGGCCTCAATAATCGGCAAAGCTTGGCTCTTCGACGCCAAGAAATTGGTGGAAGTGATCATCGCACTCATTGCGGCGATGGGGATTGGATCATTAGGGTTCGTAGCAACCATTGAAACTGAAATAAGATGCGGATGAGAGATAGACGAAAGATGATAAATCTGTGACGGAGATCAGGTCACAGTGATGTGCTACGAACAATATGTGACGGGGACCAGGTCACTATGAGGGAGAGAGAATAGGGAAGACGCTGGCGGAAATTAGAGTAGAGTTTTCTGGATCGTTATGGCTGATACCATGTAAGGATATTTAGAATATCACTCTTGATGATGAGTGATTAAGGATTAGCTCTATAAATAAGGTTAATTACAAGCTATACAAGGAAGGTAGTAAATCCAAGTCAACTATACAATTAAACCGGTCCACTAATTATGCACAATTTATAATTACAAACAATGACTAATCCTTAATATATGCTATCAATAATAAAACGTAATTTGATATCTTACTTTTGATTATTATTTTTTTAAGTTATTTTTGTGTAAGACGATTTCATGCATGAGACGAGACATTCTCCATTTTACAATTTTTGATGGTGTGAGTACATTATTAACCAATATATTTGAAAAAATAAAAAGTACTACGTCCGTCTCACAGGAATTTGCACATTTCACAGGAATTTTTTTTAAGGGTGAAATAGTATAATAATGTAGTCTCGATTCAATTTGCATGCCTTACGAGCTAAGTATTAATTTGAGTCGACCTTGTACTCAAGTAGCTCAAACTCGAGTGGTCTGATTTAATTTGAGTCTATTTCAAACTTTGTTTGGATCTCGAACACGAGTCAGCTCGACTCGTTTACAACCCTACCCTAAATCGAGCTCGAGGCCAATAAATTTATAGTAAATTCAAATTTACAAAAACTTAGTGATATGTGAAATACTACTTACCAATCCACCGGTGGCAAACTTGAGAAGAAAACATGCAGCAACAGAGCCAAGCAACTGAGCAATCCAATAAAGAATGCTTCTAAACAATGTGATGTGACCGCCAACTAAGGCGCCAAAAGTGCCGACGGGTTTACATGGCCGCCGGAGATATTGGCGCAGACTGAGACCGCCACGAAGAGGGCGAAAGCGTGGGCTATTGCCGCTGCAATCAGGGCCGAAGGGGTGCTACCTCCACCATCCGTAAGCTTAGCTGTTGACACAAATTTGCAAAATTATTAATTAAGTCAACCACAAATTTCCAAGGCAAAATCTTACGTAAAATCTGTTGTATCGTGCAACTGCTTTGCATTTTGTGTGTGTTTTTGAACAATATCACCCAGTTTCATTAAAAGGTATTCATTGTTATATTAAAAAGTATTAGTTGTTTTAATTTCTAAATATGTATGCATTGTAATTATTAGCTTACCAAAAGCCATGCCGGAGCCTTCTCCGGCAAAGACGAATATAAGCATGGAGATGAACTCTGCCACGGCGGCTCTGAGGGCGTCCGGCTGGCTGGCCTCCGCCGGGCTTCCGAGGGCAATTCTGGCAAGTGGCATTTTACTTTTTTTTTTGGGTACCTAATTAATTTAACACTTGGGTATCACTTTCTTGAATATTTGAATTTTTTTTTCTCATATTTTTGCTCTAAAAACATCCCTACTTATACAGTGTAGCTAATGCAGAAGCATGCATGCAACTATGCTCATTTGAGGGGTGGGGGAGGGGGTGCCTCCAAAATGTTGTGGTGGCGCCACGTGGCAATATTGTCTCGGCTGACCAATGAGCACTCATAATGTGATGAGAGGTAGCCGACCATGAGTTGTATTGATGGTCCACAAAAATATTTCATTTAACCGACCATTTTGTGTAATGAAAGTGATTATTGTGGTACGTATACCAATTTCAATTACATACATGTGTACACGTCTACTTTAAAATCATTCAATTTATTATATTAAAAGATGCAACTTATATATTTACACTGAACTGTGCAATGATTAATATGAATAATAGTTTCACCGTTCAATGTAAACAAGTTGTATCTTTCAGTATAACAAATTGCATGGTTTTAAAATGTACTATGAGTGCACGATACACCTACATGCACATGAGACCCACTCATTTCAATTTCCTATTCGTATTTGTTTTCCTAATTTCTGTATTATACCACCCTATTATTATATATATATATATATTATAAACAGGTACATAATTATAGTCTAGTAGTACAACAAAGTTTAATAATTTAATTGCTATGTTTTTCAATTCTATAATTCTCGAGTTAATTTACTTGTGATTTGATTATAAACAGGTGCAAATTTGGTTAACATATAGTTAAACTGATGGGTATAATTGTATATTGTATATTGAATATAGTATTACTCCTATATATTAATAAACCTGCAAATTAAATCAACACATGTAATAGTTATATAAGATCGAATTTAAAGTGAAACTTAGTTTAAGACGATGTTTGCTTAAAAAAATTACTACAATCTATCTCTATTAAGGATAATTAATTTATATATTAAGGATAATTAATATGTAATTAATAGATTAGATCTTGGTCATTATTGGTCATTAATATGTAATTAATAGATTAGATCTTGGTCATTATTGGTCATTAATTCTTGGTCATTATTGTTGTAATTGTATCCTTATTTATAGTGGAATTCTTCCAATCACCCCATTAACGGTGATATTCTAATTATCATCACATGGTATCACGATCCTAAACACGATCCTAAACTACTTTTTCTTTTTTCGCCGCCCGATCATCTCTTCCCGCCACTCTCTCTTTCGTTGGATTTGGTCCCCTCCAACTCCTCGATCGATTTTCGGACGGGTCCCTCCAAAGATCATTGTCTCAAAAAATATTCTGTTCTCGCAACCCTACGCTTCAGGTTTTTCAATGGCGGCATCATCCTCTTCCACCACCGATCCGCTCCCTGTCAATACCATGCTCTCAATGGTACCGATCAAACTTGAACCCTCTACTTACTTGATGTGGTATCGTCAAGTCATTCATATGGCCGAAAGTGCTTCAACCTAATGGGATTTCTTGATGGATCGGCCAGGCCCCATCCCCTACAATCACGATTGATGGCGCCCATCAACCAAATCCGGCGTTTTTGCGTGGGCGATGAAAGACAAGAAATTACTCAAATACGTCTTTCACGCCGCCACTCCGGATCAAAACATCGGAGGTTCGGATTGTCAAACCTCTCATTCGCTTGGTCGACCTGGCCGGGGCGGCGTTCTCCCGACTCATCCGCTTTCACACCCATCGCCTACGTGAGGAGTTGCTTTTCTTGGAAGGGTGATCTCTCGGTGGACGACTATGGCGGAAATTCAAGAACTTGTGTGATCAACTTTTGGAAATTGGTTGCCCTATTGATGAAACCGATAAAAGCCATTGGTTCTTACGAGGGTTAGGCATTCAATTTACCTCATTTGTCGACACTTTCGAATGGCGCTAACCACATTACTGTGTTTCGTACCTTGCTTCATCAAGCTCGTCGGTTTTGAGATGATGTTGCGTGCTATGGAAGGTGGTTCTCCATCTTCGGGCGGCGTTCACGGCTTCAAACCCGGCAATGGTCGTGCGGTGGTGGCCGTTCCGGGTGAACAAGGTCACTAAGGGCGACTCGGTTTCTCGGCAATCGGGGTTCAACAACGAGGGAAATTTTCAAAGACTCTAACAATCGTCCCGATCTCTGTGGTTTCGTGGTAATTCGGGTAGCAAACCGGGTAATCAAAGGTGGAAGCGGGGTCATCGTACTATACTTCTCGTTGTCGATATGCGTGGTGAACATTATGCGAATAAATGCCCTCAATTTATTGATGCTCTAAATCGCTTCTTCGCCAATCTTGCTTTCGGGCCTTTAATCACTCATGTCGATTTACGATTCCACTCTCGATTGGTATTTGGACTCGGTGCTTCAGCAAGATATGACAAATCGGACATTTGCTCTTGAATCCTTCGGCCTTAATCGGGTAACGGTTTTGTTATTGTTGGTAATGGTTCTCGCTTTAAATATTTAGATATTGGCACTTCTAAATTATCGGGGATGTTAAATTGTTGGATGTATTGGTTGTGCCACATATTACTAAGAACTTATTGTCTATTTCTAAGTTATTTCTTGATTACCCTGTTGACGTTGTGTTCTCGATAAGTTCTTTGCCATTCGTAAAGGGTGACAAAGAAAATTATGGCTCAGGAAGGGTTGATAAAGGTTTATATTTGCTTGATCGGGTGTCCGTATTTAGTTGGCAAAACAATTAGGAATAAAGACTTGAAGGCCAATTTTGATTTATGGCATCTTCGTTTGGGGCATGTCCCGTTTACTATTATTTCTTTATTGCAAAAGATAGGCCAATTATCTATTACTTCTTTATTACCGACTCCTACACTTTGTTCCTCTTGTCAGTTGGCTAAGAGCAAACATGTACCTTTTTCGTTGAATGAAAACGTGTTGATGATCGATTACTTGACTTAGTCCATTGTGATCTGTGGGGCCCGCCCCGATTATTTCGTCGATGAGTTTAAATATTATGTCGCTTTTGTGGATGATCATTCTCGTTTCTCTTGGATTTATCCCTTCGTGCTAAGTCTGAATTTTATGATATTTTGGTGAAATTTCATGCTTTTGTTCGCCACTCAGTTTTCCAGAAAAATCAAGGTTTTCCAAAGTGATGGTGGCACAGAATTTGTGAATTCTAGAGTCCGTGAATTTATGTCACTACATGGCATTCTTCATCATCGTCTCTCGTGTCCATACACTCCTCAGAATGAGAATGGGCGTAACGCTTAAGCATAGACATATTTTCAAAACAGTCTTTCTATGTTATTTCATTCACATGCTCGTGATCGTTGTGGTTTGATGCTTTTGCCACCGCTGCGGTTTATGTTATTAATCGCCCCGCCCTCATCATCTTTGTCTAACAAGTCTCCCTTTGAGCTTTTTTTGGATCAATTCCAAACTATGCCAATTTTAAACCGTTCGGTTGTCGAGTTTATCCATTTTTGAGGGACTATGTTGAACACAAGTTGGCACCCAAAAGTTGGCCTTGCATCTTTCTTGGGTACAATAGCACACATAAGGGATTTCGTTGCCTCGATCCAGCTACTTCTCGGGTCTTCTTATCGAGGCATGCTCAATTTGATGAACTATGTTTTCCTTTCGAGAACTCGAACTCAAATCGCAACACCGATGTCAAATTTGGATTTCTCAAGGTTTTTGGATGGTACTATCATCGTGCCCATGCCTCTGCCACCATCCATCATCGGTCTCCGTGTTATCGCCAATTGCTTTTTCCGTCCTCACATCATTCCTTTGGATGATGAAGAACAACTCCCATCGTGATACGGCACCTCCGCACCGCCCGCCCACCTAACCCAGCCCACCGTTGTCACCACTAGTCGATCCGCCCCCGAACCGTTCTGTTGCGGTCCTCGATCCACTGGGCGGTCGCGGGGCCCGTCCATCCTATGGTGACGCGTGCGTCTTGGGGTGTTCAAGCCTCGTACCCGGTTGATCTTTCTTGACCTTTGCCTTGCTATCTCTCGGCGCTAGCTCGAACCTAGAGGTTTCAAACCGCCGCCAAATCTCGGAGAATGGTTGTGCGCTATGCAGAAGAGATCGATGCTCTACGTCAAAATAATATGTGGGATCTTGTACCTTGTCCTTCACGTCTTAATATTGTTGGTTGAAGTGGGTTTTTTAGGACCAAGTTTCATTCGATGGTACTATTGAGCGTCATAGAGCTCTTTCGCGGGCACGAGGGGTTCACTTTCGGGTTCGGGGTGATTTTCATCATACATTGACCCGGTCGTCAAGTGCGCTCTTCGTTCGAAGTTATTCTTGCTTTGCATTGTGCAATCTCGGTGGTCGTTTCATCGGTTAGATGTCAAGAATGCATTTTCAATGGATTTCTTGACAAACCGGTTTTCATGGCTCAACCTCCGGATTTGTTGATCCACGCTTTCCCGATCATGTTTGTCGTCTAAAGAAGGCGTTGTATGGTCTAAAACAAGCCCCTCTTGCTTGGTTTCAACGATTTAGTACATATCTCTTGACTTGGGATTTGGCGAGTCGATATGACTCATCTTTGTTCTATCTCGTTCGAGATACTTCTATTCTCTATCTACTCTATATCGTAGATGATATAATTATCACAGAAATGATGGTGACATGCTCAAGACATTCATTGCACGACGCATAGGAATTTGCTATTAAGGATTTGGGGCGTCTTAACTATTTCCTTGGTCTTGAGGTCTAGTACACTTCGGATGGTTTTTTGTTGGTCGGCCAAATATGCTATCGACATTTTGGAGCGGGCAAAACTATTGGATTCCAAACCGTTTCCACCCCTTTCATTTGGAGAGGTTTTGGTAAGTGATGGCCCACCGTTCCACGATCCCACTTTATACCTCTTTAGTCGGGGCCCTTCAAGATACTTGACTATTACGGGATTTATCGATTTATCGGGAGGCCGTGAATGTTGTTAGTCAATTTCTTCACCAATCGATAGATGATCATTTTAATCTTTGTTAAGCGGATTTTTACGTTATGTGAAGCGGTACAATCCACTTTGGCTTATCCTTTACTCGACAGATCCAGAGTCCTTTGTCATTGGGTACTCGATCTTTGATTGGGCCGTTGCATTGAAACCGGGCGATCCACGTCACGGTTACTCAATTTTTCTTGGCGGAAATCTCATCTCTTGGAGTGCAAAGAAACAACCTCTGATGGCTCATTTCGAGTTGTGAATCCCGAATACCGAGCTTTATGGCCAATGTTAGAAATTGTTTGGCTCACCAATCTTCTCGATGAGCTCGGGTCAAAATCTCCATCGTCACGAACTCTTGTGTGACAACAAGAGTGCTATTTTTATCAGTCAGAATCCAGTTGCTCACAAACGAGCAAAACACATTGATCTGGACTACCACTTTGTTCGTGAACTAGTATCCTCTGGGAAGATTTCCACACGTTTTGTTCCATCTCATCTTCAGCTTGCAGATATTTTCACCAAGAGTCTGCCTCGACCTGCTTTTGAGCTTCTTCGATCCAAGCTTCGCGTTTGTCTTCACCCCACGCAACGCTTGCGGGGGGTATTAAGGATACTTAATTTATATATTAAGGATAATTAATATGTAATTAATAGATTAGATCTTGGTCATTATTGGTCATTAATATGTAATTAATAGATTAGATCTTGGTCATTATTGGTCATTAATTCTTGGTCATTATTGTTGTAATTGTATCCTTATTTATAGTGGAATTCTTCCAATCACCTCATTAACGGTGATATTCTAATTATCATCACAATCTCTCATACTTTAATTAGTTTTGACAGGTGGGCAAAGCATGAATACTAGTATACAAAAAAAATTAAAATTGATCATGTAAAAACCAAGTGAACAAAAATTACAAAAATCGCAAATTGAGGTTTTTCAATTTTCCATATCAACCGTATTACTCACATAGCCATAGGCATATATAAAAATTAATAAGATGTACATAATTAAAACCTAATTAATATGTTAGCATTTAATGATGAGCTTGTGGTGATGAGCAATCATTAGTCATGATTTGTATTTCTTGTAAAAGAGGTGGATGATGTGATGAACAAAGTTCTTTTCCAATTAAATAATTAAAGAATGGTGGGGTGGTTGGTTGAGTCAATTTGTAACATCTATTTTTATTTCCATAATTGACATTTTTCACAAGTTTTTTGGAGATCATGTACAATGGAGAAATTAATACATTCAGAATTTGAACTAACTCTAGATTTTTTATACAATATTGTTCAATTCACATATGTACTTTTGAAAATGGATAATTGTGGAGGTTGTGGGCCTGTGGCTAATGGAGACTAGAGACCACATTCCAAAATCCTGGAGGCGGGGGGTGTTATGATTGGAAGAAAAAGGTAAAAAAAAAAAAAATGACAAAATTTATATAGAAATAGTTCATGTTATAAACCTTATTTTTAATTCATGACTGATGTGTTGTCGCCGACACCCAAAAATAAATTAATTACCTTAACCAATCCACTAGAGTGTAGTAGGACAAGTAAAGGGTCGATCCACAGGGAACGTAGAATAACTATTATGCGTCTTGAATGGATTTAATGGAGACTTACTAAACAAACAAATAGGGGGAGTTTGGATTGGTTTACTAAAATACTACTAAGACAAAAATCAAGGAACTAAAATAACAAATAAACTCAATCAATAAAAGACTTTCAATTCACAGTTCATTTATCCCTCAGTTCTAACTATTTTAGATGTGTTGCAAAGTGTACCATCTTGGCTTCAATGTCAGATGTGTTGCAACACCAACACCAGAACGTTGAGACCGCTGCAGACATCATGACTAGTCTTAAAGAGATGTTTCAACATCAGAACCGTGTTGCTCGTCAGATCACCATGAGGGACTAGATCTCTATGAAAATGGTGGAGGGAACGCCCATAAGGGAGCACGTTCTCTAGATGATGGCTCACCTTAATAAACTTGAGGTACTTGGCGCTGAATACGACATCGAGACCCAAATCGATTTCGTGCTCCACTCTCCTAGAAAAGTTTTGAATAGTTCAATTTGAACTACCGGATGAATAATCGAAGTTCTCGATGCCCGATTTGCAAGGTAAGCTTTTAGTCTCGTGCGGAGGCGATATTGGGGCAAAAGAGCCAAGCCTTGGTGGCAAATGGACCTTCTTCTTCTTCTAGGCCAAGGGGTGGTAAGAACAAGAAAAATGACAAAAGCCACAAGCAAGTGAACTCAAGTGTTACCAATGGCAAAGAAAAGGTGAAGGGAGGTAAAGAAGTGAACAAGCCAGCTAAGGGAAGTGTTTTAACTGCGGTGAAAAAGGACATTGGAGGTCAGCCTGTTCCAAACCCAAAAGGAATGGAAAGAAAGGTAATTCTCACGTACTAGTTGTTGAAACTTGTTTAGCGGAGTATGCCTCCCATTTATGGGTAGTGGATACGGGGTCCACTGATCATGTTTGTTTCACTTTACAGGGGTTCAAGCGGACACGATAACTTAGTGGGAGTGAGATCCTCATCACACTGGGCGATGCTACGAAAGTGGCAGCTGAAGCAGTGGGAGAAATGCACCTATCTTTTGAAGACAAAGTTTTAATTTTAAGAGATGTTCTTTACGTTCCGAATTTTAGAAAGAATTTAATTTCAGTTTCTAAACTTTTTCATGATGGATATTCAGTTACTTTTAATAAAGTTGTTACCATTTCTCTTTTTGATAAATTTATCTGTCATGGAACGTTGTCGAATAATCTCTATACAATTAATTGTGCACCAATTTCACTTAAATGCATCCTATAACACATCAATTTGTTTCGATAAAAAAAACGTTCATCGACGTGAGCGAGACACTTCTATGGCATCTAAGATTGGGACATATAAATCCAAAAGAGGATCCAAAGGTTGGTACAAGGCGGTTCATCGGAGTTTCTCCAAGTTGAACCAATTCCAACCTCGTGAATCATGTTTGGAGAAAAAAAAATGACCAAGAGGGCATTTGGAGCCAAGGGAATAGAGCCAAAGAAGTGTTAGAGATCGTTCACACCACCGGATGTATGTGGTCCAATGTCAACCAAAGCAAGAGGAGGTTATGAGTATTTTGTCACTTTTATTGATGATTACTCAAGGTACGGTTATATTTTCCTTATGAAGCATAAATCTGAGACCTTTGAGAAATTCAAAGAATTTAAGGCTCAAGCAGAGAATCATAGGGAAAAACGTATCAAGTCTCTACGATCCGATCGTGGAGGCGAATACCTCAGCGATGAGTTTTTGAACTACTTATCTGATGAAGGGATTGCATCCCAGCTAACTGCACCCGGAACCCCTCAACAAAACGGGGTTGCAGAGCGAAGAAACATAACTCTTTTGGAAATGGTTAGATCTATGATGAGTTATGCGGATCTTTCCAAGTCGTTCTGGGGTCATGCCTTGGAAACAACAGCCTTCATTCTGAACTTGGTGTCATCCAAATCGGTTCCCAAAACTCCCAAAGAATTGTGGACCGGGCGCAAGCCTAGTTTGAGACACATGAAGATTTGGGGGTGTCCGGCCTACGTGTTGGACAAGGAAGCCGGTAAATTGGATCCTCGATCAGAATTAAGGTTGTTTGTGGGATACCCCGAGGGAACAAAAGGGTGTATGTTCTATGGTCCCGAAGATCAAAAGGTGGTCATAAGCACCCACTTTAGATTTTTGGAAGAAGACTATATGAACGAAAGAAGACCCAGAAGTGAGATTACCTTAAATGAGCTAAGGGGGCTAACCTCAATGCCAACTGTACAAGATGACATACCAAACGACACACTTGCACAACTGGAATCTCGTCATAGTGGGAGGGTTGTGAAATAGCCCGAGAGATTCATGGGAATAGGAGAGTCCTCGGACTTGATTCCCGGACAAGACGAATCAGACCCATGGACATATGACGAGGCAATCCAAGACAAGGATGCAGATTCTTGGCAAACAAAGAATGAAAGTTTAAATGGGTTCTATGAATCATAACAGAGTGTGGGAGCTGTTCGACCCACTAATGGGGTCAAACTCATTGGTTGCAAGTGGGTGTATAAGAGAAAAAGAGGACCGGACGGGAAGGTGGAAACCTTCAAAGCAAGACTCGTGGCGAAAGGTTATACTCAGAAAGAAAAGATCGATTATGAGGAAACTTTTTCCCCCGTAGCCATGCTCAAGTCCATCCGTATTCTCTTATCGATTCTTTCAAGATCTCGACTTTGAAATTTGGCAAATGGATGTCAAGCGACTTTCCTTAACGGAAGTCTTGATGAAGAGATCTATATGCAACAACCCCAAGGCTTCATTGAAAAAAGGCCAAGAACACCTAGTTTGTAAGCTCATGAAGTCCATATACGGACTCAAACAGCATCCGAGCTTGGAACCAATGTTTTGATCATGTTATAAAGTCTTATGGGTTCGATCAAAACGAGTTCGAAAGTTGTGTGTACAAAAAAGCTTGTCGGAATCGCATTGGTATTCTTAGTACTATACGAGAGGCGACATTCTCGATCATTGGGAACGATGTAAAGGTGTTATCGGGGCGTAAGGGCATGACTTTCAAAAACAGGTTTGATATGAAGGACTTGGGGAAGCCGCACACATCCTTGGGATCAAGATCACTTTCGAGATCGCAAGAAAATGATGATAGGCTTGTCATGAAGCTTCTTACATAGACTTTGTCTTGAAACGATTCAAAGATGCAGATTCCAAGAAAGACTTACCACCTTTTCGGACATGGAATCCATCTATCCAAGAAAATGTGCCTTAAGATGCAAAATGAGATAGATGACATGAGAGGCATTCCTTATGCTTCGGCTGTCGGAAGCCTTATGTATGCAATGCTGTGTACGAGACCGGATATCTGCTTTGTCGTTGGCATGGTGGCAAGATATCAAAGTAACGGGGGGAAAGAACATTGGACGGCAGATTAAAAAACATTCAAGTATCCGAAAAAGAACTCGGGATAGAATGTTAATTTATCAGTCAGATAGTCTAATCCACATCGGCTACATGGACTCGGATTTCCAATCAGACATAGACTCCAGAAAATCTACCTCCTGTAGTGTGTTTTGCATGGGTGAAGGAGCCGTGACATGGAGAAGCGTCAAGCAGAAATGCGTCGCAGATTCTACCATGGAAGCCGAATATGTAGTCATGCGAGGCGAAAAAAAAGCGGTATGGCTCAAGAACTTCCTAGTGGACTTGAATGTAGTTCCGAATTTGCCCAGCAGAATCACTATTTATCGTGACAATGCCGGAGCAGTTGCAAATTCAAGGGAACCAAGAGCTCACAAGGCCAGCAAACACATTGAAAGGAAATACCATCTTATACGAGATATCGTTAAGAGAGAAGATATAGATGTGGCAAAGATAGCATCTGAAGACAACCTAGCAGATCCATTCACAAAGGGTCTGCCTCTGAATACATTCGAGAGACATGTGGAAGGAATGGGTGTCAAGACCGTTGTCAATCTGCTTTGAGTATAAGTGAGAGAAATTATTAGGTTCGTGTAGGTGACATTAGATGTCACGTATTAGGAACTACACGAGACATATTGTAGTATACTTAAAAGCAGACTTTGAGTATAAGTGGGAGATTGTTGGGATTATATTGAAAAGTATGCTTTTACTTTGTATAATCAAAACTGAATTTCGGACTTATTTACTGAAATAAATTGTTTATCACTAATGCTTTAAATATCATTGAATGTTACATATATTTAATGCATAATTGTTCAATAAATAGTACGTGTTACATTGTAGTTAATTTAGTGATACCAGATCACAGAAGATAAAATTAACATTCCCTTGTAACTAAAAGTACACCGTTTACGACCTAGATGGAAATGAACAATCCATCGTGAAAGGTTGAAGTGTAAGGCTCAGATTGGCTTGTCTTGACCAAGAGATTACACTAGTGCATGACTGATGCACTGAATAGGGCCTACAGGAGGACAAATTCTTCAGAACTGAACAAGGAAGAATTAGACCTCAGTAGTTCGTTATTTCTTAATCTTCGTCCCTTAAATAGGATCACGTGTGGTTGGTAACTATTGCTTTGACTTATCATGGGTAGAGAATCAACGAGATTCAATACTTTTTATCTTGGGCAATATTATTGGTCACATGTGATTGCTAAGATTTAATACGGAGAATCGTGTGCAAGTACGCTTGTTCGATTTGCCCCCTTGGGAGGTTCATAAGTTTTATCATACCAAATCTTGCAAGTGGAACTAGTTTCCGGTATGAGTAATAATGTTGAATCGTTCCTTAACCAAGGACAAAATATATTAATTAATGGAAAGCTATTTCAGTGGCTTGAATTAATTAGTGGGCTTGATAATCTTAAACACGGGAAATAATAACCGGGAGCCATATTGACTGTAATATGGGTTAAGATGGATAGTGCAATATTAATTATGTAGTGAGATTAATTAATATTTATGGGCTTGAATAATATTGTGTCTCAATATTGATAATTCAAGATCCATTGGAAGGTCCAATCTTAATTCTCCTAAAGGCCCCCTAAGTAGCCCAACATAAAGTTCAATAACTGAAAAAGGTGTTTAAAATAAAATAAATATTGTTGCCTTATTTTTTCCATGTTTTTCGAAATTTATGGATATAAAGGGGGGAAGGATTTTCTTTGAATTTTGTTATGGAATGAAGATATGAATTCTTGGAATACAAGATTATCTCATTAAATTCAAGAAATCTCCCACTTGGTTATCCATAGGGAAATTTTCGAAAATTTTGATAATTAAGGGAAAGAAAGATTTTCTTGAAAAGATATTATGGGAGATATGTATTTCTTGAAATACAAGAATATCTCATAAATTCAAGAAGATCCAAATCTTGGATTCTTGCCCTATAAATTTCGAAATTAATCCATAACAAAGAGTAGGTGGGATTTTGTGGAATATTATAATTATGGGAAAAGAATATAGGAGATATATTCAAGATTTCTTAGAGATCAAGAAAAGATTTTCCCACATTGTTTTGCCCTAAAAATTCGACCACCTCCACTCTATAAATAGGGGATGACTCTTTCATTCCCAAGTACAATTCCATGTGCTGGAAAAATTAGCAAATCCACAAAGGTGGTGCAACATAATTTATTTTCCTTTTGTTAATTGTTCGCAAGTGTCCTACCACCTGATAGTCGAGGAAGGATTAAGAGAATACTTGGGAAGTTCTTTTGGTGAGTCTAATCAGCCAGACCATTGCCGTCCCAAGAGGTACGTTCACGTAAACTCGTAGAATTCCGCATGCGTAGGATTTAAGTGAATTAATTATATGCATGATATGTTGTTGGATTATTATTTGAATTAATATAGGATTAATTCATGCTAGTAATAATTATAAGAATTAAATTTGTATTTAAATATTCACCCCGAATAGATCTGTGCAACTTATTCCCCAACACCAGGGACTTTTTCTCATTTTTCATCCGTAGAAGCCGAAGAGGCAAGCTTCTTGATATCTTCCAGCTGTTTTATGTCCCTCAACGTGACAACACTCACGTCTCTTGGATTAATTTCAGGCTGGGATGACAATTTTTCCCCGATTTGAGCCTCGACTCGGCCAACAGAGGTGGCTAGTTGGCTTATTTGCATCTCCAAGTTCTTGAACCTCGAGTCGGTGTCATGTTGAAGTTGCTTCATGCTCTGGCTAGTTTCGTACACACTCTTCTGGAGTTGTAGAGTGTTGAAAGTAAGTAGTTTGAGCATTTCCTCCATTGATAGCTCAGAGCTCCCCATAAATGTGAGTAACTAAGCTTATGAGGCACCTGAAAAAGAGACAAAAACACGTGACACCGACAAAAAAAAAAAAAAAGAACAAAAACAGGCTGCTGAAATTCTGCTGCTATAGTGACACTGGGAGGCTAGTGTCAAAATTGTAGAAAATTGCAACGACACACGAAATAAACGAAGGGTTACGGGGAAGAAAAATTAACAACTAAGACACTAAAATACTTGAAAAAAAAACCCAGAAAATAAGTCCCAAAAAATATCACACAAAAACATAGAAAAATTATTCACACCGTTCCCCGGCAACGGCGCAAAAATTTGGTGTGCTGTCGCCGGCACCCAAAAATAAATTAATTACCTTAACCAATCCACTAGAGTGTAGTAGGACAAGTAAATGGTCGATCCACAGGGAACGTAAAATAACTATTATGTGTCTTGAATGGATTTAATGGAGACTTACTAAACAAACAAATAGGGGGAGTTTGGATTATTTTACTAAAATACTACTAAGACAAAAATCAAAGAACTAAAATAACAAATAAACTCAATCAATAAAAGACTTTCAATTCACAGTTCATTCATCCCTCAGTTCTAACTATTTTAGTCTCTCTTTTTTTTATCGGACAAAGTTAGTTGTTAGTAGTTAGTACACCAAGCACCCAAACACTCCACAAATTCACCAAGCCACCTTATAACTCTCATACTCCAATTCGTTCCCAAAGGGAATCGAACCTGGGTCTCCCACTCAATTGAGGAGCCTAGTGGCCAGTTGGGCTAAGCCACCTGGTTAAAATGCAAATTCTAACTATTTTAGTTAAATGTAACGTTTGACTCCACCTTTGCTCAAAGACTAATGTCCCTCAATAAACAACAAGCTCTGTTTATCGGTATTATCCCTTAATTATATTCAATTGAAACAAGCTCTCCAACGAGTCTTTTTAGCCGAACAGTCTAGATACGATCTAAATTTAATTCGGTAAAAGCATTAAGCACTAGGATAAAGGACAAACAAATTCCCGAATACTCAAGCTCGATTCGAAAGAATTTGATTTATATCACCCTAGCTAAATATTACTAGTTGCTACCAATTGCCATAAATTCATAACAATTACGGATTACAAATTACGGACTAGCAGGCATGCAATAATTAAATAACCTAGGTGATCAATCTAAATTAAATAATCAAGCATGAAAGAAAATAAAACAGATGATATAAATAATCCTGAGCAAAGGTATCACAAACGTTACTGAATTCAACTAATAATAATTCAAACATGAGTTTAGAAATCCCTGGAATTGAAATAAAAATACTAGCTAAACATGGTTCCAGGCATCTTCAAGTTCTTCTCCATAGAAATCTCACTGCTTTAAATCTGCCCTCTCACGTCTTCGTCCTCTATCCCGCGGCTGTTTCCCTCCTTTTAAGAATGATAATAGGGATGGTTTACATAAAAATCCCGCTGGCCCATTAAAACCCAGATTTTGGCCCACACTGGGCCCCCCTGTGTGGGCTGCAGTGACTAAAATTCGGCTCAGGACTTCATGATAGGAATTTGGGTCTTTCTCCAATAATTCTACTCCTCCAAAAAGGTCCTAAAATCACTTAAAACTCAAACAAAAGATTAAGTGGTCTTTCAACTCATCCAAGTACATATAAGTGGAAAAACACGCAAACAAGTCACACTAGAATGCAAATAATAACACTATAAGTAACTTAAATAATGCACTATAATCCACTTATCAATGACATTTGATTCTACCCAGGGTATAATATGAGTCTAGTTTAGTGGTTTAGAAAAATATGTTGGATATGAGTAAAATTGGTCAAATAATTTAAATTCATAGAATAAACCTATTTCATGGAAGACCTAACTCAAAAAAAAAAAATTATATACGTTAGATATATTTTTGAAAAGTATAAATTATTGGGCAGCTTAGACATTTTCAAATCTATAATTATAATAATTTCAATAAGTTAGGCCCAACAAAATTCGGGTGGCTCCTAACAGAAAAAAAGAAAAGAAAAAAAAAGGCCGGGCTGTCCACCATAACATATTGAAAATGGGTGCTTCCAAGCAAATTAAAAGGCCAATTGGCCCACATTGTCATCATAGGCCCGTAAACTTTATAAAAAAAAATGGAAGAACGATAATTATTTGAACTAGCCATTTTACATTTTAAGCGGTGGCGGACCCAGGTTTTAAATTTGGGGGTTAGAAATATAATTAATAAAATATTATGTTATACTTAAAATGTTATACAATTGAGGCACACTTGCATGAGACCATCTCACGGTGATACAGAGTATAATTTGGGCATTGACGTTTTAACACTTTGAGAGGGATGCGTGTTGGTTGTGCTTAAGTTGCACTCCATCTCATGCATGAGACCGTCTCATACGAGTTTTTGTCTATACAATTTGATGCAAACTAAATAAAAAATAAATAAATACATAATATTCAAATTACAATTACAATTATTGCTATTTATAAATTTACACTCCTTCCTAGCTGGGTCCGCCAGTGATTTTAAGTAAAAAAAAAAAATATTACTTTTAAAGTAATAACTTTTCTAAGTAAAAAGTGATATTTGTTGTGGAGATACATCGTGGAGATCGTGTTAGTAACTTTGTAGCCACAAACCAAAGTGATTTTTCTGAACAGCGTAGATTAGATTCAAATTGCAAAGAATAAATGGAAAGTTGGCGTTGTTGTGTGAGATTTTCCTAATATCATTATAATTATCAAGAATTGATGATCTTTAATGCATTTGTGATTGAATATTTGATGTGACAGATTGTAAGAATTGAATTATGCTCATAGTGAAATCTCTGGGTCGACTACTTGATTTCCACCCGCACAAATTGAGTAAGGTTAATATATAACGTTAAAACTGTGTGTGTGTTCTTGTTTGTGACATTGTCTTTTACTACAGTTATATTCGATTTTATTTTCTATTAGATTCACACAAGAGAGATAATTGTTGTTTTTCCATTCACAATCGATAAGTTTTCTATCGCCTCTCCCTATTTATTTCCCTTTAGCAAATATTTATGATTCTCTCGTCAGAAAATTTAGTTACATTCATCGAATAATCAACCAACCACCTAAATCTTAAAATTTTCGTAGCAAATCAATATTCACTCCATCTAAAGTGTTATAACGTATGCCCAAATTATACTCCGTATCACCGTGAGATTGTCTCACATAGATGTACCCCCAATTGAGTGTTAAAACGCATGCCCAAACACATACCCAAATTATACTCCGTCTCACCGTGAGATTATCTCACATAGCTGTACTCCCAATTGTTTAGAACGGCAGCTAGAGAGAAAGAATCATGTGCTGGAAAATAGAGCTACTGCTATTTGAGCTTAGTGGTTGCAAAAGCGTCCGGAATGTATAATAATTTGGAAATTTTATACTCCCGTATTCCCAAACTTGTTTACTCATTTTTTTCAAAAAGTCCGTCCCAAATATAAGTGGCAAAATGATCGGGCCGCAGTGGTCTCGGTTCTTAGCGGGCCTCTGTTTTCGAAGCCCAATCTGGCCCTAGGTGGGCCATCGGGCTAAAGTGGCCATTTTTTTAAAAATATTTTCTTATTCCAACTAGCATTTTATGTGTGTCATCTGGGCTCTCATTCCATCATTTTATCAGTCCTACTCATTGTCATCTGGGCTCTCATTCCATCAAAGTAAGAGTATCCCATTTATAATACGCCGACGATATGATATTCTTGGGGACGGGTAACCCAAATAACGCCATGGCCATGAAACACATTTTGAGAAATTTTGAATTGCTATCCGGTCTAAAGGTGAATTTCAACAAAAGTTGCCTCATGGGGTTAAATATCGATTATAGCAATCTGATTTCAATGGCAAATGTTTTGGGATGTGAATTGGGAGCTTTCCCTTTTTCATATTTGGGTGTGAAAGTAGGCGGATATCATAAGAGGCTGTTCTTGGTCCAGAAAATGAAGAAGAAGTTGAAATCGTGGGAGGATAAGAAAATCTCGTTTGGGGGTCGTATCACTCTCTTGAAGGCAATGCTCTTATATATGTCAATCTACCAGTTATCCTTCTTTAGCTTACCTAAATTAACCCTTAAAGTTCTTACATCTTTACAACACAATTTTTTTTAAGGGGTAGTGAAAATAGAAATAGGATTGCTTGGTTAAGTTGGCAGAATTTATGCTTACCTAAATGTTTGGGGGGTTTGGGGGTGAGGGAGTTGGGTATCTTTAACAGGGCATTGTTAGGGTAGTGGGTTTGGAGGTTTTTTCAAAAACCAAAACAGTATATGGGCAAGGGTCATTGAGTCCATTCATGGGGGTTTGAAGTTGAGGGAGTTGAGGGAGGGAGTGATTGAGGGAGAAAATATATAGTCTAGTTGGTGGAAGGATATAGTGAGGAATGTGTCGGGAGAGGGGTGGGGGAGTGGGGGGTGGGGGAAGTGGTTTTGGAACAATATGGAGAGAGATATAGGTGACAGGTGGGGGGACACTTCGTTTTGGCATGATGAGTGGGTGGGGAATGGGTCACTAAAATCAGTGTATCCTAGAATATTATTCCATTTATGCATAAATAAAGAGGGGAACATCAGGGATATGGGAGAGTGGGAGTGAGGGAGGTGGGTGTGGAAAGAACTGTGGAAGAGAGGACTATTCAAGAGGGAGCTTGAGATGACTAACGAATTTGCAAATTTGATCAACAGGTTAACACTAAAATAAGGTGTCAATGACAAATGAAGATGGAAGATGGAGAAAGATGGATACTTCAGAACTAAGGCGGCTTATTGTTTGCTATCTTTTGGCAACGAGAGATCGATAACTACACCGGCAACCAGGCATCTTGACATGGTGTGGAATAAATTTGCTCCTTTGAAAGTGGCAGCAACAGCTTGGAGAGCATTATGGAACCGACTTCCAACTAAGGATAATCTTCTAAAGCGTGGAGTCCAAATCTCAGCGGAGGATTCAAACTGTTCGATATGCAAGACTGAAATCGAGTCAGCTGCTCACCTTTTTCTCGGATGCATGGGTACATTTAAAGTGTGGTATGAATGCTTTAATTGGCTTAATCTTCCTACTGTGCTTCATCATGAACTTAAGGAGCAACTCATGTGCCACACTAGAATCTTGAATGGGAAGAAGGGAAATAGCTATGCTATATGTCTATGGACATGCATTATTTGGGTCTTATGGAAGAGAAGAAACAAATTAATTTTTGAGGGTGTTGAGTTCAATATTGTACATATTATAGATGAGATTAAGAGTACACTTTGAAGTTGGTTTTATGTACATTTTTCGAACTTTGCTAGATTTTCTTTTGAGAAGTGACTCACAGAACCCAAAAAATTATTAGATAGTTAGGAATCTACACATGTATATTCATTCTTTCACAGCCTAAGGCATTCTGCTTTGGGTTGATATTTCTTAAATGAAATACTTTTTTTCTGACAAAAAAAAAATCTACTCATTGTCAATCAAACAATACAATTAATTACTTATAGAAGTCATAGTATATTTTACCATTTCTTACCACTATTACTATCATTTGCATTTTCATTCCTTATAACAAACTAAGAAACTTTAAATATTACTATCACTTTTCAATCTCTAATATTTAGCGGAATTGACGAATTTTCTACTAACAAGTGTGAATATCTCTACTAATGAATTATTATTGATTAAATGGAATTCTTTCTCATGTCTCTGAAAACAATTTCACATAAAACTTTGTCAAATGTACAAAGTTTCAAATTGTTTTATTCCAACAATTTATATTTTTAAAAATAAATTCTTCCCGGTTTTCCCCTTTTCTTTCTTCTGCCAAGAACAATGAAATGAAAATAATATAACTTTTGCCGCACCAAACCAATCATATCCAATATTATTTCAAGCTTTTGTTGGGCTAAAGTGCTAAACTAATCATACTCCAAGTCATGTCACCTCTCATCGGATTCTTCATCTTTCCAACATTCAATTTTGCTCCTTATTATGTCCATTCATTATATTCAAATGGGGCCTGATTTCATATTTGGCTGATTGTTTTACATACAAGATTTCAATATTTTATATATAGGGATAAATTCAGAATTTCATCGTCATGGGAGAACGAATTTTTCCATAATGTAAGGAAGATAAAATTTTATAAAATAATAAAATTTACAAATTTAAAGTATAAATAAAAATATTCTACATATATAATAAATAAAATTTAAATCTTAACATGGGCAACCGGCCCGTGCCCCCTTTAAATCTATCCATGTAAATATGGCTAGGTTGTGTATGCACTCGGGTGCACCGTACACTCATAGTCCATTTTAGAAGAGTGCAACTTGCTATGTTGAAAAATGCAACTTATTTACACAGAAAAGTGCAACTGTTAATATGAGGAAGTAGTTGCATGCTTCTGTTTAGAATAGTTGCACGTTTCTGTTTTGTATAATTGCTCGCTTCTAAAATGCACTATGAGTGCACAGTGCACCCGGGTGCACATGAGCCCCACTCTATAAATATATGTTCAGATTCAATTGAGAGATCAATTTGTATATAACTTTTTTTTTTGATCGGTAAAATGAATATATTAAAACAGGATACAACGATCCCCCACAATGTTTATATACAGATTATTTACACTTCTAAACACGTCCTAGGATCCACAAGCCAATTTTTGAAAGAACAATCGCATGTACCACAAAATTTTGCCAAATATCAGCTCCAAAATCTTCCTTTAATTTCTTACACTATTTTATCAACTTTGAACTGCTCGTTCTCGAAGATTTTCTTATTCCTCTAAGACCACACCACCCAAACCACCCAAACCCAAATATCATTTGCAATTAGATTACCTCTTCCGGAAAGATGCCCGAGTGCATTTTGAAGTGAGATTGAACCTGACTGTGAAGTGGTAACGGGACGCCCAACCATTCGTAGCACAAATTCCAGATTTTCGCCACCTCCTGGCAGCCAAGGAAAAGATGGTTCGCTGTTTCGGAGTGAACATTGCATAACGAACAGTTTGTTGATGTGCCTGTTTGGATGATATTTCGTCGAACAAGATTATCCAACGTCGGTAGTCTATTCCACAATAATCTCCACGCCATGGAAGCTGCTTTGATCGGATCAATTTGTATATAACTAAAAATGATCATTCGAAATATAACTCATATAAACTTATAATGAGTCATGACTATTACCAATTAGTTTTAAAACGGAATCACTTGGATTGACGGTATTTTTCCTCTCGAATGAATACGTAGACCAATATAAGTCGTATTAAGTCCCTCATATTTCTACTCGAGCTCAGAATTAACTTAAAAATATATATTTGGTCGAAAAATATATATTTGAGAAACGATAAATTTATTTTACGACCGTCTCACGTAATATCTTTATTATATAAAATTTTATCAATTTAAAAATTGCAATTCACTAATGACGAAAATTCACATGAGACGGTTTCATGCATGAGACGGGCTACAACTTAACACAAATCACACTCACCCTTCTCAAAATATTAAAGCGTCAATGACCAAATTATGTCCCGTCTTACAGTGAGATCATCTCATGCAAGTGTGTATCCGGACTATTATGGATCTGAAATCTATTACCTCAATATTTGAATTTTTTTCTGAAAATTCTGGATAAATTCATGATTCAATTAAATTAGACTAAATTAATTTAAACTAAATGCAAGAATTCCCCCATTTTTCTCAGAAGTCGTTAATGTGGGCCTTATGAAAGATTAGCCATGATTGCAACAAGTTTTTTGTCCCTATGGAAACCTACTGTTTCTAGCCTTACCTTGTTTGCTTTTACAAGACAAAGAAAGAGGGAGGTGATGTGTTGTTTTCATACAAAAATCGACAAGGAACATTGCTCTTTGACTTCAAAAATGTATTCTTCATCCATTGCCGCCAATGCACCTTTTGTACACCAATATTACCTTTGCCATCATGAATCCACAAACCAATATAGCAAAGTTATTTTCTTTTAACTAATTATTATATTGAGTGTCGGTTTCATACAATTTAGGGAAGCCGCTTGGTTGGAAATATTTTCATGGGAATAAGAATGGGCATATAATATAGTATGTTGTTAAATAGTCAATTCAGGCAAAGCTGTAAAAACGGGCTGGCGGGGCGAGTCTACCCACAACCCACTTTAATCCATATTGAACTTGGACTGAAAATTATTCAATCCAACTAGCGGGTAGCAGACTAGCCCGATGATTTTTTTATATATATTTTTAAAATTCATTGTTTATAATGGGGTTTAGAGTAGGTTTTCGGTGAAACTTGGTCATAGCATTAAATTTTTACCACTACACTTATAAATTAATACTATAAAACTTGTAAATTTAGATCATATCATTAAATGTTATATGTATTAGTTTATAAAAGTTGTGCTATTGTTTTATAAGTCTAATGATATCAGTTGGAACATGTTTCACACGAAAGTTTGTGTAAATTTTAAGCAGCATATGAACGATGTCTTGATAAATAATAAAAACAAAGAAAACTTACAATAAACATAAAGATTAAGAAACAATATCCATAAAATAGTCGTAATAAATAAAATATTTTTGTATATTGCGTATGTAGGTGAGAAGCAAATTGTTTTGTGTATTTATGTTTATGTATTTTAATTAAATTAAACAATAATATTAAATATATATATATATATATATATAATTAAACAATAATATTATATATATATATTTAAAAAAGTCTGCGGGTCAACCCACTCCCAACCATACAACAACCCATTTCTACCCTACTGTGTTGCCAACCCATATATAGGCATTTCCCGTGCCTATATCATTAACCCAACCCGACCCATATATATGGGGGGGGCGGATTTTCTTTAACGGGCCATACCCATTTTGACAGATCTAGACTCAGGGCTCGTTTGGCTAAGCTTATTATAAATATCTTATTAATCTATAACATCTTTTTTTTAAGTCAATCAATTACAATAGTTTCATAAGATAATCAATTACAATAATTCATTCTATCACTGGGCACATGAAAACATCATTTCATCTCACTATAGACCGGAACCACAATCACCAAAAGAGGGGGACCATCCGAAACTTCAACTCTGAACTGCAACCGGGACCGCAACCCAACAAGAGGGGGACCACCACAAGAGGGAATAAATATTCCCTCTCCATGTCACGAACTCGGGACCTCAAGGTCTCAGGTCGTGGAGCTCTAACCACTTGAGTTATCCACACTTGACATAATCTATAATATCTTATAAGTTGTTTTAAAAGTTTATAAGATGTATAGGGTGTTTGCAAAAACTTATGGTTTTAAAGAGGTGGTTAAAATTAGTGATTATGAGAAAAATGATTAATAGTAGAAGTTGATAGTGTTTGTAAAAAAAAATTAAAGAAAAGTTGTTAGTGTTTGCAAAAAAAGTTAAAAGTTTTTTAGAAAAACTAATAAGCTACTAAAAACACTCTCTTTAAAGTTTATAACTCCTGAGAGCTTATTTAAGCTACTAAAAGAGAAATAAAACACTTTAAATTATTTCTCCACTCAATTCTAGGTGACTATAATCACTTATAAGTTTTTGCAAACACCCCGTAATTTTTAAGTAGCTTATAAGTTGTTAAAGTGTTTGACTATTAAAATTATAAGTTCTAAAAAATAAAAAATAAAAATTTATTTTAATATAATATAATATTTTTTTAAAATAAAAAAAGTTCGAAAAAAAAAAAAAAAAGATTTTTTATTTAAAAATTTTTTTTCGAAAAAATAATCAAAAATAAAAAATTATTATATATTTTTTTAAAAGAAAAATTAACTTTTTTTAAAAGCATTTTTTTTAATTATTTTATTTTTGTATATAAAGATACCCGGAGAGGGTCTGAGTCAAAGGTTCGTGTTTGGCTCGGGTTGGGTTGGATTCGGGTCGACGATCTAGGGCTGGGATAGGGTCGAACTTATATAACTTTTGTAAAATAAGTTGGAATATCCCAACTTATTTTTTTGCAGCTTAAAAGCTCTTTTAAAAGCTCTAAAGAGTTTTTTTATGAGATGTTATAAAATATTAAACATCTTATTTTACCAAATAAAATCAAGGAATTAATAAGTTCCTAAACAACTTAAAAGTTATTTTAAAGAGCTTATAAATTGTGTCAAACAGACTTCAGCTCTGGGATGATAGATAGTTCAATTATTTTATATGATATCACTTTTTTAATTAAAGGTATAAAAATAATTAACAATGTTCACCCCAAGGTGAATCACCTCAAATACCATTACACTATAATATATAGGCCCTCCTTGGAAAGCGGAATAGATTGAGATTAACGTTCTAATCTTAAATAATTAGTTGTTTGGTTCATTGGAAGATGATCCATGATACATTTTCAGTCCGGATATAAAAATATGTTTAATTCATATATTGAAGGAACAATTCTATTTCATGTGAAAGGGGAGACAAAATCTATCACACATAAAATATATTAGCGGCCTAATCTCAAATAATTGGTTGTTTGGTTCGTTGGATGATGGTCCATAATATATTTTCAGTCTGGATATAAAAATATGTTTAATTCCTATATTGAAGGGACAAGTCTATTCCATGTGAAAGGGATGACAAAATCTGTCACACATATAATATTTTAAAATTATATTCTTGTATTTTTAATTAAAATGATCAAGCATATCTCATGTGAAATGCATTTATTTTATGATATTTTAATATGTATATTTTTAATCCCTCAATCCAAACATAAATATTAACTTTTCAGTATATGATTAAAAGATGAAATCCTACAATTCAAATATATATATCTTGCTTCAAATAATCCGGTTTAATCAATTAAATTTTACCCAATCCTACTCAATCATATCATAACTAATCAATTCAATCATGTGAAACAAACAAGTTTATAGGGTAATTATGGTAGTACATTAATGAGAATAAAAGATGATAAATGACACTACTTTCCCTTCTAAATGTGATAATTATCAATTTCACCTATTTTGATTCTACAATTACTTCTCCTCAGTCATTCACCTATACCACAAGACTTTCTCTTGTTCATTTTTTTTTCAAAACTAGACATAACATTAATGAGGCAACCAATACGGAACAATCTTTCCTCTATCATATTTAATTTAAAGTCATACAGAAAAATAAAATTTTTATTCTCATTCCTATTGAAAATCTTGAACTAAGCACCACCCGAATGTTTTCTATAGTAAAATATTTCACAACAAATGTAAATTTTGTTACAAGTTGAATCCATCGCATAATGCGATTTGGGCACCATTTTATAGAATGTGTACACTCTTTTACAGGAATGTGAGAAGATCATGCATAATTGTTTACTTAATAAAAAATATGTAATTAATAGAATATGTGAATATGTTAATTAGGTGAAAATGTCTCATGGGGGACAAAAAAATTTATAGAAATAAATGGCAATACATATAATTCAAGAGAGGTAAAATGATAAAAAAAAAATTACAGATTAAAAGCATATATATATATATATATATATATATAAAAAAAATTCAAGAGAAGTTAACGATAGGGGTGAGCATTCGGTTACTCGGTTACCGAATCCAATCGAAATAGCAAAATTGAAATAACCAAAATATTTAACATACTAAATCGAAATCAAACCATTTGATTACATAATCGAACAAAATTTTCCAGTTCGGTTTCAATAAAAAATCGAAATAACCAAAATTATTTGACATTATGAAATTGAAACATTTTTAAAGGTACATGTTAAATTTTTATGGTAAAAATTCAAAAATTAAATAACACCCCACTAGGTCCAATGATATTAGACTACTACATAAGTTCACAATTAACCTATAATGTATACATAATGTATTATTCTGGTTAGAAAATGAATAAATTAACTAGGGTTAGGATTATATATATAGAATGTATCATTTCTTTCTATTTTCAATTTTTCGATAATTTTACCTCAAAAATCGAGAGCGAAAACCAAAAAATTCTAAAATTCAAAACCAAAACCGAAACCGAACCGAATACCAAATTAAACTGAACTAAGATTTTATTTCGATACTGTTTGGCTCGATTTTTTAGTTTTTATCGAATAGTGTGTTGGGGTTATACTGAAAAATATGTTTTTACTTTGTATAACCAAACTGAATTTCTGTCTTATTTACTGAAATAAATTATTTATCATTATTACTTTAAATACGATTGAGTGTTATATATATGTACTGCATAACTGTTCCAATAATAGTACAAGTTACATTGTAGTTAATGTTGTGATATCAGATCACAGAAGATCACATTAACAGTCCCTTGTAAATAAGTACAAATTCACAACTTAGATGAAGATGAACAATCCATCGTGAAAGGTTGAAGTGTAAGACTCAAATTGACTTGTCTTGACCAAGAGATTGCACTAGTGCATTATGATGAGCTGGATAGGATCTACATCGAGGATAAATTCTTCAGTACTGAAAGTGGAAGAATTAAACCTCAGTGGTTAATTGTTTATTAATTTTTGTCACTTAAATAGGACATGTGTAATTAATGATTATTGCTTTGATTCATATTGGGTAAAGAATCAATGTGATTCAATACTTTGTGCTTTAGGCAATATTATTATTTACATGACAATTGCTAAGATTTAATACAGAGAATCGTGAGCAAGTACGTCTTGCGTGATTTGTCCCCTTAGTGGGCTCAGAAGTTTTATCATACCAAATCTTGCAAGTAGAATTAGTTTCCCGTATGAATAATAGTGTTGAGCTGTTCTTACTCCAAGAAAAAATATATAAATTAATATAAAGCTTTTTAGTGGCTTAAATTAATTAATGGACTAGATAATCTTAAACATGGAAAATAATAACCGGGAGACATATTACAGTAATATGGGTTAAGATGGATAGTGCAATATTAATTTTATAGTGAAATTAATTAATATTAATGGGTTGAATAATATTGTGGCTCAATATTGATAATTCAGAGCTCATTGGAAGGTCCAATGTTAATTCTCCTAAAGGTCCCTCAAGTAGCCTAATATAAAGTCTAATAACTGAAAATGGTGATTTAAATAAAAGAAATTATTGTTGCCTAATTTTCTTATTTTTCGAAAATAAGGGAGAAAAAAACAGGAAATATTTTCTTGATTTTTCTTGAAAAGATTTTATGGAAAATATAAGTATTCTTGGAATACAAGATTATCTCATAAATTCAAGGAAATAAAATATTGATTCTCTCTCCTAGGAATTTTAAAAAATTTCATATAAAAATAGAGGAGAAGATTTTGTTGGGATTTATTTTGGGAAATAGAATATATGAGATATATTCAAGATTGTATCTTGGAGAAGATACAATAAAATTTCCCATGAGCCAATAATCCCTAAATTTTCAACCCCCCCCTATGTTTATATATAAATTGGGGATGGATTTTTCATCCCCAACACAATTCCATGAGTTGGAAAAATTAGAAACCCACTAAAGGTGTTGCAACATATTTTTCTTTTTCTCTTTTGTTAATTGTTCGTGAGCATCCTCCCACCGGATTATCGGACAAGGACATGGGAATACTTGAGAAGGACTTTGAGTTTGTTCGTTGAACGGGTACTTATCTTCTTCGCGTTGATTCGTCAAAAGGTACGCCCGCGTAAATTCTTAGAAATTCCGCATGCGTATGATTTGCGTGATTATATCATGTGCATGATTGTTGTTGAAATTATTATTTAAATTAATATATGATTAATTCATGCTAGTAATAATTGTAATAATTAAATTTATATTTAAATATTATCCCTAATAGATCCGGATAATTAATTTCTCAACATAGTGTCTACCCCTAGTTGACGCCCCCCGCTCTCCCCTAAATAAGTCCATGCGTGTCTCACACGAAAATTTGTTATATTGATACTCATAATATATTAAAAAAATAGAGTACATTGATATTTAATTTAGATTTCTCACGTTCCGTCTCATTCAAAAATTTATTATATATATATATATATGTATTTATTTATAATTAATTAATTTAAATACCATCTCCTGGTTAGGTTAATGCTTTGTATTGAACCTTCTCTTTAGGTCAAACTTCAAAGAGTGTATTTACTTCGTGATGATCCAAAAAAATGGCTAAGTTTTGTATGCACCATGTGCACTTCATAGTGTATTTTAAAATTATGCAACTTGTTGCGTTGAATTATACAATTTTTTTATACTGAATTGTGCAACTATTAATATGGAAAACAAGTTGAACGGTTCAGTATAAACAAGTTTCATATTTCAATGCAACAATTTGCATCGTTCTAAATATACTATGAAGTGCATGGTGCACCTGATACACATGAGACTCACTCCCAAAAAATTATTTACTATCCAATTATTTATTAGCACAATTAATCCATTATTAAGAAAATTTTATTCAATGAATTAATCATATCTAGTATTATCAAACCCTCAACCAACAGAGAAAGATTGTCCCATCACAAAATAAATTACAGAATATTCAATATACATAATTAAAGAAAAATATTTAACAATAGATTCAACATCAACTTTCTCACTTGGTTAAATTTTTTGTTAAGTGCCTAGAGAAGCTAGCCCTGATTAATGTAGGGTGTACGATTTTGTGCATTATGATTGAAAGGGGAAACACATCATTTATACTTGGTGGTCCAATATCTGTTGATGATTATGGAGGGTATATGAATCAAGAATCCAATGGTTAAAAATCAAGAGGGATTGGGTGCACCTAAAATCTCATCATTCACATTTTCATAATTTCTAGTTTAGATAGATATTTAAAACTAAAAATTTCATGCACATATATGCATGTTTCTTTTTCTTGAATAATTCGGCAAGGGTCAAACTCAAGGGTATATTTTAGAATTTATAGATGATCAGATAGATAATACTAGTTAGAACTTATTGAAAATATCATACAAATTGTTCACACAATGTGAAGTTTGATTAAGTTGTATGTTTAGATAAAGAGTTTTACGTGATACAGTCTCATATATGAGATGAAACTCTCCACCCAGAGGTGGATTCATTCTCAGGCAAGGCATGACAAGTGCTACGCTTGGTTTTTTTAATTTTTATTAATAATATTAAATATCATATATACACTTAAAATATTTTAAAATCTTAAAAAGAATAATTACAATTTTAATATGATTTATTAAAAATATAAATTTATATTATTACATTTATAGATTAATATCATAACACTTATTAACTTATATCATTTTCATTATAAACTAATATCATAGCATTTAATGTTATAAGTATTGATTTATAAGAATAATGATATTGATTTATAAATGTAATGATATTTATGAACAAGTTTCAATGGAGAGTTTATATTCTAAAAATATATCTTCGTTGAACAAAATGTTTTTAAGTGTCTTTATTATGGTTTATTGCAATGTTTTAATAACCGAACCGGTGATCGAGGCAGAGACGATCCCCCGGTCGAGTGGTTCAACCGGGTCGGGACGGTTCAACCAAATTGGTTCAACCGATTGAAATGATTTACGCCTTAATTTTTTTTTCAATATTTCTTATATTTAGTTAAAAAATAAAATAAATATACACCTATAAAAATTTAAACATATATCTTATAACTTTTCATATCTAAGAAAACACAATTGAGTCATGGTCATAATAAAAAACAACACAATAATATGAGAGAAAGTAACTTAAAAGGGAAAAGTGAACCTTATATTTTTATCCCACATCAAGTACATATTAAAAGAAAATGTAAGAGAAAATAAAATTTCATAATTTTGTCTCACATCGAAAATGTTAAAAGAAAATGTGAGAGAAAACAATATAAAAGGGGAAAAGTGTATTTCACCTCATATATTTGTCCCACATCGAAAAAAAAGTGTTGAGGGAAATGTGAGAGAAAGTATTATAAAAGGGGTGAAGGTGGAACTTGATTCATATATTTATCCTACTTCATACATTTATCCCACATCGAAAGTGTTGGAGAAAAATGTAAGATGAAGTATTATAAAAGTGGTGAATGTGGACCTTGGTTCATTTTATCCCACCTCATACATTTATCCCACATCGAAAAAGTTGTTGGGAAAAAAATGTGAGAGGAAATATTATAAAAGGGGTGAAGTTGGACCTTGGTTCATATTATTCACCTCATACATTTATCCCACATCGAAAGTGTTGGAAGAAAAATGTAAGATGAAGTATTATAAAAGGGGTGAATGTGGACCTTGGTTCATTTTATCCCACCTCATACATTTATCTCACATCGAAAGTGTTGGGAAAAAAATGTGAGAGAAAGTATTATAAAAGGGTTATCCCACCTCATACATTTATCCCACATCAAAAGTGTTGAGGAAAATGTGAGAGAAAGTAGTTTAAAAATATTTTTTTTAAAAAGGTGAAAACCGGTTTTTTCCGGTTAGGCAGTTCGCCGGTTGAACCGGTTTTTTCGGTTTTGACCGGTTCAAATCGGTTCAACCTGAAAAGCGGTTATTAGGGTTTTTTTTTACCGATTTGCCGGCCGGTTTCCGGTTCAACCGGTTGAACCGGCCGGTTCAAACCGATTATGAAATCATTGGTTTATTGGTGCATTTGAAGTAAAATAAACATTGTCTTATTTATTTTCATTAGTTCATGTTGCTATGTATTTTATAATTTTTTTTTATGTGACCCTAGAAAGCAAGAACATTTTTTTTTAAAGCAAGATTTAAAAAATAAAAATCTTTCTATAAATTTTGTTTTGAATCTATATAAGGGGGTCAACCTACTCATCCCTATTTCATCCCTATAGTAGGAAAGTTCTAGAGTGTGAAGTTTTTTACCATTTAAAAATATTGAATAAAAGTAATATATTTCAGTTATAAACCGGAAATAAATACTCTCATTAAATTAAACAATGAAACACATCATGAAACTAATATCAAATTGGAGGCATTTGATGGAGAGCAATGCTAATGCACCTTTTTATGCAATATGAAAATATAAAATAAATAATTATCACATTTTATAAACACGTTTTTGCAATGATAATGCATTAAAAAGCACATGATTAGGTCGATAGGTAAGGTCGTTAATCGTTAGGGACTTTTAGGAGGAAAAGAGTTAAAGCGAGTTTCTGCTTTATCAACTGTAGTTTCGGTGTGCTCTTCATCACTTTTCTTCAATTTGTTTATTTACTCTTTAAATTTAAATCTAAAATAAGATGCATTAGGTAGCTAGTGCTTTTGCCATTACTACATTTTCTTCTCGCAATATAATTTGAATATATAATTTCTTAAAATTTAATTTTAAATTCAAATAAATGATAAAGTGATATACATATATAATATAGTTTGAGGTTAGATTAATTTGCCTCATATTATTATAATGACAAATAACACCCATAAGAAATTGTTTTATACATTCATATAAACGACATTATTTTAACTATGAGGATGTTTGCAAAAAATCGTTCTTTTAAAAAAAGTGATTAAAATTAGTGATTATGAGGAAATAGATTAATAGTATAAATTGACGGTGTTTGTAAAAAAATTAAAGAAAAGTTGATAGTGTTTGCAAAAAAGTTAATTATACTTGGGGGTTATTTGCAAAAAATTATCCTTTTAAAGAGGTGATTAAAATTAGTGTTTATGAGAAAATTGATTAACAGTAAAAGTTGAGTTTGAATTATAAATGGTCTTATAACTTTGGCCTCAAATAGATTTAGTCACATAAGTTTTTTTGTGGTCAATTTAGTCTCAATAACTTTGACAGTGACCAATTTTAGTCCTAAATCGGTCAGAACAACGTTGTTTTTCCATTTCAATTTGGGAGTTTCCAGCGGATGCTGTGACTGGACTACCACATGCAATGCCACGTGTATTTTTAAGTGTGTTTGACTAATTTTTGCCATCAATTTTGTTTTAATTTTAAGTTTTAAAATTTAATTATATGCTTGAAATTTCAACTGTTAAAAAAAATACATGTGGCAGCCCAGTAATAACATCCGCACGAAACCCTCAAATTGAAATGACAAAACGACGTTGTTCCGATCGATTTGGGACTAAAATTAGACATTATCAAAGTTATTGGAACTAAATCGGACAAAAAAAAAAAATATATGAGACTAAATCTATTTGGGGTCAAAATTATGAGACCATTTGTGATTCAAATTCGTTAAAGTTGATGGTGTTTGTAAAAAAAACAAAAAAAAAAATTGATAGTGTTTACAAAAAAAATTAATAATACTTAAAAAAATGCTCATAAGCTACCAAAAATACATCTCTTTCAACTTTTAACTTATATTTTTGAGAGTTTATTTAATCTAATAAAAGAGGAATAAAACACTACAAATTGTTTATGCACACTATTTTTAGTGACTATAATCACATATAACTTGTTGCAAACACCCCTATACAAAATATTCATGCTACCAAAAGCACCCCTTCAACTTTAAAAATATAATTTTTGAAAGTTTATTTAATTTAATAAAAAAAGAAATAAAACACTCCAAATTACTTATGCACACAATTCTAATTGACTATAATCATTTATAATTTCTTCCAAACATGTACATTTCAAACATAAGTTACCTAACTATAGAGCAGCGCCTAATTAGTTAGCTGAAGACTTTCCCATCAAACTAACGTTGTTTGTCCAAATTCAGTCAATTAACCAGAGCTCGACAACTTCACGAAGCATATTCAATATTTTCAGAGCCGGTCCAACAATTTAAACGCAATGTGCAATATCCATGTTCTATAGTTATGTAACGAGAACTATACCATGTCTCACACACTCAAGGCATGTCCAATAAAAAAAAGGCAACAATTAAAGACACGTCACTATACACTAGGTCTATAATTAAGTATAGATGATGAACGAAGGATTTTTAAGATCTAAAATTATTAGACACATTATTATACACTAGGGCTCCGTTTAGTTCGTGTGATTTATCGGGATAGGTCATGATTATAATTTTAATCTCAATTAATCTACCGTTTGACTTGTGGGATAAAGACATATGATATACTCCAAGCTTAGGTAGAAAATGTGTTAAATCCTTCCGTGGAGGGATATGTCAATCTCATATAAAAGGTGGGATACAATATATCCTAAATGTAATATTACAAATTGTTCTTTTATTGTTGAATAGATTCACAAGAATGAAGTGAGGTTGTTTCAATTCAATTTAAGGTTGTTTCAATAGGTATCTTATCTAATCCCTCCATCAAATCCTACAATCCAAACGCATATATTGATTCAAACAAATCTACTCCAATCAATCCAATCTTACTCGATCTCACTTCTATCATACCTAATCAATCAAGTCTCATGAATCAAACACTCAGATGGCCTATATACTAGATAGAGTAATTTCTGTATAATAGTTCGCTCAAACTTAGATGAGATCCAACTTGACACCATAAATATATAAACTCATTAATTCAAGTCCAACAAAATCATTGTTTATGCTACCTGATCTCCATTTATCTCACATACCATGCATCGACATATAATTAATGATGCACATTTACATGAAACGGTAATCCCACCTTAGCTCACTATATATTATAATTATTATGTGCAAAAATTTTAAAATTATCCCATCAGCCCACTCAAATTAATTATATCAGTCCATCCTAATTATAAACCCACTTAAAACTCATCAATATCCTTCCATTCCTATAGAAATATTAGCAAACAACTACAGGTCCACCCACTTTTAATTAATCTTTTATTTTATCTAAAAGAAATAAAACATTTTTACTTTAAAAAATTTATTTTCACCAAGAGCAGGGAATTAGAGTCTAAGGAAATTTGAGATTCTTTATTCTTGATTTTATATTTTCAACAGTTCAATAAAAATATTTTATTTTGTTTAAAGTTATTAGTCTAATTTTTTTTTTCTAGCCCACCCCCTTATAAATTTTTGGACCCGCCACTACTTTAGCACTTGAGAAGGCCAGGAGGGTGTTAATTTATAGTACTAATTTATACTCCGTCTCATATGAGATATCATAATTTAAGATGAGATATCATAATTTAATAGGTCAAATTATATTACATCACACCACAATACCTACCAACCATCCAAGTTTCTACCCACAATATATAATTTGGATATACATATAAGACATCTTAAGCGGCTTATCGACTGTCAACAAGTTGCATGTTGAAGTTTAAATCACAAATTATTCAATAATTTTGACATTAAATAGACTTTGTCTCATAACTTTTTTTTTGTCTATATATATTTGTCCAATTTTCTCTGATAATATATAATGCAGGTTCCAAATTTATCCAAACATGCAGAACGACGTTGTTTTGAAGTTGAGAATTGGTGGTTTCCGACAAAGGTGCTGATGTGGCGTCCATGTGTTAATATATGAGTTATAATTTAATTTATAAAAAAAATTATAATAAATGACAAGTGGCAGATATGTCAGTTGCATCGCCAGTAAGCCCCAATTTTACCTGACACACGGGTATGTGACGCGAATCTACATCGTGTTGCTTTTTCTGGTGAAAATGCAATATAAATTGCACATTGTCAGATAAATTGAGATTAAATCGACGAAAAAATAAACTAAGAGACAAAATATATTTAAGGTCAAAAATACAAAACAACTGGTGATTTAAACTCTTGTACATGGAAACACAATCCAAATGTGTTACGCGCATATGTGAAACGTATAATTATGAATTTTATTTGTGATTTAAACTCTTGCACGTAGAAACACATATCCAAATGCATACATTATATATGTAAAACGTATATATTATGATATGCATGTGAGAGAATTTATTCATTAATATCTAGGATGAGGAATAATACTCTCTCAGACCCAATGTTTGCATGTGTGTGTGCGCATTCGTGCATGCTGCTGATCAAAGTTTAGATGCAGACAGAAAGCCGCTACATACATTGTACATTATTAGATAATTGAGCAATTATATGCATAATATTTTACACCTTGCAACATTGTCTTATTGGACTTTTGGAGATATATATATATATATATATATCATGTTCATGTATACGTGTGCATGCCGTTTGTCTTTAACTTTCCTTAGAATTTAATAATACTTGAGTAAAATTAAATAAATGAATTAATTTTAAATCCCTTTATAAGTTCGGACTTTTAGATGACACAAATTATTTTTATGGTATTAGAGTTTTTAGTCTCACGCCCACGTCCTGAATAATTTCGATTTATGCTGAAAGGAACTCCACCCATATTAAATTGTTCACTTGTAAGAGAATTCAAATTTCATTACAGTGAGGAGATAAACAAATTGATTCCATATCTACCAGTTCAGACTTTTAGATGATACATAATTCTTTTATCTTGTATGAAATCAAAACACTTTTTTTTTTTTTACTAAAGAATAGGTTTTCTGTGCACTAGGTGCACTGTGCAACTTAAGTGCATTTTTTAGATGTGCAACTTGTTTCTCTAAGACATTCAACTTGATCAGTGTAAAATATAAGTTGAACATTTTAATGCAAAAAAGTTGAACATTTCACGAAAATAAGTTGCACGTTTCAAAAAATGCATTTGAATTGCATGGTGCACTTTGTACATATAAAACTTTGCCTAATTTACTTAAATATGAGATCAAATATATTGATCTTTATATGTTAAAAGAGGTAGGATATATTGTTTGAGAGATACTTGCATGAGGCGGGACATAATTTGGGTATTGACGTCGCTTTAACCTTTTGGGAGAAATGTGTATTAATTTGTGCTACTTTATACCCTATTATATATATGAGACCGTCTTATACATATTTTTATCGTATTGTTTTGGCCATGATGTTATGGCGTTGATTTCCCATACGATTGCAGTACATATATCATCGTCGTTCAATTAGAATTTATTAAAGTGGGACATTATAAAATCTAAAGAAAACGGCTTGTTGTATGTTGGTAGTATTTGTATAAACAAAGTCAATCTAGTATGAAAATTTTCATACATGAAAAAACTTTAATTTACAATCAAATTCTGTAATTGGTGAAGGTAAGATAAAGTTGAGTGGTTCATGGTTCACTCGGCCCAAGTGATTCATGGTTCACCCGGCTCGAATAAGTCATAATTTAGGGTTCAATATTTAGTGTTTAGGGTGTAGATGGTTGATTTAGGACAATTTTATAAATTTTCATACATGAAAATTTTCACACTAGACTTACTCACGACAAAGTCAGTCTAGTATGAAAATTTTCATATATGAAAAAACTTTAATTTACAACCAAATTTTGTAATTGGTGAAGGTAAGACAAAGTTGAGTGGTTCATGATTCATTCGACCCAAGTGATTCATAGTTCACCCGGTCCAAGTAGATCATAATTTAAGGTTCGTTATTTAATATTTAGGGTATAAATGGTTGATTTAGAATAATTTTATAAATTTTTATACATAAAAATTTTCACACTAAACATACTCTTTGTATAACACTTGAGTTGCATATATCATTATCGTGCAACACTTTAAAAATCTAAGGAAGCGGCTTGTCGGGAATTATTTAATAACTATCACTATAGTTTAACCAATGGAATACCCCCTCCATGTGCACTGTCTATGTCAGATTTTGATTTCCTGTCTTTTATTTTTCCATTTCTTGAATATATATACTCCCAACACATTAAAATATAAAAATCCCAAACTTCTTCAAGTACTCTTCAGTCTCTTTGTATCATAATAGCTTAGCCAATCTTCAAAAATTAAAAATATACTAATACTTTTTTTTGTAAGCTAAATTGCATTATTACATTATGATTTGTAGTATTATGTTTTTTTTATATTTGTTTTTTTTTTGTCAATATACTACTAATAGCTAGCATACACTTCATAAAAACTCGATCGACACGTGTTAATTTGGATCAAATTTAATTATTGGATTTTCATTAAGTCACAATTTTTTCACATTTCTCTTTTCCGGCCTACTATGATAAATCAATCTTTTAATAATATATATGCTGAATTTTTTATTCAAACACTCGTTGATTTGTTTTCACACAATTTTGTTGCATTGACGGAATCAAATTTGCACTTTATATATAGTTGATTAAGTATAATATAAAAGTAATTTAAAAGAATTTTATCTCATCTAAAAATCTGAATTTAATAAAAGGTGTAAAATTAATTCATTTATTTAATTTTCTTAATATTTTTTAACTAATTTCTCTTAAATAGTCCTTTTTAATTATGAATTACTCATCTCAACACTAATGTTATACTCCGAATTATGTTTTGAAATATATACTTTATATTGAAAGTATAAATAAGTTTATAATTTTGATTAAATACTATCGTCATTGTTTAAATATAATAATTGCAAATGTTGAATAATAATTTTGTTTAATAAATCTCGCATATACAAATATAGAGTTATAAAAAAAACTAATTCCGCATATACTTAATTGTCGAGTGTATTCTAGTACGGTTTATATTCTCGAGGGTTTGAACGAGGATATTAATTGATTGTTTCTCTAATCTGTTTTGTTGTATTTCACCTTTATTTAAATTTTGCTTTATATCGCGATTCTCTTATTAAAAAAAATGAAATGTTTCCAGTAAATAAAATATTTAATAATTAAAAATATAAATGCATAAGGACACTAAACATAAATTAATAATTTAAGGTATATATTAGTAAATTTGTTTAAATCTTGAAATAAAATTATATAAATATTATCTAAGAGGCGCAAGGTTAAAATCTTAATTATTGTATTTTTTTATTAAACTACATATTAAACTAAAATCAGATTAACATAGAATTTTGAGGCACGAAGCATGATTTGACACTTTAATACTTTGGGAGAGGTGAGTGTAAATTTATGTTAGAATGTATCTCGTCTCATGCATAAGACCGTCTTATACAAGTTTTTGTCTAGAATTTTTATTTTACAAAAATAAGTATGATAATTACTGAATCAATTTATTTCTTCATAAGTATGTTTTCATTAATCCAAATCTTCTATAATCAATTAAAGATTACGTGAGCTTTAAAAAAAAAGTTTAGATTACGTGAAATTTTGATTAAGGATACAAATAAAACACAAACTCTTCTATAAAACTTATTTATATTATGAAATTGATATTGTTACACTTATAAATTAATATCAATACTATTATAAATTACTAATATTTATAACATTTAATGTTATGGTATCAGTTTATAAGTATAGTAATATCAAATAAGTGTTAATTTATAAATGTAATATTTAAATAAAATCCAAATTACGAAATAAATATGAGATCCATCTCATTTATGACTTATGAGTTACGATCCGTCTCACACAAGATTTCTCCTTTTATTATCATTTCTATATGGATTATTTGTAAACTACTAATTTAGTGCGCGCGTGTTCCACGATTTTTTTAAAAAAAAATTGCAACATTTTCAATAAATAATATATTAATAATTAAAAATATAAATATGTGCATAAATGCATTAAATATGAATTAATAATTATTTAAGGTGTATATTAGTAAGCTTTTTTAACCCTTGGAATAAGATTATTGCGTCAAATATTATTTATCTATTTTTATATGAAGTTGAAACCTACAAATCAAAACAAAATAAATCGACTAAGAAAAGACTAATAAATTAATTAATATGTAATAATGAAAAAAAAATTAAAGTGAATGAATTATAATATAAAATACTTTTGCCACATTAAATATGTTAAAATATACATTAGAGCAATTATAAAATAAAATTATTTATTTTCTTTCTAGAAAATAAAATTATTTATTTAAAAAATTAATAATTGAATATAATTCACATTAAGATAAAATGCATTTAGAATGAATATTTCATTTATCTTAAATTAAGTCAAACAAAAAATTACCGAAAGAAAGATAGTAAATGAATAATATAATATAGTTAAATAAAATATTAAGTAATAAATATGAATTACACATTTTATAATATTTACACATATTTTAAATACCTAAATAATTAAAAATTAAGTATACACAAAAACTTTAAGTTTCATGACACATATGATTCATTTATAAAAATAATCAAATAGAAAAATGTCATTTGTACTCAAATTTCTGATTGAATGACGCATATGTTAAATTAACATGAAATTTACAAATCATAAAAAAACTTCCATTTAATATATAGAGAGATTGTTCTGAAAAATATTCAAACTATAATTTATGAAGAGAAACACATAATTAATATAATTATGAAAAAAAGAGGAATTAAATAAACAGTATACATATATATTTAACTCGTTTAAAAATATTCGATTAACACTTGTATGCGACTATACGTTCCTGAGTCGCGACAGTAATTGTAATTTGTAAGCACTAATCACGAGCCCGATACCCCAAAAAAATATTGATACGTATAATTTGTGGAAGAGATTCATAATTAGGCCACTTATATAAATATTTTGTAAATTTTATTAGTAAGCCAAATAAATTCACAATAAACACAGTTAGTTTGTATTAGAACAGGAATATTAGCATAGGATAGGATTAGGAAGATAAATAAATATTAGCACAGGATAGTAATAGTAGGATAGAAAGAAATGAGAGTGAGATTTTATTGAAATCAATTTTTCTTAATATATAAAAATCAACGATTAATTTACAGTCTCACTTAAATAGTATTTTTGCATCTCCCAATTAAAAAAATGATAAAAGAAATTCGAAATGCAGTCTTTGGAAAGGGGAAGAGTTAATGATGGTTTTTTTTTTTTTTTGCTTTAACCCGCTGAAAAAATGAGGGGAAAAAGAATAGTAAAAAAGTTAAAAGATAAATAAATAACTAGCCCTATTTAGAACACAATGCATAATTACTTATCTAATGATGGGTTACTTTTTTTAACTAACAAAACCGCGTAAACATTAACCTTTTTTTATTGTTAAAGTCTTGTATGTACGGACAATTCAAGTATATTTTTAAAATATGCAATTTATTTTTTTAAAACGGTCAACTTGTTTATATTAAAATGTTCAATTTATTTTATAGAATAAATTGTATGTTTTAGAATAAATAAATTTAATATTTCAAAAATGCATTCAAGTTATACAATGTCTCTGTGCAATAAGATTTACTCTTATTTATTTATATATATTTAAAGAGTGAGTTTATTGTGCAAATTTGTATAGTGCAAATTCATTTTTAAATTCTAATCAAATATATACCAATATAAATTGAGTTGAGTTGAATTGAATGCGAATTAATTTGCTTCGGTCTAAAATCCATAGAAATTTACAAAAACAATTTGAATTAGGTTTTTGAATTCTATCATCGTTATATGTAAAAACTATCATTCGTTATTCATAAAAAAAAATTCATTGTTTAGAAATATAAACGGTGAGAGTTATAGTGCATAACTGTAATAATTTTTATGCATAATAATGACAATTTTTACACATAATAATGATATCAAAAAAATCAAGTTCACCATAAACTCGAGTTTTTACACACAAGTTTTTGTCAAATAATCTGTACTTTTTTTTGCGCTCAAAAAAAAAAATCTGTACTTTTTTGTTAATATTGGGAGGCTCGAAAAAAAAGAAATATAGTCAAGGTTGAGTAATTAATTACCCTCTTAAAACAAGGCAGAATAATTAAGGAAAAGACAATTATATAATCCATTAAATGAGGATGAACAACAAGAAAAAAAACATAAATATTAAGACCATAATTAGGTTTTATTTGAATTTTTTTTCATATAAGATGAAGCTCTACTATGATTTTTGAATTATAATTTTTTCAAAACATAAATTGAATTGAGATTTTATAAATTCATGAATCGATGTTAATTTTTTGTCATTTTATTCTGCTATTATTTCGAATATTATTAATATTAATTTCTTACAAATTAAATCCGACTTCGCCGCAGATTATTTACACTTTCATAGTACGGACAGTTTATACTTTGTACGGTATAAATAATTTATAAATTGTAGTAATGAAGTCGGACTTCATGAAAAAAAATTATATTGAGCTTTGTATCAATATGATCCAATCAAATTAAATAGCCCATTATTTAATAATGGCCGAATGTATGTATGTTTCATTTTAATATGGTAAGAGAAGACTTTTTATGTTTGGAAGGTTTTGTAGACTCCATATCACTACCTTTTTTGGCTTCCAAAAAATAATGATTTTTGAATGTGAATTAAATAGTCTCTTTTATTCTGCAGGTTTAATTTCAACATTGAAATCTTGTCTTTTAGCATTTCCAGTCTATATAAGCATAAAAACTCTTGTTTCTCATGACTCTCTTTTTTCACTTCTCAAAAAAATTCAAGATTCAGAGAGAGAGAGAAAAATGGGGGGAGATGGCATCTTTGTGGGATTATGAAGAGGTATGAATGTATCTATTTTTTGATCAAAATTGTTTTTTAAATTTACATATTCTTGAATATAGCATTGTAAATTCAACATTTAATTTATTCAGTCTCCAAGATTTCAGAATGCAAGTCATTTGATCATGGTCATTGTTTGAAGTGACTAATTTTCAATTATGTAACAACATTTTCTGTTCCTTTTTTTGTTGTCCCTTAATTTAAAATTTCTTAATTTTGTACACATATATTATACCAACTGCAAGTCTGCAATAATGTGATTGAATGTGAATGTCCATAATAATTGATCCTATATATAAATGTTTTAATTTCGTATTAAATTTCTCGGTTTGATTCTTGACAATCAGAATCAGGACATGGACCAACTGGGGCAGAAGCTTCTCTTCACCACGCTCGAACTCGAAAAACTGAAACCAAACAATGGAGGAGATGCAAAAACAAAGGACTACGTCAACCAATTGGTCGTTGTGCTAAAATGCGCCATTCGGGAAAGGGACGAAGCCCGAAACCAGCTCGAAAAGCTCATCAACAAGTCCATTTCCATTACAAAGCCCGACACATTTCCTCACTTTCACCCCGCGGTGGCAAATTCAAGCGTAACCGAATCCAACATCCTGTCTGAGACGTACAACTACTGCTCCCCACCAGTCGAGTCCCTTTTCAACCCCCCCGTCGCGTCTCCAAACATGTTTATTCATCAAGAATCGAACGGTTTTAGTCCCAAGATCGATGAGGGTCGTTGATCATGGGACGATCTTGTGGGGGCAGAGTTTTGCCTCGAAGGGAGTTTTGGCCGGTTGTTGGCCCCCCCTCTGCAGACTTCTTTGGTAGGGGGCCCGCTTCCCTGTGTGGAGGAATGAGCCGCAAATGCGGAGCTTTTCAGATTCCTCCTTTTTCGATAAGAGGTGGTGATGTGGAGGATTTGGGTCAGAAACCAACTTCTTCAAGTGTGTATGCAAATTTTGGGGGTGTGAAGAATGGTTCATTGATGAATTCTGGTGCTAGTAATAATGATTGTTTTGGTTTGGGCAAAAGACACAGATTCTGTTGAGATTTTAGGTACAATAAAGTTGTGTAAATGCCATATTTTGGTTTTAGTTTTGAGTGGATTAGCTTTTCACTCTAGAATTAATTCATCTTATGCATTAGTTTCAATGTTACTTTCAATAAATCTATGCAGATATTTCTGTTTATTCTATATTCCAGTTGTGAATTTCTATTTGGTGTTTTAATAGAATGCTAATGGAGTATTGGTTGCTGCCTACATGCAAATGATCTAATAGTAGTTTTTCATTTTCAGAATGGATTTTGGATAGAAGTAGAATATTAGTTAGGACTCACCTTTGGAGCAATCCTCAAATGGAGGAGCAATTTTTATATGGGAAAAAATTATGTCCATTTTATTTGGTGTAATGCCGTTAAAAAAACAGGGAGAATTGGATACAAATTGAGTGAGGAGTAAAGTTTTGGTCGTGCATCAAATTGATAAAAGAACCACAACTTTTGATCAACTTTTCCTTTTTCTTTTTTATCTATTCACCAAATATTAATAGTAAAACAATTTTTTTCCTCTTATGATTTTCTGACAATTGCACGGTTGCCGATGTGACACCTTTTTTCTTTTTTTAAAAGATATAACTGCTCATATTTTATCCATAAATAGATGTTTACATTTTTTTTCCAGTCTTTTAACTTTGTTGGTCCCGAAAAATTCAATTTAAAACTCGTAAAATCTCAATGGGAGGTGACTTTAAATTTTATTTTTTTTTTCAAATGAGTTATGCAGATTTGCTAAAGTATAAATGACAGTTAATATGAAAGCAAATAAGAACACACATATTTTTATAGTGGTTCGGAGTCCAACTCCTACATCCACTCTTCTCTTGGGGCACTTCCTTAACCAACATATATTTATGGAGCTCTCACTCAACGAGACTTATCTCCCTCATGGGATCGCCTATAGATGTTTAATGAGTTCTCACTCTCTCGGGACTTATCTCCCTCACGGGATCGCCTATAGATGTTTAATGAGTTCTCACTCTCTCGGGACTTATCTCTCTCACGGGATTGCCTACGGGACTTATCTCCCTCGCGGGATCGCCTATTAACTACCTTACTTAACCACTAATTCTCTCTCAAGAAAGGGTTTGGGTTTGGTGTTATTTCCAACTAGGTGAGATTTTCTCTTACATTGTTTTAGCCTTTAAGCTAAGGTTGGGAAAATCTCTAAGCTTAGGATATGACATTTATGCATAGATATAATGAAGAACACTCTGGATAAATTTGGATATTTAATGTTCTGTGTTCTTGAATGGAGATGCTTGAATATTTGGCTTTAATCTTCACTTTGCAGCATCCTCCATTATCTTCCTTTGAAGATAGTGCAATGTATTTATAGTGTGAATTTGAATATTACCGTTGGAGAGTAAATTCAAATCCATACTAATAATCTTCCAAACTTTTTCTTTTGTCAGACCGTTGTTTGCAGCCTTTATGTCACATCCATATATGTGTTGTTATCTTCTCATTGACCAGCTTCTTATATACCAAGGCCTTCACTCTCTTCAGACATTAGCTCAACTGGTGATCCTACACCAGCTGCCTTCTTCATGTCAAAATCGAAGTCGGCAAATTCATCTGGCCCACCCATCTGCTCCATCAGAATTATAAAGTCTGAAAAAAATTTCAATCTCAAATCTCTCCAAGTGAGAATTTCCAGCACTTCATTCTTGATCCTTGGGTGAACTTCCAATTCGGATACATATCATCCAGTTCCGTGCTCCTCTCGGGCCCGATCATTGCCTTAAAATTGTCTTCCTAGCTCTAGATTCTGGAAGAGATTCCAATTGACAGGCAGATGCAGATGGTTGTTGAGAGTGAGATGACTCAACATGTGGTTGATTAGTAGTGGATTTTTCTGATGTGGCTTGCTGATCTTTCGGTTGCTGGGTTGATGAGTGTTCTGGCGGAGGCGGTTGAGTAGTTTGTTCTTGACTGGGTTGAGCGTCAGATTTAGCATGAACAGACGGTGATCTGGTGCGCTCAACTCTTGGAGATGGAGATAGAGAGGGAGAGGGAGCCATCTTATTTGGGCGTGATGGCGATCCGGGCAGCGATTATGCTGCGGATCGAGGCGAAGGTGATCTTGCCTTTTCTTTTTCTTTTCCCACTTGTAGGTCCCGAACGGGTTTTAATGAGGCAGAAGTCTAGAGGGGAGGGGTGAATAGACTTCTGAAACTTTTTCGTGGGATCAGGTGTGGAAAGCAAGTATGCCTGATCAGAGTGCTAGTGAATCAGTTTGGACTGATATCCAACTTACTAATCACTTGAGAGCAGATCGGTTAAGTTGTGTCTAATTTTTAACCGATGTGCGTAAGATAAGTTTAACCCTGTGAAAAACCGGTTTACTAAATCAGTTCTAAGTTATCTCAGACGGATCGAGATGACAAGGTAAAAATGATCGACAATTGCTTGGTGCAAATCTAACCTAAACTTAGAATATTCATGCAATAGTTAAACAGGTGTGTGCAGATAGTGTAAAGCAGGTAAATAAACACAAGATTTTATAGTGGTTCGGACAACTTGTCCTACGTCCACTCTTCCCTATCAGCAGGGACACCAACTAAACCAACCCGGACTTAGATTAATGTGTTAGTCCAACACAGTACAATAGATGTTTCAAGAGTTCCCACTCAACTAATCCCAGAAATCAGAACTAGAAACCCTAGTCTGAAATCTTGCTAAAAAAACTTAACCTAACTTTTGGTTTGGGTATAAGATTTGTTGTGTTCCAACTCGAAATCTATCCTAGTATTTGGGTAGCCTAAAGCTAAATGATAAGATTTCTGTGCTAAGAACTATGGGATGAAACGAGAAAATTTTGTGTTCTTCGTGGTGGAAATTATAGATAACTTGAGCTTGATGATAATTTTTCGTAACCTTACTCTGAAGGTTTGATCCCATATTTATAGACCTTGAAATCAAAGAGTCGTTGGAGAGCAATTTGAATTTCAGGCTATTTTTGGTAGCTTGCAGGCGTGATTTGACGTGCTCAGGAAGGCCATGCCTTCTCCATGTATATTTATCCTTTGTAGTCGTTTTGTCCTGATACGCCGTATCCTGCATTATCAGTTCCGTACATACGTATCTAGTTCTTAGTGGCTAGCAAAGTACACGATTTGGCGCCTTTGTAGCCAAATTTAAGTTGACATTCTTCTTGTTTGATTTCCTTCAGATGTTTTGGATCGTGAGACAGCTTATCACGTTTCGACTTATCTTGATTTCTTGACCAAGACACCATCGATCAAAGCTACCTTGAGTCTTCTGATATAGTTGTCTTAGCTCCAACTTTATCGACTCTTCTGATGTCTTTAGCAGAAAAGAAATATTCTTGATGTAGTGCCGATGTTCTTCTGATCTTTAGATATTCTGATCTTGACATCTTCTGATCTTTGCGTCTGCTGATCTATACATATTGAGTTCCCCCTCAATATGTGACCTAATTTATTACATCACCGCCTAACATGTTCAGCTGATTACCTATCAAAACATCAGTCGACTAACAGTTTCGATTGATCCTATTACAACTGTTTTGGAACTTCCATCAAAACTACAAATTTCCCAACAAACTTTATCTCACACTCTCCAAATTATTGTAATTTGAAAATTTGAAAATAAAAAATATTTTTGAATGAGTTGGCTTGGATTTCAATTTGGAAGTAAATTCATATTTTCAAACTCCCAGCGTCCGTCCACATGATTCACTGTTCCTTCCCGTTCGAGATTTCAATGTTCATCCTCAAAATCTCAACATTAATGCCCACAATTTTTTCTTCATCCCAGCCATCATTATCTGATGAGAGCAGACAATGATCCGTACGTATTTGATGTATCCACAAAAAAATAATCAATACCCTTACAGCCAACACCTCCTTACGGGATAGTCCTTCTAGAGCATCATGGATGATTTCCAACTTGTCCAGAATGATTAGTACCGATAAACGAGCAAAAAAAAAAAGGAGTATGTTTGGTCAAGACATTCATTTTCCAACACAACCATCTTTATCGGGCATCAATGCCATTAATCTCGATGGGGTAGAAGATTCTGATGGTGTAGACAACTTGTCGAGCCCAAAGAAAAATGCTTTTGCTACAAGGTACACTCTTTTGAAGGATGATATCCTTGCATAGAGTTGAATGCAAGCAAAGATGCAATTGTCGACAATGCTAATAAATTGGACGTCATGTGGAAAAGAATTGTTGATTACGACAAATGATTGCATGTAAATTTCTCATATATTGAGACGTTAGGACCTTTTATAAACACACTTTTACATGATGCAAAAGTTTATGAGCGTCTGTAATGGATTGTACGATGAGATGATCAAGAACAAATTGAGAAAGTGGACAAAACGATCATGATATACTCGTGCATGCAATGAAATAGTGGACACTAACCCATAATAATAATCATTTGCTCTTTTGGACATTTGGAAGATTATCGGTGTGTGTCCTAAGTGAATTGCACGACAAGAACATGACTATTTTGGTATGAAGAAGACAAAAACATTCAATCAAGGAGGATAAACATCCACTTCTAATGTGGAAAATGTCAACGAATAACAAGTACAATCGAAAAGTTCGAAATACTGCTATTAGTTTAATGTGTCAAAATTTAAAAAGGGATACGACAAAAAAATTAATAGTAGATAAATCTTTAATATAAATTTATAAATATTTATTTTTATTTAAATTAATTAAAAACAAAATAAATTAAAAAATATTGCATAAATAAAAATAAAATTATTTAGAGCACCTTAGTCATTTGACGGAGAAACCATAAAATAATTTTAAGGGTTAAAATTGAATACTTTTGAACCATTTTTACAAGACAAAATCTCGTACGAGACGGTCTCATACATGAAACGTAATGTATTCGAGTACAAATCAGCACACATCCCTCTGAAAATATTAAAACATCATTTTTTAAATTATGCTCCATCTCACGGTGAAATCATCTAATGCAAGTATGACTCTGTTTACAATGACCTAATTATTTGATCACATTTAAAATTAACCCTTAAACACGCCTATTGAGAATCCACCAAAGATGCTCACAAATGCACAATGCTCTAGTAAAAGGCGCCAATAGTAGGGAGACTTCTATATCGCAAAACATCACTCATGCAGGACAGCAGGAGACGTCAATGAACAGTTCTTTTTTTTTTTACACCGAATACATTACACGTTTAAAAAATGACAAAGTCTAGTATGAAAATTTGCATACATAATTTTTTTTTTATTTATAAATAAATTTTGTATATAGTGAAGATATGACAAAATCGAGTAGTTCATGGTTCACTAGGTCCGAGTGGTTCATGGTTCACCCAGCCCAAATAGGTCATGATTTATGGTTCATTATTTAGTGTTTATGATATAGATGGTTCACTCGGCCCAAATATGTCATAATTTAGGACGATTTTATAGTTTTTCATACATGAAAATTTTCACACTAAATTTATTCTTAAAAAATATACTTAAATTCCACGGTGCACCTGATGCACAATTGACCCTCTCAAATTCTGTTTATTTTGAATGAACGTAGTCAAGAGCCACTTTCATTATATATGGATTTCGGCTGAAACCTAATATATTTAATTCATTTCCTAAATGCAAGCCTTATTTTTTTCTTTATAACGATATCATAATTTTGACATTTTTTTTTTTTATCGGACAAAGTTAGTTGTTAGTAGTTAGTACACCAAACACCCAAATACTCCAAGAAATCGTCAATCCACCTTATAACTCCCATAACTTCAATTCGTTCTCAAAAGGAATAGAACTTGTATCTCCCACTCAAATGAGGAGCCCAGTGGCCTAGTTTGACACTCATTTGCTAAGACTAAGGGCCAATTTGGCACAACTTATAAGCTCTTAAAACAACTTATACATTGTTTAAGAGCTCATAAACTCCTTAATTTTATTTGGCAAAATAAGATCTCTAACATCTTATAAAATTTAAAAAAAAAAAACTCTTTAGAGCTTATAAGTTTTAAAAAAATAAGTTGGGATATCCCAACTTATTTTACAAAAATTATATAAGCTCTACCCTATTACAACACATCCCGGTTCAAACCCGGCGCGAATTCAACCCAACCCGTCCCGTCCTGTTTTCAACAAAAAATTTATTTAAGAAAAAAAAATATTTTCAGAAAAAAAGAATTTTCGAAAAAAAATATTTTCCGAGAAAAATATTTTAAAAAAGTAAATTTTAGAAAAAAAAAATTATGTTCAGAAAAAAATATTTCGAAAAAAAAAAAATATTTTCCAAAAAAATAAAATGGATTTAAAACAAAAATAGTTTTCGAAAAGAAAAAATTATTTTCAGAAAAAAATATTTATTTTTGAAAAAAATTATTTTCAGAAAAAAAGAATTATTTCCTGAAAAAAAATAATTTATTATTGGAAAATATTTAAAAAAATTATTTTCAAAAAAAAAATTAAAAAAATTATTTACAGAAAAAATTATTTAAAAAATAATAATTTTCAGAAAAAAAATATTTTTGAAAAAATATTATACTAAAAAAATTATTTAAAAAAATATATTATATTATATAATTAAAAAATATATATTTTTAAAAAATTATTAAAGATCTTATAAGTTTTATTAGTCAAACACTTTAACAACTTATAAGCTATTTAAAAATTACATGTTATATGCTCTTAAAACAACTTATAAGATGTTAGAGCTTATAAGATGTTTAAAATAAATTTAGCCAAACGAGCCCTAGGATCGCATCACTTAGCTAGTAAATAGCAACTTCTATATCAGATGCAAAGTATACATCACATGACATTAAACATAAGGTTTAAATTTTTTATAGTCCTGTAATTTTGTTTCGTTTTGAAATTGGTCCCAATTGTTTTGACTTTTTGATTTTGGTCCTGTAAGTTATCAAAAATTTTGAAATTGATCATTTAACCTGTTATAGTAGGTCACCAAACAGGTAACCGTCACCTATGTAATTATTTAAGTTTTCATTAATTTTGAAATGCCACCTAAACTTTTTTAATCCAAATAATTTGTATCGATATTTTTTTTCATATTTTTTTAGGAATGGAGAGTGGTTTTCTGGGTTTATTGATTTAATTTTTTTATTTTTGGGTCAGTTTAGACCCTGTAAATCGACCTAATTCGTTTTGTCTTTTGATATAGAAATTGTTTTAAACCCGAACTAAATTATTATGATTGAAAAAATTCAAGTGACGCTTTAAAAATTAACGAGAAAAATAAAATAATTACATATGTGGTGTTTACCTGCTTGGTAACCTGCTGCAGCAAGTGAAAATAACCAATTTTAAAATTTTAGAAAACTTACATGACCAAAATCAAAAAGTCAAAACGATCAGGACCAATTTCTAAATGATACAAAGTTACAGGACTACAAAAAAATTAATCCCTTAAACATACACTTGATATGACTTGAAAATGATAACAATAATAAATATTAGTAAGGGGTTAATCACTAAAAATTATTAATTATATTGTTATTGTTTGATTAGAAATTTAGAACATTAACAATAAGTATCATATGAAATGGATGGAGTGAGGGTAAAATTAGGTAATGAAACTAGGGTAATCAATTACTTACTTATATTCTCATTATCGATGTATTAAAACTACCAAACAACATCAATAAAAATAATTCTCATTATTCCTTTCCATTACCCCCAACTAAGCGGACACTAAATTGGTCTTCAACTGTAGAACCCATAATCTCATCTCATTAATACAAAAAATGATAAATTTAATAATTAGATGTTGTCGAAGTTTCGGAAATTGCAAATGGAGGTTGAATTTAAAAGTTAACATCAAGGTTATAGAAGGTTGACTAATTAATAAATTGATTATATATGATTTTGTTTTTAATATCTTTCCATATGGGGTCCAGTTATTAACACCCCCAACATTAGTAGATACACTCGTATTCACATTAAACTACCAATTATGCCCTCCTCATAATTTTCTTTCATTTCTACAAATCAGAGCTCCGCCTCCGCCAAGCGCCGTCTCCACCATGTATCATCTCGCCATCCAATAGCGCCGCCCCACTCCGGTGCCCGTCCCAGTGCAGCCTTCTCGTTGCATGTGTTTTTTTATTTAAAGAAAATCGAATCGCCGCTCTTCTCAATTCTCTCTCCCCTCTTCAATCAACACCACCCCTATTCTTTTCTTACCATTTCGTTGTCGCTCAATCTTGAACGGATAACATGACAATTTTCAATGAAAAATGATAAGAGTATCATGTTGATTTTCGGCCTGAAAATCGATACAATTTTCGGGTTTCGGCTCTGGTTCTTCGAAAACTGGTGATAAAAATCGAAGAAAAGAAGAAGTATATTCTACGATATATTTTTGTAGAGATTTGTGATTGCAGTCTTTGCCGATAAATTTTGATTCACTGTAACATTCAATAATATAGGAATGGAGTTGGCAATTGTTTGAATTTTTTTACTGCAGTTATAATACGAACTGAAAAAAAATAATTAAATGCTTGGAGGCTGGAGAAGCGCAGCGCCGGTGGCTGGTGGTGGCGGCAATGGAGGAACTGGGGAAGTATGGAGAGGGGCGGTGTCTTTTCTGAAAGGGTATTTAAGTCCTATTTCAAAAACATTAAATTTTTGTTGGTGTATCAACTAATTATGGGGGTGTATATAACTGGACCCTTCCATATGTGATTTAGACTTCAAGGGTAGCATTGGGCTTTAGCCCAGTGCACTGTTTCCAGCCCAAGTTTGCATATGATTTATCCAGCCCAAGTTTCTCAACCCAATTAAAAAATTACCTCAAGTTTACACACAGTTTTGTCATTAATTACTAGTGGAAAACATCAGTTCTTGTGCGTTACATTTTTCTTAAACTTCATAATAAATAAGGACAAAATCTTTGTGTAAAACCAAGTTCACCATAAACTTAGTTTTTTTATAATATCAGTGTTATATATAAAAAAATTATTATTATTACATAAAAATAATAATTCTTGTTTAAAAATATTTTATAATTTAAACAATAATTTTTTTACGCATAATAAAGAATAATTTTTTTACACATAACAGTAATGTAATTCATATATAGACCTAGTTCACATCAATATTGCTCATAAATAAATGTATATATACCAAAATTTATCTCGTGTAACCGTGTTGCTCTAATAATAAATTTGCAAAATTAGATTATAGCACTATAATTAATTGCCGTACGAGTAACGTACACTTTATTAAATTATTCGAATAAATTCGGCTGATCGGACTTAGGGTGGCTCACTGTTTCTGACGTGACTTCAAAAGCACTATCCACATACTTGAATAAACCAAAATATTATCAAAATTCCCACAAATACAAAATAAATTCTATATAGAAAATCCCGACATAAAATATAAATATTTATATAGTAACATATATAAAGGCAAAGAGGGGAATGAGAAAGTAAGACCGCCGGCGAAACCCCCCAAATATTTTCAGCTCCGATAAAAAAAAAAAGAGTATCAGATCACTGCGTACTGCCGGCGTTCAGTGAAACGACGGCGTATCATCGGGGATTTCTCGCGTAGTAATTCTGCCCTTGGTGCGTTCTCACCGCTTACTCTGCTCGTATACATTTATGTTTTTCGCGTGTGTGATTTTTTTGGTTGCTGTTGGATTTTTAATTTGTTTAATTGATGTGTTGTTTTCTGAAGTGTGTGGTAGTGGTGGTTATATGTAGGCGGCGGCGGATGATTCGATTGAAAGATGGCGGAGCCACCGTCGCAGTTGATCCAGAGATTGAAGGAGAACTATCATTTTAAAATTGCGTTCGCCGTCACTGGAATTATGTCCACTTTGCTTATTTATGGAGTCTTACAGGTGTGGTTCCTTCTCGCTGTGGATTGTTTCTGTGATTACTGTCAATAACTACGATTTTTGGACATAGAAATTTGAGAGTTTTTATTGATACCTAATTGTTGTATTTTTCAATACTATAGTCTGTGATTACCTGGTTCTAGTTGCGGAACAAGGATTATGTTTGTGGGATAAGGTCAAAGATGAAGATTAATTCATTATAAATGTGTGAGGTTTATTTAACTGAATAATTATGGTGCAATAAAAGCTTAAAGGGCAAACATCGTGACAAATAACCACCTAATAGCTAAGAAAAAAGTAATCCTATTCAGAAAAGAAGATATTCAAGTACATGAACAGGTGATCTAGTTTAATACTACATGTTTAGTTAAATACCTATATGTATGAGTCCCCCTGTAGAATTCCAAATTCCAACACCCCAATCCTCCAACTCAAAAAAAAAAAAATAAAAAATGTATGACTTCTACTATTTGATCCAAATAAATTGTGCGTGTACATATAAATTTTAAATGATACTGATTTGGCCTTAAATTTCTTTCATGTAACTTTAGATAAGGGCAATACATGGTACTAATACTTTTTTGCTGATGCTGCATAAAGTCCTGAGGTTATTGATGAAAATGGCTGGATGGCATAACCCCATATGCATGACAAAAATATTATGGTGAAGAGTCTCCCGTGGTTATTTGAATGAATCAGACTAAACACCCACTCCATTGGTTAACTAGTGACATGGATTTATACTTCTTTAGTCTGCTCTTGTACTAACCTATAAATGTTTACCCCCATATCCGACCTTATCTTGATCAATTAAGGTTAGTTTAGGACTTATCTGTTTACTTTTAAATTAGGAATCTTAGTCTGAGGACCTTAGTGGTCTTGTTTCTGATCTCCTTAGAGAGTCTCATTCTATGTATTTGTTTTAGTTTTTATGTGATATAATTGGTCTGTCTGTAGTTAAGCATCTCTTAGGTCAGATCAGAATCCTTCCATGATTCTGGAGAAAGTGACTGATTTTTCTTTTTTCAGGAAAAGATTATGCGAGTTCCATATGGTCCAGATAAAGAATATTTCAAGTATTCATTGTTTCTTGTATTCTGCAACCGCATCACGACTTCAGCTGTGTCTGCTGGAGTTTTGCTGGTAATTGTGGTCTAAAGCATGATCAATTAGCTTAATTTATTGTGTAATCGGAATTTCTTTTTACAGTGTCCGCTTGTAGTTTAAAACACATAATTTTAATGTTTATTTATGGTGTTGTTTATTGTCAGAAGTGATTTGATCTGAGGAACTTTTAGCCTCTTGTTCTTGAGGTCATTTGACCTGTTGGCCTTTTTGTTTTCCCAGGCAAGTAAAAAAGGTTGTTGACCCTGTTGCTCCACTTTTACACGTATGCTATTGTATCAGTGTCTAATATCCTCACCACAACTTGCCAATATGAGGTAAACTGTATTCCTTTCTTGTGAAGATAATAAAGAAATGCTATATTTTAAACTTTATGTCTAGACGAACATTAATTAGGATGAGGAACCTTTATTCCACAGTTTATGTTTGTAAAGAAAGTGCTTAACACGAAAAAGTTTCTGAATATACTTTCTCCAGGCCCTTAAATATGTGAGTTTCCGGTGCAGACTCTGGCAAAGTGTGCCAAATGATACCTGTATTGGTGAGTTTGCTTAATATCCTGTTATTGTTTTTCTTTCAGTACCTACAACTCTTGAGTTTGGGAACTTAAAATGGATTTTATCTAATGTGCATACCTATTGGCATCATTATGTTTATACCCCAAGGATGTGTATATATAGTGAGACTTAAATATTCCTCAATGTAAGTAGTTGCCATCATGTGAATTTTTTTTGTTATGAAGCAAATTAAATATAAAATATTTGATTCAAGGTCATGCCGATCACCAGTACCTTCACTGCATGGCCCATTAAAAGTTGACCATAACGTAATAATTACCTTACACACATTGTGAGTTTGGTTCATTTATGAATTTCTATAAGTTATATCTTCTTGCACAATAGATGCTTTGACCCGTTTGCTGGAGAATTTAGTGGAACTTCCTCAAAATGGAAAAACAAGAAAGTCCTATACTTTTTTTCTTTCACTGGAGGTTTTCAGAAACTGATGAATTGTACATCTGTCTTTGCATATAACACATCCAAATGTTGTCCTTGCTTATAATTTGACCATCATTTCACATGGTTGCAATAAGAACCTAATCACTTCTTCATTTCCCAATATCTGATACCTATAAATGGTGCAATTTACATTTTTTTAAACAGGGAAATATTAAATGAGACATGCTCTTTGCTACCTCAAAATTAAATATTTGAGTTCATGCTACATCTGTACAAAACAATAGTAACATTTCTGTAGGATTAATTTGCAAAAGAGGCCATAATGGAAGTTATTTTATTGTTTGCAAATAAATTCATGATAGATCATTAGTCAGGTCATGTAGAAATTAGTTTTCAATCTCCTTCGAAGAATAATTCAAGTTATAAATTTGACATGAATGGAAATGAAGGCAAATATAATCATTTAAATTTTCATACTAAATAGTTAAACTTCATTTTTTTTAAAGTTCTGAAAGGTTAAACATTTAGGTGTAAAATTTATTTTTGAGGGTGGTGTTCATGCCAAAATATGTTGTAGGTAGGAAAATGCCAAAATTATTCATCTTTGAACTCTTCATTTGGGTAGAAGAAGTTATTTCATTTTTTCAGGTGCTAATTGCCAAAACGTTATTTTGAGCTAGCAATGAGCCCTTTCTAATTTTCAAGTGCAAACCCCCCTTCTTTTCTTTGAGGTAGAAAAATGCTATTTATCCCTCTCAATACTTCCATTTAAATGTTACTTGAATTATAATGGTTGTTTCCAGTTCCTGACATCCTTCTGACTCTACTCGGGTTTGCTAGTAATTTTCAACAAGTCATAATTGGTCTTTTTAGTCATTGGAAATTTATTTCTAATCTATACGTCTGTTCCAATTTATTTCTTTGCCAGAAGTGATAATTTATAACTAATTTATATTTGATAACACAATTGAAATTGAATTGGGAATACTAAAGTTAGATCTTAACCAATTTTTTTAAAAGTGTTGGACACTATAGGAAGTTTGAAATTGCTCTCTTTTTCATTCTGTTGCTTTTTTTTTCTCCTTTAAATGCAGATATGGGGCACTGTCATCATGCAAAAGAAGTACACTGGGCGTGATTATCTATTTGCCGTAGTCGTGACTATTGGATGCTCAATTTTTATATTATTTCCGGTAAACATTTTATCAAATATCTAGATAACAATCATTTTAGTTGTTACTGCATGCCAAATAATTCTGTTGCTGATTGTGAACAAAATTTGTTTTTTTTTAATGAAAAGAAATTAATTTCATTTATTTTGCCTTTTTCAATTCCTGATTTAACTATTTCCTAATTTTCATTTGAGGTTTATAGTTTTATGCATGCTGTCAAGATCCTATTCAACTTAGGCTTTTCAATAGGAAAGTGATAAAAGGAAAATCTTACAAAATGCTATTTCTTTTCTTTTTTTTTTGATCGGGAAATGGTGACTCTAACCCATGACCTCAGGCCATATGTAGTGGTGCTCTAACAACTGCAAAATGCTATTTTTTTCTGTTTTCATTTGTTCTTGTTAGAGAACAAATGTGACAATCAACTTGAATATATCAATATGGTGGTGTTGAAATTCATTAAAAAGTATCATTATGCTTTATCTTGCTCATTTCTTAATTGGTTTATTAAGTTGTTGTACATGATGGGAGGTTTCACTCTTATATGTAGGCAGCAGGTGATATTAGCCTGCACAATAGAGGAAAAGGACAACACGGTTTGGGGTGTATCCTTGATGATTGGTTATCTTGGTATGTCAAGTCAAGTGACTCATTTTTGCTAAATCCGTTCTAATTTTGAGAGAGTTCACTATAGTTCAAATATGTTTTTTATCGATTAGGATGCCACTTAGTGCAAATTTTTTGTTTTAGTGGGGGAAGTAAGTCCTAAGAACAAACCCAAAAGCGATTTTTTAAAAACAAAAGAGTACACAAGGCGTAAATGAAAAAAAAACAACTGCAAAATTTTTCTAAGTATTTCTTCCCGAATCAAGAGCTCTTTCTGGCCAAGTGTTGGCAATTGAAATTTGCAATATGACTTTGTTTTGGGCAATAATGGTCATTATTCATTTTCCATTAAAGAACAGTTTTCTCATCTCGTTCTAGAAACTCTTCATTCCATTAAAGAACAGTTTTTCTCATCTCGATTCTAGAAACTCTTCATACTTCATAGGACAAAATTGTTCTTGGGTTTCCTATTTTCTATCTTCCGTAAAATACCATTTGTGCTGAAATGATAAAGAATGTAGGAGACAACCTGATTCATTCTACAAAGGGATTGCTTAACACAATCCAAATTTTTATTTCTCGCTTAAATAATTTCAGCAGTAATTGAACGCTCCCTTCCCTCTTCTGAAGCTTCTATTACTATTAGAACTAACAATCTAGTATCTCATAATCTTTTGTGAATATGGTTATAATTAAAATTACCTTTTCTGGTCTGAGCACACACATTAATTTTTTCGTTGGTTTTGCAGGTTTGACGGCTTCACAAGCACGTTTCAGGATAAACTATTCAAAGGCTATGATATGGAGATACACAATCAGATATTTTACACAACTCTATGTTCTTGCATGATAAGTTTCACAGGTAAGATACATCATTACCTTCCCCAATTCCTTGGAGTTCTCTACCTTTGCCTAATAATTGAATCTTGATCCATTAATAAACTGGCTATAGAGCATACTGTAAGTTGTAAATGAAGTCTGCTATCTGAAATGTTAATACTGAGTTCATATTTCAAGCCATATCTTTTCATTTCTAAAGATTTTTTTTTCCATTTTTCACTATTGGAATCTAAAAGTGCACTTGTTTTACAGGTTTTCGTAATAAAAAGTTAAAAAAAATATCTATGCTCAAACCTAATAGGTATTTCACTCCTTTTCTATACGTATGATGTTCTTTCGTGCCCAAATACATAAAACAAATAGGTTCAGCTCTAAACCTATATGGTCCATGCAGGAATAAGCCTAATCCAACAAGTTTTTGTTTTTTGATTAAAACTAGTGAAAATACTTTCAACTCTGGAAATGATATAATCATATAATCATGAAAGCTGAGATTTGAGATTATTTGAATGGGCCATTAGTTTTCCATTCTTTGGTGCCAGTATGAGAATATTTGACACTCAAGTGTCTGAGACCTATTTATGTGAAAGTTCTTTCAGATCATAAACCAGTTAAGAAATTGTCCAATCTCGAGTGATTCTAATTGTCTCAAGATGAATCTCCAAAGAAGCCTGTCTTACTTATTAGGGATGAAGCTATGTTAGATGTTTTATTGAACTGTGATGCACTTGGCTCCAAGTTTAGCTAGGCAAAAGAAAAGTGTCAACTTATTGTGTTAGAGTAGTATTTAATTTTGCAAACTTAGGAATAAGGTTTGGTTCATAAACGAATCTATTTATGAACACTGCCTACCTTACTGATAGCTGGAAAGCTCTTTTTGCACAGAAATTTAGTTATCTATCTTCATCTGGAGTTGGAGATTATTGAACAGATTTAACATTCTCCTGAAAAATTTATTTATTGTGTTTGTATGAGTTATGCTAAACTGTAGATGCATGATATGGAATATAATGTAGATCTCCCTCATCAGTTGGCATTTTGTTTCCATTACTTAATAGATGATTCAATTTAATTTCTATTCAGGTCTTATCTTGCAAAAGGTGGTCTATTCATGGTTGTAGACTTTGTCACTCGCCATCATGATTGTCTCATCGACATTATAGTTCTTTCAACTGTAAGTCATCAACTTTTATTTCTCTCCGTGCATGCAATCTTGAATAATCAGTACTTTTAATTTGGCAAAATGCATTTTAGGCCCCTCAACAGTCCTTAAAAATTAAAATTTCCTTCCCGCTAACATGTGAAGATGATTAGGTTGTGATCTTGTATTGCAGGTAGCAACAATTAGTCAATTCTTCATTTCCTACACCATCCGCAATTTGGGGCCCTGGTCTTTGCCACTATAATGACCACACCGACAGGTATATCAACTTCTTCAAATTTATCTTCAAAAAATACATAGCCTGTACATTTCTAGCTTTTCAATTGAGTTGGATATTTTTAATGCAGTTGGTAAGCATTCTATTATCTTTGAAATGTGTGGTTCGCTCACCCACTAAGCTCGGAACAATTGGTTGGCGCAGTAAGCATCTGCCTTAATATCTGTTTGTTTATTATGTTCATTTATTTCTTGAACCTTTTTAAAATTGTAAGTGGTAAGCCTGACCAGCCTGACCCTTCTGAAGATAAGAGTAACACATTGGCTCAACAGTTGCACTGTGCAACTGATGCAATTTAAAAAAAAAAATTCAACCAACCTGTTATTTTTAATATATTTTCGTGAATCATAGGAAAAACGGTCATGTGATGAAAAGTATTAGTTCAGCTTACAAACTTATATTATTCTTTTGTATAAACTAATACTTCTCTTCATGTGAACTAATACTTCTCATTATAATATATTTATGTTAGTTTTGTGTATGAAGGCACATTTAGTTCAAAATTGTTCTGCTGTTTTCTTCAGTTTGTTGATCCACTACTCGTTTCAATTTGACAGGTTATCGTCTTTGGTACAATATATATACCAAGAGCTACTTTAGAAGTATGTCTTGAAGCCATTGCCATCAAAAGAAACAGAAACTGAATCCATCATTTCACCAAGAAGGCCTAATGCAGCAGCTGTGTAGCTAAGTATAAAAGATGACCTCCGACTAATCCTAACTTTTTGATGAAAGATGAGCCTAGTTGAGTGATTGGCTTGGCATGGAGTAATTTTACGTGCAACTCCACCCACTCTCAACTATCCTGCATCTGATGAATGTTATCTTAAAAGGGTACAACTGTCCTATATTGACACCACAAGAATGGCCCTTAATTTATTTTTATTCAAATTTTGCAAGAGTGCTGTTTTTTGCGAAATTACTGTTTATTTTGCGGGAGAGACGATATGGTATAGCAATTTATTCAGAGGTTTAAAAGTTCTTGTGTATTTTTCTTAAATATATACAGACACTCTTGCGCTAGTTGTTTTACGATCAAAATGCATCAATTAATTCGAAAGAAATTTTTTAATTGGTTAAGTGAGTAATGTGCATTCATTTGAATTTATTGGACGAAATAATTCCTTACACAAGTTTTTTTTTTTTAATATTAATGTTTTTGGCTTTATTTTATTTCTAACGTGTCACTTAACGTGCAACTTTATCAGGTATTGGGCAAATATCAACTCTCATTTGGCTTTAATCAAATTGAAAAATTATCTCAGGAATCATAGTATATCATTTTCACTCTCGCTGAATCAAACCAATCAGATTTCGATTTTTAAAGACAACTAGCATCAATATTACCCAAAAAAAAAACCATTTGTAAATTGATATAAAACATAATAATTCAAAGTTGTATGAAAAAAAAAACGGAGTAAATTTTTATTTCACTTGCAATAAGTTGAAATAGAGAAAAGAAAGTCATCATAATTTCACTTCCCTTTTTCCCTCCATTTCTTCGTCTCTTTCAATCTAGTCTAAACTCAGAGGTATTCGAGATGGCGCCTTTAGAAGCACTAGAACGGGATTATCCGCTCATTGATTCCAATTTCCGTTCGTTTTGTGCTTCTCACGCCATTTTTACCGGTTTGTTTCTTCTTTCTATTTCGCCTTTTTTGTTGTCCGCGATTGCGAGTTTATTATAAAATTACATCGGTGAATTTCGATTTTGGATGTTTAGATTTTTTTAAAAAAAATTAAGTATTCGATAAAAGCTCGGTCAATTTATGAGGTTCTTTATGATAATTGATTGCAATTTTGTTGTTCTTCGGAGTATGCTAGAGAATTATATATATGTGTGTGTACTGTGAGTTTTTAAGCGAGCATATGTGATCTTTGTTTTTGGGAATTTTCAGCACTATTTTTGTAGCGTCCAGCTAATTATATCTTTATTAGTTTATATTTATATCTTTCAGCTGTGATGTAATATGGATGAATATATTCAGTTACGATTTTTATACAGAATGTTTTTTCTCTGAGATGTATCAAACACTTTGTTATGATCCAATAGATTCTTCATTTATATCTATGATTCTTAAATGAATATGAATGTGATATGTGGATTCGAAAACCATGATAGTGATGGAGAAATAGCTAAACACTGGTGCTAAGTAAATAGAATTAATTGCAACTTAAAAATATCCTAACGTGCTTGATGGGTGTTTTTGTTATATATTTGAAGTCTTTATTGGAGAATGTCCTTCAATCCAAACACAATTGAGTTAAGCCTATAGGTAAAGTTTCAAGCGTCTGATGGAGCCAAGTTTATATTGTGAATGCGTCTCTTTTAGTCATTCTTATTTCTTATTCTTTTTGGCAGTTGAAGATTTTCTTGTGCACGATCTTTATGCATTAGAAGGTTTTGCTAGACGTGAATATGCACCTGAAAAGTTGAAACAGGTTAGCTATTTCTACGTTGTGTTAATGTACTTCATTTTTCAAACTTGTGCTGCTAATATCACTGAGTTTATCTGTTAATTTCTGAAACTAGGGTATTAAGCAAGTTTTATCTATAATAAAGAGCGAGCATCACCCATGGCTGAATGGCCTGGAGTTACTAGAAGATGCTCAACTGAACAATTGTACTCTCTATCAACAGGACTTGAAAGGTACCTGTGCTGAAACTGATATATGTATAAATATATATATTATATTTGATTAATCTCATTTTGTAAAATGTGTGCATAACTGGGAAGACTATAACTGACTTTGAACTAGGATTGATGTTCTTCTGCAAAGAGGCTTATGTGAGGGACATGTAACAGAGCTAGTTGGGCCATCATCCTCTTGTAAAAACTCAAGTATGAATATTAAATTAAGCCAATTGGGTTATTGCCCTTTTTCCTTAATATGGAAAAAAAAAACTGTATTTATACTTAAAACTGTTTTTTTATCACAGTTGATGCATCTCATTTTGAGCGAAGTGTGCCATGTAGGTTTGCCTTAAAGCAGCATCATATGTGGCAAGTAAATATTTGGGGAAGGTGATGTACTTTGACACAGGCAACTCCTTTGCTCCAAAACGAGTTGCTCAGTTCTCAACAACTCCTTCGAGCCTGCTAACCCTGAGGTTGAAAAATCTAATTTTCAGATTATTATGTTTTTGGCTCTTTTGTTGGTCCATTAATTTTAATGCATTTCATTTCATTAGAAAGGAGTTGGAAAAAGTTCCTGTTGGGTCATGCACAGAAGCCTGCCACATAGTTATAGTTTGAATTTTAATGCATTTTATTAGAAAGTGAAGTTAACAATTGTAACACAACTAGTTATAGCTACTTGAAGGTTATGAAACACCCATACAGTGACATGCCTAAATGTAACTGTAACTTTGGCTGTGTTGCCTATTTGATTCATAAAAATCTTTAAAGAATCATATTCAAGTAACATTTTGATATGCGTTTAGACATTTACTGTTGTGTACTTTTGTTTCTACAGGTGAGCAAAACTGTCAAACAAGTTATGAGCAGGATAGTATGCCATCCTATATTCGACTTATTTACCCTCATCGATATGCTCCATCAGTTAATGAGTAATTTGAAATCTCAGGTTTTCTATCATAACTGTGACTTATATCTCCTATTTATTGAGCATGTAGATATGCTTTGATGGTCATTTATGAAATACTTTATGCAAGATCAATTGCCGGGTCAGGATGCTCATCATTGACTCACTTTCATCACTTATAGCACCGATTCTTGGAGGTGGTGGAGCACATGGTATGTATACTGTAAAACACATTTTATATTTTAATTTCTAATCAGGACAAGTGGCTCAGTTTATTTGGGTAACTGCCCCATAAATTTGACATCTCAAGATGTATTATGATCATCAGTTCCAGATAACCATTATTTGCTTATTTGAGTTAGAGCATGGAACAATATTTTCCTTATTATTTTTTAGGTTGCAGGAGAGTTGAATGAGGATTATCATCAACGACTCTACAACTTAAATTATAATTTTAAAAATGGTGGCACCTATAAATGGTTCACTATTCAAATCACTTATTAAGCTGCTATCTTGAAAATTTAGATGTTGCTTGGTAAATTAAGTAGATTAACTAATAAAATATCGTTCAGTATGTCATGTTATCAGCAAAGCATGATAAGTCGCTTGATTTCAGAGTATATATATGATTTTATTGTCTAAATGGCAGGTGGATGCACAATGAAAGATTTTTTAAATTTGAGGACAGGGAATTTTCTTGCTTCACTGAATTACTGGCTATGTGTGCAGGACATGGCTTAATGGTTACAACTGATTCTTACTAAAGGATCTTGCAGATGAGTATAACGTTGCTGTTGTGGTAACTTTTTCCGCTGATGCTTTTATCTTGTCTTTTATGCAATGCAGTATCTTATCCTTTTTTCTTCGTTTGCTGTAATTTTTTTGAATGGTATCCGAGGATTTTATCGCCCAATCCCTACTATACATGTGAAAAGGTATTATATATTTGCTTGTGTAAAAAATTGCAACCTAAGTGGGAAAAAGGATTTCGAATAAAATTCTGATATCAAGAGACGGTACATGCGAATGTAGGAAAATATACATATCGCATCCCCTCGTCAATCACAGAAATAAAGGAAGTGAAGAAAAAGAAAAAAAATTAATTTGATAGATCTAGGAATGATACAAATTACTTGTGGTTCAGGTGACAAACCATATGGTGGCCGGAGAAGCTGGTAGTTTAAAGCCAGCACTTTAAGTTTTTCTTCTTTCATTCCCAGTAAAAAATTTATGTGATTCAATTTCTAAACACGTCAATCATATATCGATAACATGAAACTTCATGTTCTTGTTTCTCATCTTTTAGGCTACAGGAAAGAGCACAGACTTCATGGTCACATGAACTGCTATCTGACAACATGAGGAGCTGGGCAACGTAAATAGGGACACATATATCATATATATTTTTCACTCGGATTAATGGTAGGAAACTGTTGATACTTTCTTTAGTCTACTTGAGGATCTTGTTTTTATTATTTGCTTGCCTATATTAGGGTTTTGATATAAGTTATAACTGAGGTATGTATTAGAGAACTGTATAAGTGAATTAATTTCACACCTCTACAAGCTTTAGGACTTTTAGATGAGATTTAAATTAGGGAATTATATGAGTGAATTTATTCCACACCTTTTATAAATTCGACTTTAAATGAGGCGAATTTTTCAGTATGTCTATATATAGTTATTACGGATAGTGAGATACAAGTTTAGTTTGATGCTGTTTTAAGGAAGAAACTGGGGAAGTAGAAGTTATGAATTACTCTGCGAGTCAAGATTCCCATTTATAATTATTTTCATTTGAACTTGTGTGAGAAGATGAAATTTAGTATAAAATTTGGAGAGCCAAACTTTATGAAATTAGTGGATTTGGCACAAGAATTTTTAAATACGAAAACTTTAGACGAGATACCTTTATAAATTTATACAATACTTTTTAAAAATTAAGTGTCAACAGTTACAAAAAATTGCAAAAATATCATGAAGCATTCTTTTGCATAAAAATATACTCCATGTTTGAACGTTCATATTGTGAATTTATGACATGTAAAAAATAAAAAAATAATTCAATGGACCATCATGTCTTTAATTCAATGGATATGTGTTAAAAAGATTCAGGAAGTGAAATATATTTCAAAGCATAAAAAATAAAGCGTAGAGAATGGAACCGTGATATCGCCATATATGAACAAAAATATGAAAATAGAATTAGATTTGATCAAATTGAATATGAGACGAGACTTTTTAATTTTTACAGTCACATTAATTCGAGTGAAGTAATTGACTTAATAAATACAACCCATGAAGGATATATGTCATCGGTCCAAATAATAAATTTCATCATTTTCTAGATCATTAACAACATAACTAATCTTTGGAGCTTGACCTTTTCGAAAAAAAACGGAGATCATTGGATACATTAATATCATTGCATGTACCGAGTTTTAAATAAAGCATATCATATCCACAAGTCATGTGATGCAACAACTTCCAAAATGATTATTGGTTTTTCATTTCGTTTCAAGATATTGTGTCAACCCACACATTAGAAAAAAATTTCATTTCTAATGCATATATAATAGTGCCTATCATACCCGAAAATCCATGTTGTAATGCAGACATAGAGTAGTCTTGCCAAATCTTTTCAAATGAGGCTTTATGAGGTACTTCTTCACCAAGCAGAAAGGTTGTGATGCTTTCAACGAAAATGTATGGGAGATTGTCTTATTCTTTGCTTCACTCATGCACAAATATTCATCAACGGCGACATCGGTGGATGTCCTATCGTAACATCCTCATATCACCAAGACATTTTTGTAATGGTGAAAGACAAATCGACTTTATTGGCATTAATTCTTTGTTGAAAATATTCATCATTGATAAAGAATGACCTCCACTATAATGAAAGGAATACATATTTTTTCATTCAAAACCGCTTTGGAAGATCTCGAGAGTATCTCGGGCCTATCTACAATATAGTCATTCATCAAGTGTTCTCACCAACTCCGTTCCATTTCACAATACCTTTTCTAGCTTTAGGGAGTGGAATCTCCTCCGGTGCAATTAAGATTGCTTATGACATATCCTCCATCATGCGATCTATTAAGTGATTTTTGCCGAGCATTCAATTTCTTGCTATTCATCAAGATCATTCAAATTTAATGAATTTGAAATTGAGTTTGAATCTGAATCTCCACCGAGAGATTTTCATTGAGAGACATGTGTAAAATGGAATAAGTAAGATAAATGGGTAGTAATTATATTTGAGAGGAAGTTTTTTTTTGAGAGGAAGTTAAAAGAGTAAAGATAAGGATTTTGGTGTAAGTATGATGGAGTGATGTAACTTGTCAAATTGTGGTTTGATAATGGGTGATGTAATTTGTCTCGTAGGGTTGATTTTCACTTGATATATGGATGAATACAATGCATCATGTGTATTCAAAACGAAAAAAGATATCGTTTGATAATTGGTGATGAACTTGTTATGTGGTTGAGACCCACTTAGGAGCATGTATGCAAATATAACTTTAATAATGGAGGGATACAATTTGTCATACTATTTTATAATTTGTGGTGATTCTATCTGTGGTATTTTAAAGGTGTTCTAGCCCACCCTAACTCACTATATATATGTAATTATTATATGTAAAAAATTAAAATTAGTCCATCATTAAACTCAAATTAATTATACTAGTCCACTCCTAAATAAATCCAATTAAAACTCATCAATATTCCTCAATTCGCTGAGAAAATATTAGCAAACAAACTACATGTCCACCAATCTTTTAATTAATCTTTTATTTTAAAAAAAAATCAAATATTTTTATTTCAAAAGTTTATTTTCATCAAGAGTAGATTAGAGTCTCCAAGGAAATTTAGGATTTTTATTCTTGATTTTACTTTTCCAACACTCCTCCTCAATTTTCAAGGCGGTTAAGTTTTTTTTTTATTCTTTTAATTTTCTTATACAATGTAGATATATACTTCAATTATTGATGAATTTTTTTTATTTTTGAAGTCTCTTCAAGTACAAATTCTAAACATTGAAAATATTTTATTTTATTTAAAATTATTGGTCTAAATTTTTTTCTTTTCTACCACCTCCCTTATAAATTCATGGATCCACCACCTGTTGATAATAAAGTGATGTATGAACTTTTTGTCATGTAGTTAATTTTCACTTAATGTCATGTTATCATAATTAATTAATTAAGATAAAAAAATCTATGAAGTATCTGGTCATTACCATTGTTATGGAACAATCTTATCATGATAAATAATCTCATTTTCAATTTTTTTATTTTTTGGTCTTCATGATAAGATCGATAAACGTGGTCTTAAAAAATTAGTTTAAAATAACATTTTGAAATAATTTACATATCTTCGGTTCAATTTTTCTTGAATTTTCCTCCGCCTTTTCTTCTTCTGTCCTCGGTTCTGGCATAGGCAAGTATCAATGATAAATTGGCGATTCAAAACCACCAACCTCAAATCTCAACATCAATTCTTCAGATGCATTCAATCTAATCACTTCCATGGCAACAAATCCAAACAAAGCCACGCCCTCACAAACTCACCAGAATCCAACGCAAACCTCCTATCCCGTTTCTCGAGCATCTTAAGCAATGCAAAAACTCCGACCAATTCGACCCCATTTTAGAAAACTTCCACGAACAGGGCTACAACCACGACTACCCTTCTTACGCTTCCCTCAACTACAAGCTCGCGCGCCCGAAAAGTTCGATGAGAAATCGAGCCCGTATTGGATTTTCTCCAATCGCACGACATCAAATGCGGGAGAGCCTCTGTTCATTGATTGATTCGCCGTACGGGAAGGCTGGAATGGTCGATAAAGCTATTGAGATTTTCACCCGAGATGGGTAAGTCGTTCAATTGCGTGCATACGGCCCAGTCTTTTAACACGATTTGAAATGTTTGGTTGATAATGGAGGGTTTGTGATGCTAATGAGTTGTTTGTGGAGGGCGTAAAGATGAGATTTAGGTTTAATTCTGTTTCGTTTATCGTTATGATCAAAATATTGTTTGAAGAATGGGGACTGGGAGAATGAGGAAGTGTTTACGATGAAATGTTTGAGAGGGAAATTGGATTTCACTGTTGTGACTTACAATTCACTATTGATTGGTTTTATAAAAGGGGGATGTAGATGAAAGGGGAAAAAGTTGTTTGAGGATATGAGGACGAAAGGGGCTCGTGGAAACGCTGTGACTTACGCTTTGTTGATGGAGGGTTTTGGTGGTTCGGGGGAGGTTCACGAAGCTAAGAAGTTAATGTTTGATATGGAATACCATGGGTGCAAAAGTGGAGCTTGTGAATTACGGTGTTCTGTTATTTGATTCGTGAACAGAGGGCGGCAGTAGGCGAAGTAAAGGTTTGCTCGTTGAGATGAAGAAAAGGAGGGTTAAACCGGATGTTGTTATGTACAATATCTTGATTGGTTATTTATTGCAAACAGGGTTGTGTTTCGGAGGGGTATAAAAGTATTGGTTGGTATGCAAGTTAAAGGGTGTGAGCTAATGCCACTTATAGAATGGTGATGGATGGATTTCTGCAGAGTTGAGGATTTTAATGGAGGTTTGAAGGTTTTGAACGCAATGATGAATAGTAATCACTATCCCGCCGCTGAAAACCCTTCTTCTTCAGACTCCATGCATTGGGTGTTGAGGAATGGGAAGATAGACGGAAGAGTTGTTAAATATTGGAGGAGATGATAAGAGGAAGGTGAGTTTGGATTCGGGCTCGTAAAATCCTAGCTAAAGAATACTGCAACAATGATGGACTTGTTGCGGCGCGTTTGGACGATATTATTTCTGGAAAATTCTGAGTCAATTAAGAGACATGATCATGCTAAGCAATGAAAGGTGAAGTATATATACAAGAACTATATTATATTCTTGAAGAATTCAATCATATTCACCTGAGTTGCGGTGAGTAGGTATTTCTTATTTTCTGAAAATTTAGAGGAAATTGCAAAATTAGTTCTATATATATTGGGGGATGACAGTTTTTAGTGTCTTGTGAATCCATTTTTTTCAATTAAGTCTCATAGTTTTAAAATACTGCAATTGTAGTAGTATATTGATATTTTTGTTTTTTAGAAAAAATAATTAATTGTTATTTTTTAAATTTTTTTAATTGAAATTTATATATTAGGGTGTCATTATGCGCGATGTCAAGCCATTAGTCAAGTTATATGGTTTCGATATGTGAATGAAGCATGCAAAATCCAATGACCTTATCCATAGAACTAAAATTGCATTATTTAAAAGTTACAAGATTTAATTTAAAAAAATGATATTGCAATTAACTCAAAAAATTATATGTGATATATTGCTTCGTTGTGTTAAGCAATTTTGTTAGATTTAATTTTTTAAGCATTAGTTGCATTATAGCCCTCTTATTACCACCCAAACCACAGCAAAGAAGTGCACCTAATCCATCTCATTCAACTCCACCACCTTCTGATTCTTACTTTAATCCCTCTATATTTTCCCACCCTAATTCAATTCTTCAACACTTAATTCATTCTGCAGTGACAAAAACATCAAAAACTACAATCATGGCTTTCAACTCAAGAACAAGCTCTCCTTCTCATTCTTGCCTCATAATCTCATCCGCCACCTCTGCCTGAATCCTGGATGAGGCTGCTCGTCTGGGCCCAGTCAGCCCCCGCCGTAGTTCTGGAGGGTGGCGCCACCGCCACCACCACCACTCCTGGCCGGCGAATAGCGCCATCAAATGATCACTCCCTCACATTCTTCATGCATGACATCATGAAGCGCGCCCCTCCAGCCATCGCAGTCACGGAATAGTGTCCAACTCGCCACCGAGGAGGAAAGTCCTGCTAAACGTCGAGCCGAGGCTGTCTCCGGTGAATTCTTGGCGTCCCACCAATAACGCCAATGCGGGATCGTCAGCAACAACAACATCCCTTCTCACCCGGCCTCAGCGCCCTATTCTTTCAAAAAACAAAAATAACGGTAATACTCCTCCTATTCATTATAAAATGCTATTCTGCTTTTTTCAATGTAAATTAATTATATTTTTTCTAAATTTTTTAAAGTTATTAAAATATTTAGATAAATGTGTTATTTTAAAAAGAAGATAAGCATTTATTGAGGGTCATATATGTGTGTATTGATCTCTAAAAATGATGTATATTTTGAACAGGTGGAGGTAATAACAACATCATCGGCGGGTCCTTGTCCTGAACTCTGCCCAGTTCCGTCCGGCACCACCCTGCAGAAAAGACATGTTCGGCACAATGACCGAGGACGGATGGACGGACGGGCGGCTGGGGGCATGGGCCTGGTGGGGAAGGCGAGGGTTTACATCGCCAGTTCGGGAAGATGGGACGAGGCAAACGATGGCATTCACCGTCATGTTCAAGGAGGGAGCTATGCGGATAGCCTGAGCTTTTTTCGGAGTTCATCGGATTGATGGTGTATGGTCGCATTTATGACATAGGTGGGACAGGAAGTATGTGAATGGTAAGGGGTTTGCCACTTGTCAAGACTTTTCCAGGAATCAACATGACTGATGGGGAAGAGACATTGCTGAAATTAGTGTATCTTGTTTATTAGTTTGTTTTTTCTGGGGATTTTGTTTATGGTGTTTTTTTTTTTTGTGGGGGTGTGATTGTTTGGAGTTGTAAGGTGTATGAGAATCATTGGGGTTTGATATTCATTTTCAAGTTGTTTTGTTTTTTTGCCTAGATTATAGTTTGAACATTATATCATCTGCTAAAACACCATCTCTTGCTCACTTTTTTTGGAATCCATGTGTATTAACCGAGTTGACTGCAAACTAACTTATCTTCTTTAAAACATTGACTAATCTCATCATTAACCCCTGTCAAAAAAAAACGATTTATTAGGAGACCCTCAAAGGAAAAGAAAAAAAGGCCAAGATTCAATTCTTTTCAACCATTAATCATACATCTTTCATCCAAAATCACCTCTTCATTAGTAAACAAGCTCCGACCTCGAATTTAATAACAAAAATTTTAGAAAATTTTGAGGATATTTTAATAACACGTCCACGCATTTATCCTAATTTAAACAAAAAAAAAATTACAAAAAATTATGAGCATAAGGGAAGAAATTATGTATAGACAAGAAAGGATTCATTTTTCTTTGAAACTCAAGAGTAACACCCTCGCCGAACGGATCCCCATCATTTACCTATCTATATTCTTTGGTAAAAAATATATTTATTATGATAAAAACTTTCATTGCTAAAGAATATAAAGATTTTCTAAATAGTGGTTTGTTTTTTATGCATGTGTTGATAATTTTTATACATAACAAGAAAAGTTTTTTTACATATACTATGCCAAATTCGCTGATACATAGCGGGTTTTTACCTGTGTTAAAGGATAAATAATCGCTATTAAATATGGTGATATTAAAAATGAAGTTGATAGACTGGCGGCTATTAACCGCTATAGGTAGCTACGATAGCGGTTATTCTCAAAATCCGCTTTCTTAAGTTGATTTAATAATTTATAATGCCTACGATAATGGGTTTGTTTTCACCTATAATAGCGCAGTTATTAATCACTATTAGTTATTGTTAATATAGCGGTTTATAACCGCTATCTTTGGCTCATATCGAACAGTTATTAGTACAACAGCGGTTTTTAACCGCTCTCAGCTCTTTTTTATTTAAAAAAAATATTTCAATAATTTTACAAAATTTAATTTTTTAATAATATGAAAATTTTCGTAAAATATCAAAAAATCAGAATATTCACAACAATACTAACCATCTTAATACATCATAATATTGTTCAAAATATATTACATCCTATAAATTCAACTACTACATCAAGTCCAAACAAGGTATGCCATCAATTGCAACTTTGAGTAGCGGTTTTGCCATTCCTTTGTGTGTATTCTCTTCTCCATTCTTTGGTTCACAACCCGAAAGGCGGGTCATTCAAGATCAAGTCACATCAATAGATGGTTTAAATGTCAGGTTGGGCAATAAACATCTAATTATGAGCAATGAAAGTCATCAAAAAGAGTTAAAATAGAATTATCATGTTTATTGATGTACAAGAACCTTCTAAGTTCTAACCATCTTCAACTACATAACAAATTAGAAAATTGTAAACATTCATAAAAAGTCTCGAGTAGTCCGTAATTAGTATCAAACTCAATTTCAAAAACTTAACTAACATATCAAGGTATCAAACGACCACATTAATGCACAAAATCATAATTTTTCCATCTAATAAAGAGACGAAAGAGAAGAAAAATAATAGCAACCAGAAGTAGTAGCAATTTAGGCCACAAATAGGAGATTATAAAGTCATATATATTTTCTTTCAAAAAAAGGTTCAGATATTGATTTCAAACTACAAATGTAACCCTACTTTATTTAAATAATACATGGCTTGTAAGTTCTAGTAAGTGCTTATATATATACTGAATTATGACCTCTTTTATAGTTTTAAGCATCACGGTGCGGATTTACATCAGAATGCCTGAGGACCCATAGCCTGCAATACACACAGTTCTTGCAAAACCTGCATAAGACATGGAGAAACACATTTTAGAAAAATAAGAAAAAACTAGATCATAAAACATTCTAGAGGCTATCGTTTCAGAAAGTCACAATGGTATTATTTTAAAAGCATATTTAATGAAGTGATAAAAATATAATGATTATGGCTTAAAAAAATTCATAATTAATTTGTTATAAGCATCCTAATTCCATTTTTGAATTATAGTTGTTGATATTATTTGATCTCGATAAAAAGATGATACAAAAAATGACTAAATTAATCCTGAATTTAAAAAATGAAAATAAGTAATCAAAACTCAACTCAAACACACATGCAAATCTAATTAATTCTTTAGAAGTTAGAGGCTTTGGACCTGAGTAGATGAGGAGAAAATTACCTGATATTAAAACATAGCCAGACTGCACACATGAAAATCTCAATGGCGGTTCATTTCAATTTCATTTAAATAAGCTCATTACCTTATGATGATACTCAATTTAGATACTTCCCTTTCAAGTTTTCAATTTTTAGCCTCAAATATTGTAGCCTTTTTAAGATTTGCATTTGGTCCTTAGAACAAAAAAGATCAATAACGAATCTCCTGCAAAAGGAAAGTAAACTGTGTTTTTAATACAGAAAAAATAAATTGATGTATTAAATATTAATTAAGTCAAAAAATCTAATATGTAGATATATAACTCAATGGACCATTTATTTTATTATCCGGAGAGGATATCGGAACAAAGATGTCATGAATATTAATAGCTACTTGACTGAAGATCTCCCTCGGCTGCGTCTGGATGCAGCATCAAGCACTGCCAATGCTGCGGGGAAAACTTGTCGAAAATCTGGGAAGGGAGGCCCATAAACTTCTAGAGTCATATTTCAAATCTGCATCAACTTAGAATAGGTGTTAGGTGAAAAAGAACAACTATGTCATATCAACTAAAGCTGGCTCGTTTTGAATTTTACCATTTACCAACTGAAGATACAGTATAAACATGGAACATGTCAGGGTTAAACCTAAACATATCCCCGGAAATCAGACCAAAAATAAAAGATACATATAGCACAGGCCTTCAATGTGTCAACAACTTTGGCATTCAGAGGAGAGATTTGAAGATTCAAAATGATATAATTGAATTAGCACTCTATACAACAGAATGTAAAGAATCCATTTCAAATTCAAAATGAAGAAAACTGAAAATAGTAGCAAACAACACAAGTTACCAAAAAAGAATAACTTGTGAAGGAAGTAGAAAATAATTGTGGAGTGATATGTGCATTAAGGGAAACACATTCTTCCACTTGCTTTTAGCATCAGACGTAGTTGCTTAGCATCAGATTCAAGTCCTCTACAGGATTTCTGTTTACCAAATCCCAATGGCCATGGTATACAATTATTTACTTACTTAGTATGATAATCTTAAAAATTATACTCCAATATTTAATTCTATCAGAGATTCTTAGATGTAGTTTAGCAACTATGTGATGTTTAGCCAGAAAAAAATGAAATAATATACCTCTTGAGATTCAAGAAGTTCTTTGAAATTTCACAAACTATAGAATCACTAAAGGAATTCATTTTAAATAACTGAATCATTTCATACGCTCTTTCCTCCATAATGGATCAATTTTGTCCAGTTTTCAGAGATTTCCATTTATCTGGTCATATAATGATTATATTTTCCTAAAGTTAGTTACATTGATTTGGGTTTTTCTTAGATTATCATATTATAATAATGCCCCGTTTCTTCTGTTATACTTGCAATCCTTATAAACAAAATAAAAAGGAAAATGCATTTTCTTTTTTTTCCAGAAAATCTGTGAGTAGACTGGATTAGTTGACAATTAGTTTTGTATGTAATAATAAATCAAGTATAGGGGATATAGCAGTAGCAGTAAGAGTGGGGGAACACCCTAGTCTCCATATTTGGCACTAAAATATCAAATTGTTTCATAAGGTGTTACATTTTCATTTCCTTTGCAAAAACTCTCTGAAACATATTTTAGTAATTATAAGAATCAAAAGTTATTAAACAGACTTCTGCAATTATTCTTATCATCTTCAACTTTTTTAAGTTCTTAGGATTACGAACAGGAATAACCAAATTAAACGAAACTTGTGACATAATGTGAAGGCCAATTCGTCTTATTTGCTGAAAAAATTTCAGAAAAATGTGCTAAAAGTTGAAGTGCGTGCCTTCTCTGCTGTCGTTTTCTCGATGGATCTCATCCTGATCTCCAAAGAGAGGTCAAAACCGACGGATTTGGCGGACGGTAGACAGCGGGCAGGTGGTAGACGGCAGCTGACGGTATAAGGCGGCGGACTGTAGAACGACCGAACGACACTTGCGGACTGGTGGAGGTGAACTGACGGCGGTTTGACAATGCTGTGGAGGGTTAAAGCGAACTGGCGAACGGCTGTGCCCTGGAAGAAGAATCGGAAAAATTTTGGAAGAAAAAATCGCTAGGGGCGATGTTGGGGAGAAAGTCGGAAAAAAAGCACAAAAATGTCCAAGTACCAGTTATAACATATTATATTAAAAATGATTAAATTTAATTTTTTTTAAAAAAGGCAATGGGGCGCCGAAAGATTTTCGGCTGATTTATAGCGGTTAAATATACCCTTTGTGTCGAGCAAGCAAGATCAGATATTATAAAGGTCAAACTTTTAATAGCGGGTTTTATTTGTTAAGGGGGTTTTGTTAATACCGCTTATTATTTTAGTGATATTAAAAAATTGTCGTCACAGTTGATCAATAGTTAAAAGTTCATGTTAAAACATCGAACTCGACACAAGTGTTTTTTCAAACTCAAAATCATCGGCAAATAGTTTTACATGACAATTTCTCGATTAGAGATAATTTAATTTTTGGAAATAGAGGATTTTTCGAATTTTAAATAGTTTTTTGATTGAAATTAATGCGCAATATTAGTCAATTCTATTAATTTAGTAGGACTGAATTTACTTCATTTGTAACACGGGTCTTTTGTTTCTCACATGGCTTTTTTTTTTCAAAATAAAGTTCAAGGATTTATTTGAACCAAAATATACTTTAAAAGACTTGTACAAGAGCTTTCCTTATGGAAATGGGTGAAAAAAAATTAATTTATCAAGAGTATGTCTTATATGTATTTATTTAGCGCCTCTATATTTCAATTTCGAACATATTAGGTTTATTCATTGCTTTAAAATAGCCGTTCACAATCGGCCCATATTTTATGAAATACATGACTAAAGAGTATAAATAGGTGGTTAGGTGAAATTTTACGTCTCATCTGAAAGTCCGAACATGAAAGAGGTGTAGAAATTGGTCGTTTATTTAATTTCGCTAACGTTCTCTGCTCGTGTTTGAATTGTCTAGATACTTTCAAGTATTGAGAAGAAACTACGTCAGTGGATAATTCAAATAGGTGAAATTGCTTTCATTGAGGAATCGAACTTCTGACGTGGTATTGAGCTGAGCTACAGTACCGTGAAGAAAGAATTATGTCTCTTAAAAGTCGAACTTATAGAGAATTGAAATTAATTAGATTTTATTTAATTTCTCTAACATTAGAGTTTTAAACTAATAGCAATATTTACTATTTTGTTTTGTTCATTCGCCGTCTAGCGAAAAATTCACGATTGGAGGGCAGGCTAATTTGAACGGTGCATTAAATTTGATGTCATTCTGATTAATTTCATGGCCCATGCGTTAAATTAAACCTATCCATTAAAGTTAATTTCAAATCTTTTCAAGTTAATTCGAACATGCATTAAAATTGACCTATCACATTCGAGTTAATTTGGATCTATTTTTAGTCCTATCAATTTTGTCATGTTGTCACATATTTCACTCTTCTTTCTTTTCATCATGTCGATTAAATTTAGATCCGTTTTTTCAAAGGATTTCTTCACCAAGGTTTATCATAGCTATGAACTTCTCCCCTTTTCTTTTTCAGATTTCACCCTCAATTTGGAAAGGAGAAAAGAACTTATATCGATTTTGAAGAGATTCAGGAAGCAGCGGCATTGCTTTTGAAGAAAATAACCGTCCGATTTGAAGAGAGATTGAAGGAAATGATGCTGAATCGGTTTGGGTATCGATTCGGTGCACCCTCTCATAAATTTGAGGTTTGATGGTTTGTAATTAGAAATAGTAGTAAGAATTGAGTTTTTTTTTTCATGTGCATGGATATAAATGACGGTTTTCGCTTCTCCTTATGTAGTTTTTTTTTTACAGGTCTCCTTCTGTAGTTAGTGTTGTTAAAACCATAAGGATTTCATTTTTTTTGGCGACTTTAGAATGTAATTGAACTCAGTAATATGATAATTTTTTTACATTTATGTGGTTGATTTTGTGCGAGGTAACTTTACCGTCTTTTGGTATGTCATCTAAGATGTTTTTTGGAATTGTATTTATGATTAAGTTGTTTAAGCATTCTTCCTATCACTAAAACATACAACAACCTATAAGCTGAAACATAAAAAATTCCAACCACTACAACATATATGAGACTCGATCCTTGAACCTCTTGTGTAAAGGATGCATAACCGTTGTAGCATAACCTACTAAATGTCTTCCTACGCTAATTCAAGTGCAACCCATTTCGCCAAATGAATGTTTATTCATGAGTCTGTGATGTGACTTGATCTTGCTAATCTAAAATATTTACTTATATATATATATATATATATATTAAATTTCATCTAATTATGAATGGTGGAACTACTTTATTTTAATAGTTGAAGATAAGTATTCTATAAGATATTTTACAATTCTCTCGTAAATGAAACATTTAATAATCATTCTAAAAGAGTACCAAACTCTAAATATGTTATAGAGAGGTATATGTATATACATGAAATTATAACATCGCAGCTTGAGAGTGTATTACAGAATAAATGCAAACTTATTACCTTTGACATGTCTGGCTTTCTTCATTAGGCGCGCAACTATTATATTAGGAAGGCAAGTTGCTGATTTTAATAAAAACAAGTTGCATATTTAAGTTCAATAAGTGCGTGATTAAAATATAATATAAGTCTTGTGGTTATGACTTTATAAGATCACACTTGTTATAGAATATTCATGCTGCAAGTATTTAAAGACTTTAAATAAAAATAAATTGCGAATTCAAATTCTGATTTCATAGAATTGAACTTAAAAATTTCACCCAAAATCTATCAACAATCATTCATGTATCCATTAAGACAAAGTCTTCCTTCTCATTTTAATATTACGGCTATTTATCAGCCTTGCCGTACGTAGTTCATAGCGCCACTACATCTCCACCACTACAGCCCACACCACCCAAATGATCACGGTATCATGCGCAGCAGCCCTTTTCCGCCATTGCAACAATTGAAATGGTAGCTAATTGCCCACCGAGGCCAAAATTTGTCGTCGGATCCTTCCTAAAGTATTAATTAAATGCATTCATAATTATTCTGATACCAATGATGTAATTGCTCTAGAAATATACTCTTTAATAAATATATATGTTTTTGAAATTATTTAGTGTGCTATATTACTTGAATTTTGATATTGCGCAATATATCATAAAAATAAATAAAATAAATAATTTACATGTATGTATGGTTTTTGAAAATGAATAAAAAGCTCTTATTTTTCTAGTAATTATAATCTATAAAATATCGAAGATTTACGGCTATTAAATCATCAGTTAAGTTTTATTTTTTTTTAATTTCCCCCAATTTAAATCGTATAGTCATAATATTGTCATATGTGTTATAAACTCATTATATTATGACCATCATATATAATAAATGCAATTTAAAATGCCTAATAAATAAAATTAATGAGTACTCGTATTGATATAAACAAAATTAACGAGAAATTGACTCATACAATAAAACCTCTATAAATTAATAACTTTGAGGATCGGAAAATTTTATTAATTTGCTGGGAATATTATTATATCGATAAATTAATAATTTATTAATTTAAAGAGGTTTTTTAGCGTATATCTTGTGATTGACCTTCAAAGTTTGAAATTCTTTGAATAACTTTAAATATACATGCATAGTTATTGATGAAATTAAGTTAAAATACAAATGTACTAGTAGAATTCATGAATCTGTTCATTGATGGAAGTTGGAATCAGGCTGTTTAAATTAATTCGTTTTGGAAAATACAAAAATATAGTTACGTTGAATGCGTTTGTGCATTGAATCATGGATGAAAATCAA
>JBBCBC010000010.1:30678597-30835507 GCA_037126765.1 Stenogyne calaminthoides | reverse complement strand
TATTTTTGAAAAGTATAAATTATTGGGCAGCTTAGACATTTTCAAATCTATAATTATAATAATTTCAATAAGTTAGGCCCAACAAAATTCAGGTGGCTCTAACAGAAAAAAAGAAAAGAAAAAAAAAAGGCCGGGCTGTCCACCATAACATATTGAAAATGGGTAAGCCAAGCAAATTAAAAGGCCACTTGAAAAATACATTGTCATCATAGGCCCGTAAACTTTATAAAAAAAAATGGAAGAACGATAATTATTTGAACTAGCCATTTTACATTTTAAGCGGTGGCGGACCCAGGTTTTAAATTTGGGGGTTAGAAATATAATTAATAAAATATTATGTTATACTTAAAATGTTATACAATTGAGACACTCTCGCATTTGGCATCATCTCACTACGACATCTGTAGTATAATTTGGGCGTTAGCGTTTTAACACTTTACAGGAGGATGCGTGTTGGTTGTCTTAAGTTGTACCCATCTCAATGCATAGGGCGGAAGGCCTCATCTGAAGATTTTTGTCTATCTGATTTGATGCAAACTAAATAAAAAATAAATAAATACATAATATTCAAATTACAATTACAATTATTTCTATTTATAAATTTACACTCCTTCCTAGCTGGGTCCGCCAGTGATTTTAAGTAAAAAAAAAAAATATTACTTTTAAAGTAATAACTTTTCTAAGTAAAAAGTGATATTTGTTGTGGAGATACATCGTGGAGATCGTGTTAGTAACTTTTGTAGCCACAAACCAAAGTGATTTTCTGAACAGCGTAGATTAGATTCAAATTGCAAGAATAAATGGAAAGTTGGCGTTGTTGTGTGAGATTTTCTAATATCATTATAATTATCAAAATTGATGATCTTTAATGCATTTGTGATTGAATATTTGATGTGACAGATTGTAAGAATTGAATTATGCTCATAGTGAAATCTCTGGGTCGACTACTTGATTTCCACCCGCACAAATTGAGTAAGGTTAATATATAACGTTAAAACTGTGTGTGTGTTCTTGTTTGTGACATTGTCTTTTACTACAGTTATATTCGATTTTATTTTCTATTAGATTCACACAAGAGAGATAATTGTTGTTTTTCCATTCACAATCGATAAGTTTTCTATCGCCTCTCCTATTTATTTCCCTTTAGCAAATATTTATGATTCTCTCGTCAGAAAATTTAGTTACATTCATCGAATAATCAACCAACCACCTAAATCTTAAAATTTTCGTAGCAAATCAATATTCCTCCATCTAAGTGTTATAACATTATGCCCAAATTATCTTTCGCGTATCGTGTGAGATTATCCGCGTAGATGTCTCCCCAATTGAGTGTTAAAAACGCGTAAACCACATCCCAAATTATCTTTCGTCTCACCGTAAGATTATCTCCATAGTTGTACTCCCCAATTGTTTAGAACGGCAGCTAGAGAGAAAAAGAATCATGTGCTGGAAAATAGAGCTACTGCTATTTGAGCTTAGTGGTTGCAAAAGCGTCCGGAATGTATAATAATTTGGAAATTTTATACTCCCGTATTCCCAAACTTGTTTACTCATTTTTTTTTCAAAAGTCCGTCCCAAATATAAGTGGCAAAATGATCGGACGCGGTGGTCTCTCGTTTCTTAAGCGGGCCTCCGTTTTTGAAGCCAATCTGGCCCTAGGTGGGCCATCGGACTAAAGTGGCCATTTTTTAAAAAATATTTTCTTATTCCAACTAGCATTTTATGTATGTGTCATCTGGGCTCTCATTCCATCATTTTGTCAGTTCTACTCATTGTCATCTGGGCTCTCATTCCATCAAAGTAAAAAGTATCCCATTTATCATACGTGATATGATATTCTTGGGGCCGGGTAACCCCAAATAATTTATGGCCATGAAACACATTTTGAGAAATTTTGAATTGCTATCCCGGTCTAAAGGTGAATTTCAACAAAAGTTGCCTCATGGGGTTAAATATCGATTATAACAATCGATTTCAATGGCAAATGTTTTGGGATGTGAATTAGGGAGCTTTCCTTTTTCATATTTGGGTGTGAAAGTAAAGGGATATCATAAGAGGTCATTCTTGGTCCGTAAAATGAAGAAGAAGTTGAAATCGTGGGAGGATAAGAAAATCTAGTTTTAGGGGTAAGTATCACTCTCTTGAAGGCAATGCTCTTATATATGTCAATCTACGGTTATCCTTCTTTAGCTTACCTAAATTAACCCTTAAAGTTCTTACATCTTTACAACACAATTTTTTTTAAGGGTAGTGAAAATAGAAATAGGATTGCTTGGTTAAGTTAGCAGAATTTATGCTACCTAAATGTTTGGGGGGTTTGGGGGGTGAGGAGTTGGGTATCTTTAACGAGGGCATTGTTGGGGTGAGTGGGTTTGGAGGTTTTTCAAAACCAAAACAAAGATATGGGCAAGGGTCATTGAGTCCATTCATGGGGTTTGAAGTTGGGAGTTGAGGGAGGGAGTGATTGAGGAGAAAATATATAGTCTAGTTGGTGGAAGGATATAGTGAGGAATGTGTCGGGAGAGGGTGGGGGAGTGGGGGGTGGGGGAAGTGGTTTTGGAACAATATGGAGAGATATAGGTGGCAATTGGGGGGACACTTGTTTGGCATGATGAGTGGGTGGGGAATGGGTCACTAAAATCGGTGTATCCTAGAATATTATTCCATTTATGCATAAATAAAGGGGAACATCGGGGGATATGGGAGAGTGGAGGGGAGGTGGGTGTGGAAAAGAAGCGTGGAAGAGAGGACTATTCAAGAGGGCTTGAGATGACTAACGATTTGCAAATTTGATCAACAAAAGTTAACACTAAAATAAGGTGTCAATGACAAATGAAGATGGAAGATGGAGAAAGATGGATGCTTGAAACTAAAGGCGGCTTATTGTTTGCTATCTTTTGGCAAACGAGAGATCGATAACTACACCGCAACCGAACATCTTGACATGGTGTGGAATAAATTTGCTCCTTTTGAAAGTGGCAAAGAACTTGGCTTGGAGAGCATTATGGAACCGACTTCCAACTAAGGATAATCTTCTAAAGCGTGGAGTCCAAATCTCAGCGGAGGATTCAAAGCCCCATTCGATATGCAAGACTGAAAATCGAAGTCACCGCCCACCTTTTTCTCGGATGCATGGGTACATTTAAAGTGGTATATGAATGCTTTAATTGGCTTAATCTTCCTACTGTGCTTCATCATGAACTTAAGGAGCAACTCATGTGCCCACACTAGAATCTTGAATGGGAAGAAGGGAAATAAGCTATGCTATATGTCTATGGACATGCATTATTTGGGTCTTATGGAAGAGAAGAAACAAATTAATTTTTGAGGGTGTTGAGTTCAATATTGTACATATTATAGATGAGATTAAGAGTACACTTTTGAAGTTGGTTTTATGTACATTTTTTCGAACTTTGCTAGATTTTCTTTTTTGAAGTGACTCCACAGAACCCAAAAATTATTAGATAGTTAGGAATCTACACATGTATATTCATTCTTTCACAGCCTAAGGCATTCTGCTTTGGGTTGATATTTCTTAAATGAAATACTTTTTTTCTGACAAAAAAAAAATCTACTCATTGTCAATCAAACAATACAATTAATTACTTATAGAAGTCATAGTATATTTTACCATTTCTTACCACTATTACTATCATTTGCATTTTCATTCCTTATAACAAACTAAGAAACTTTAAATATTACTATCACTTTTCAATCTCTAATATTTAGCGGAATTGACGAATTTTCTACTAACAAGTGTGAATATCTCTACTAATGAATTATTATTGATTAAATGGAATTCTTTCTCATGTCTCTGAAAACAATTTCACATAAAACTTTGTCAAATGTACAAAGTTTCAAATTGTTTTATTCCAACAATTTATATTTTTAAAAATAAATTCTTCCCGGTTTTCCCCTTTTCTTTCTTCTGCCAAGAACAATGAAATGAAAATAATATAACTTTTGCCGCACCAAACCAATCATATCCAATATTATTTCAAGCTTTTGTTGGGCTAAAGTGCTAAACTAATCATACTCCAAGTCATGTCACCTCTCATCGGATTCTTCATCTTTCCAACATTCAATTTTGCTCCTTATTATGTCCATTCATTATATTTCAAATGGGGCCTGATTTCATATTTGGCTGATTGTTTTTACATACAAGATTTCAATATTTTATATATAGGGATAAATTCAGAATTTCATCGTCATGGGAGAACGAATTTTTCCATAATGTAAGGAAGATAAAATTTTATAAAATAATAAAATTTACAAATTTAAAGTATAAATAAAAATATTCTACATATATAATAAATAAAATTTAAATCTTAACATGGGCAAATCGGCCGTGCCCCCTTTAAATCTATCCATGTAAATATGGCTAGGTTATTATGCTTGTTTCCGGGAGCTTGCGTCTGTTTTCGTAGTCCATTTTAGAAGAGTGCAACTTGCTATGTTGAAAAATGCAACTTATTTACACAGAAAAGTGCAACTGTTAATATGAGGAAGTAGTTGCATGCTTCAGTTTAGAATAGTTGCACGTTTCTGTTTTGTATAATTGCTCGCTTCTAAAATGCACTATGAGTCTTGATTGCACTTGGTCTTGGCATGAGCCCCACTCTATAAATATATGTTGATTCAATTGAGAGATCAATTTGTATATAACTTTTTTTTTTGATCGGTAAAATGAATATATTAAAACAGGATACAACGATCCCCCACAATGTTTATATACAGATTATTTACACTTCTAAACACGTCCTAGGATCCACAAGCCAATTTTTGAAAGAACAATCGCATGTACCACAAAATTTTGCCAAATATCAGCTCCAAAATCTTCCTTTAATTTCTTACACTATTTTATCAACTTTGAACTGCTCGTTCTCGAAGATTTTCTTATTCCTCTAAGACCACACCACCCAAACCACCCAAACCCAAATATCATTTGCAATTAGATTACCTCTTAGGAAGATGCCCGAGTGCATTTTGAAGTGAGATTGAACTCGATTGAAAGTGGTAGCAGGACGCCCACCATTAAGTAGCACAAATTCCAGATTACCACCTCTGGCAGCCAAGAAAAGATGGTTCGCCATTTCCGGAGTGAACATTGCATAAATCAGTTTGTTGATGTGCTGTTTGGATGATATTTAGTCGAACAAGATTATCCAACGTCGGTAGTCTATTCCACAATAATCTCACGCCATGGAAAAGCTTTGATGGATCAATTTGTATATAACTAAAAATGATCATTCAAATATAACTCATATAAACTTATAATGAGTCATGACTATTACCAATTAGTTTTAAAACGAATCACTTGGATTGGCCAGTATTTTTCCTCTCGAATGAATCGTAGACCAATATAAGTCGTATTAAGTCCCTCATATTTCTACTCGAGCTCAAATTAACTTAAAATATATATTTGGTCGAAAAATATATATTTGAGAACGCGATAAAATTTATTTTACGACCGTCTCCGTAATATCTTTATTATATAAAATTTTATCAATTTAAAATTGCAATTCACTAATGGCGAAAATTAACATAGGAGGCGGTTTAAATAACATGGACAACAACTAACACAAATCAATCTCTTTTCTCCGAAATATTAAAACGTCGATAAACAAAATTATATAAAATCTTACGGTGAGATAAATACGCAAATGCAGTGTGTATCCGGACTATTATGGATCTGAAATCTATTACCTCAATATTTGAATTTTTTCTGAAAATTCTGGATAAATTCATGATTCAATTAAATTAGACTAAATTAATTTTAAACTAAATGCAAGAATTCCCCCATTTTCTCAGAAGTCGTTAATGTGGGCCTTATGAAAGATTAGCCATGATTGCAACAAGTTTTTTGTCCCTATGAAACCTACTGTTTCTAGCCTTACCTTGTTTGCTTTACAAGACAAAAGAAAGAGGGAGGTGATGTGTTGTTTTCATACAAAAATCGACAAGGAACATTGCTCTTTGACTTCAAAAATGTATTCTTCATCCATTGCCGCCAATGCACCTTTTTGTACACCAATATTACCTTTGCCATCATGAATCCACAAACCAATATAACAAAAGTTATTTTCTTTTAACTAATTATTATATTGAGTGTCGGTTTCATACAATTTAGGAAGCCGCTTGGTTGGAAATATTTTTCATGGGAATAAGAATGGGCATATAATATAGTATGTTGTTAAATAGTCAATTAGGGCAAAGCTTGTAAAAACGGGTCAATTTGGCGAGTAGTCACACCCCAACCCACTTTAATCCATATTGAACTTGGGACCGAAAATTATTCAATCCAACTAATGCGGAGTATGACTAGCCCGATGATTTTTTATATATTTTTTAAAATTCATTGTTTATAATGGGGTTTAGAGAGGTTTTTGGTGAAACAGTGCAAGCGTTAAATTTTTACCACTACACTTATAAATTAATCTTATAAAACTTGTAAATTTAGATCATATCATTAAATGTTATATGTATTAGTTTATAAAAAAGTTGTCTTATTGTTTTATAAGTCTAATGATATCGGTTGGAACATGTTTCACACGAAAGTTTTGTGAAATTTTAAGCGATATGAACGATATTTGATAAATAATAAAAACAAAGAAAACTTACAATAAACATAAAGATTAAGAAACAATATCCATAAAATAGTCGTAATAAATAAAATATTTTTGTATATTGCGTATGTAGGTGAGAAGCAAATTGTTTTGTGTATTTATGTTTATGTATTTTAATTAAATTAAACAATAATATTAAATATATATATATATATATATATAATTAAACAATAATATTATATATATATTTAAAAAAGTCCTGCGTCAACCCAACCCAACCCGCTACAACCCATCTACCAACCCAGGTGTTAGTAACCCATATAGGCCCATCCTTTGGCCTATAAATCTAACCCAACCCGACCCATATATGGGCGGGGACGGGCCGGCCTAACGGGCCATACCCATTTTGACAGATCTAGACTCAGGGCTCGTTTGGCTAAGCTTATTATAAATATCTTATTAATCTATAACATCTTTTTTTTAAGTCAATCAATTACAATAGTTTCATAAGATAATCAATTCTGATAATTTTTTCCTACCATCGGGCACATGAAAACATCGTTTCAATCTCACTATAGACCCAACCACAATCACCAAAGAGGGACCATCCTAAACTTCAACTCAACCGCAACTGACCAAGAACCCAACAAGAGCAAGAGGGGGCCACAGAGGAATAAATATTCCCTCCATGTCATTAACTCGACCTCGGGATATCGAGTCTCGATCAGTGGGCTTCAACCACTTGAGTTATCCACTTCATACATAATCTATAATATCTTATAAGTTGTTTTAAAAGTTTATAAGATGTATAGGGGTTTGCAAAAACTTATGGTTTTTAAAGAGGTGGGTTAAAATTAGTGATTATGAGAAAAATGATTAATAGTAGAAGTTGATAGTGTTTGTAAAAAAAAATTAAAGAAAAAAGTTGTTAGTGTTTGCAAAAAAGTTAAAAAGTTTTTTAGAAAAACTAATAAAAATACTAAAAAACACTCTCTTTAAAGTTTATAACTCACGAGAGCTTATTTAAGTTACTAAAAGAAATAAAACACTTTAAATTATTTCTCCACTCAATTCTAGGTGACTATAATCACTTATAAGTTTTTTACAAACACCCAAGTAATTTTTAAGTAGCTTTTAAGTTGTTAAAGTGTTTGACTATTAAAATTATAAGTTCTAAAAATAAAAAATAAAAATTTATTTTAATATAATATAATATTTTTTAAAATAAAAAAGTTCGAAAAAAAAAAAAAAAGATTTTTATTTAAATATTTTTTTTGAAAAAATAATCAAAAATAAAAAATTATTATATATTTTTTAAAAGAAAAATTAACTTTTTAAAAGCATTTTTTTTTAATTATTTTATTTTTTGTATATAAAGATACTCTGAGAGGTCCGAGTCAAGGTTAGGTTTGGCTCGGGTTGGGTTGAATTCGATTCGCCGATCTAGAATTTGGGATAGGAACTTAACATATAACTTTTTGTAAAATAAGTTGGAATATCCCAACTTATTTTTTTCTTGAAAAAAACTCTTTTAAAAAAGCTCTAAGAGTTTTTTTTGAGATGTTATAAAATATTAAACATCTTATTTTACCAAATAAAATCAAGGAATTAATAAGTTCCTAAACAACTTAAAAAGTTATTTTAAAGAGCTTATAAATTGTGTCAAAGCAGACTTGACTCTGGGGATGATAGATAGTTCAATTATTTTATATGATATCCTTTTTTAATTAAAGGTATAAAAATAATTAACAATGTTCACCCCAAGGTGAATCACCTCAAATACCATTACACTATAATATATAGGCCTCCTTGGAAAGCGGAATAGATTGAGATTAACGTTCTAATCTTAAATAATTAGTTGTTTGGTTCATTGGAAGATGGTCCATGATACATTTTCATCCCAGGATATAAAAATATGTTTAATTCATATATTGAAGGAACAATTCTATTTCATGTGAAAGGGAGACAAAATCTATCACACATAAAATATATTAGCGGCCTAATCTCAAATAATTGGTTGTTTGGTTAGTTGGATGATGGTCCATAATATATTTTCGATCTGAATATAAAAATATGTTTAATTCTATATTGAAGGAATGATTTTATTCCATGAAAGGATGACAAAATCATCACACATATAATATATTAAAATTATATTCTTGTATTTTTAATTAAAATGATCAAGCATATCTCATGTGAAATGCATTTATTTTATGATATTTTAATATGTATATTTTTAATCCCTCAATCCAAACATAAATATTAATTTTTCAGTATATGATTAAAAGATGCAATCCTACAATTCAAATATATATATCTTGCTTCAAATAATCCGGTTTAATCAATTAAATTTTACTCAATCCTACTCAATCATATCATAACTAATCAATTCAATCATGTGAAACAAACAAGTTCATAGGGTAATTATGGTAGTACATTAATGAGAATAAAAGATGATAAATGACACTACTTTCCCTTCTAAATGTGATAATTATCAATTTCACCTATTTTGATTCTACAATTACTTCTCCTCAGTCATTCACCTATACCACAAGACTTTCTCTTGTTCAATTTTTTTCAAAACTAGACATAACATTAATGAGGTAACCAATACGGAACAATCTTTCCTCTATCATATTTAATTTAAAGTCATACAGAAAAATAAATTTTTTATTCTCATTCCTATTGAAAATCTTGAACTAAGCACCACCCGAATGTTTTCTATAGTAAAATATTTCACAACAAATGTAAATTTTGTTACAAGTTGAATCCATCGCATAATGCGATTTGGGCACCATTTTATAGAATGTGTACACTCTTTTACAGGAATGTGAGAAGATCATGCATAATTGTTTACTTAATAAAAATATGTAATTAATAGAATATAGAATATGTTAATTATGTGAAAATGTCTCATAGAAAAATGCATCTCAAATTTTGTCCCGGGGACAAAAAATTTATAGAAATAAATGGCAATACATATAATTCAAGAGAGGTAAAATGATAAAAAAAAAATTACAGATTAAAAGCATATATATATATATATATATATATATAAATTCAAGAGAAGTTAACGATAGGGGTGAGCATTAGGTTTACTCGGTTGCGAATCAATCGAAATAGCAAAATTGAAATAACCAAAATATTTAACATAATAAATCGAAATCAAACCATTTGATTACATAATCGAACAAAATTTTCCAGTTCGGTTTCAATAAAAAATCGAAATAACCAAATTATTTGACATTATGAAATTGAAACATTTTTAAAGGTACATGTTAAATTTTTATGGTAAAAATTCAAAAATTAAATAACACCCCACTAGGTCCAATGATATTAGACTACTACATAAGTTCACAATTAACCTATAATGTATACATAATGTATTATTCTGGTTAGAAAATGAATAAATTAACTAGGGTTAGGATTATATATATATAATGTATCATTTTTTTCTATTTTCGATTTTTCGATAATTTTACCTCAAAAATCGAGAGCGAAAACCAAAAAATTCTAAAATTCAAAACCGAAACCGAAACCGAACCGAATACCAAATTAAACTGAACTAAGATTTTATTTAAATCTTTGTTTGGCTCGATTTTTTAGTTTTTATCGAAATAGTGTGTTGGGGTTATCTTGAAAAAATATGTTTTTTACTTTGTATAACCAAATCAATTCTGTCTTATTCTTGAAATAAATTATTTATCATTATTACTTTAAATACGATTGAAAGTGTTATATATATGTCTTTGCATAACTGTTCCCAATAATAAGACAAGTTACATTGTAGTTAATGTTGTGATATCGGATCACAGAAGATCACATTAACAGTCCCTTGTAAATAAGTACAAATTCACAACTTAGATGAAGATGAACAATCCATCGTGAAAGGTTGAAGTGTAAGACTCAAATTGACTTGTCTTGACCAAGAGATTGCACTAGTGCATTATGATGAGCTAGATAGGATCTACATCGGGATAAATTCTTGATCTTCGAAAGTGGAAGAATTAAACCTCAGTGGTTAATTGTTTATTAATTTTTGTCACTTAAATAGGATCATGTGTAATTAATGATTATTGCTTTGATTCATATTGGGTAAAGAATCAATGTGATTCAATACTTTGTGCTTTAGGCAATATTATTATTTACATGACAATTGCTAAGATTTAATACAGAGAATCGTGAGCAAAAGACGTCTTTGCGTGATTTGTCCCCTTAGTGGGCTCAGAAGTTTTATCATACCAAATCTTGCAAGTAGAATTAGTTTCCCGTATGAATAATAGTGTTGAGTTGTTCTTACTCCAAGAAAAAAAATATAAATTAATATAAAGCTTTTTAGTTGCTTAACTTAATTAATGGACTAGATAATCTTAAACATGGAAAATAATAACCGGGAGACATATTACAGTAATATGGGTTAAGATGGATAGTGCAATATTAATTTTATAGTGAAATTAATTAATATTAATGGGTTGAATAATATTGTGGCTCAATATTGATAATTCAGAGCTCATTGGAAGGTCCAATGTTAATTCTCCTAAAGGTCCCTCAAGTAGCCTAATATAAAGTCTAATAACTGAAAATGGTGATTTAAATAAAAGAAATTATTGTTGCCTAATTTTTCTTATTTTTTTCAAAATAAGGGAGAAAAAAAAAAGGAAATATTTTCTTGATTTTTCTTGAAAAGATTTTATGGAAAATATAAGTATTCTTGGAATACAAGATTATCTCATAAATTCAAGGAAATAAAATATTGATTCTCTCTCTAGGAATTTTAAAAATTTCATATAAAAATAGAGGAGAAGATTTTGTTGGGATTTATTTTGGGAAATAGAATATATGAGATATATTCAAGATTGTATCTTGGAGAAGATACAATAAAATTTCCCATGAGCCAATAATCCTAAATTTTCAAACCCCCCTATGTTTATATATAAATTGGGGATGGATTTTTCATCCCCAACACAATTCCATGAGTTGGAAAAATTAGAAACCCACTAAAGGTGTTGCAACATATTTTCTTTTTTCTCTTTTGTTAATTGTTCGTGAAGCGTCCTCCCACCGGATTATCGGACGAGACATGGGAATACTTGAGAAGGACTTTTGAGTTTGTTAGTTGAGCGGGTACTTATCTTCTTCGCGTTGATTAAGTCAAAAAAGGTGCGCCCGTAAATTCTTAAAATTCCGCATGCGTATGATTTGCGTGATTATATCATGTGCATGATTGTTGTTGAAATTATTATTTAAATTAATATATGATTAATTCATGCTAGTAATAATTGTAAGAATTAAATTTATATTTAAATATTATCCCGAATAGATCCGGACACTTAATTTCTCAACATAGTGTCTACCCCTATTTGACGCCCCCCGCTCTCCCCTAAATAAGTCCATGCGTGTCTCACACGAAAATTTGTTATATTGATACTCATAATATATTAAAAAAATAGAGTACATTGATATTTAATTTAGATTTCTCACGTTCCGTCTCATTCAAAAAATTTTATTATATATATATATATATGTATTTATTTATAATTAATTAATTTAAATACCATCTCCTGGTTAGGTTAATGCTTTGTATTGAACCTTCTCTTTAGGTCAAACTTCAAAGAGTGTATTTACTTCGTGATGATCCAAAAAAATGGCTAAGTTTTGTATGCACCATGTGCACTTCATAGTGTATTTTAAAATTATGCAACTTGTTGCGTTGAATTATACAATTTTTTTATACTGAATTGTGCAACTATTAATATGGAAAACAAGTTGAACGGTTCAGTATAAACAAAGTTTCATATTTCAATGCAACAATTTGCATCGTTCTAAATATACTATGAAGTGCATGAATCTGATACATGAGACTCACTCCCAAAAAATTATTTACTATCCAATTATTTATTAGCACAATTAATCCATTATTAAGAAAATTTTATTCAATGAATTAATCATATCTAGTATTATCAAACCCTCAACCAACAGAGAAAGATTGTCCCATCACAAAATAAATTACAGAATATTCAATATACATAATTAAAGAAAAATATTTAACAATAGATTCAACATCAACTTTCTCACTTGGTTAAATTTTTTGTTAAGTGCCTAGAGAAGCTAGCCCTGATTAATGTAGGGTGTACGATTTTGTGCATTATGATTGAAAGGGGAAACACATCATTTATACTTGGTGGTCCAATATCTGTTGATGATTATGGAGGGTATATGAATCAAGAATCCAATGGTTAAAAATCAAGAGGGATTGGGTGCACCTAAAATCTCATCATTCACATTTTCATAATTTCTAGTTTAGATAGATATTTAAAACTAAAAATTTCATGCACATATATGCATGTTTCTTTTTCTTGAATAATTCGGCAAGGGTCAAACTCAAGGGTATATTTTAGAATTTATAGATGATCAGATAGATAATACTAGTTAGAACTTATTGAAAATATCATACAAATTGTTCACACAATGTGAAGTTTGATTAAGTTGTATGTTTAGATAAAGAGTTTTACGTGATACAGTCTCTCATATATGAGATGAAACTCTCCACCCGTGAGGTGGATTCATTCTCGGGCAAGGCATGACAAGTGCTTTCGCTTGGTTTTTTTTATTTTTTATTAATAATATTAAATATCATATATACACTTAAAATATTTTAAAAATCTTAAAAAGAATAATTACAATTTTAATATGATTTATTAAAAATATAAATTTATATTATTACATTTATAGATTAATATCATAACACTTATTAACTTATATCATTTTCATTATAAACTAATATCATAGCATTTAATGTTATAAGTATTGATTTATAAGAATAATGATATTGATTTATAAATGTAATGATATTTATGAACAAGTTTCAATGGAGAGTTTATATTCTAAAATATATCTTCGTTGAACAAAATGTTTTAAGTGTCTTTATTATGGTTTATTGCAATGTTTTAATAACCGAACCGGTGATCGAATCCAAGACGATCCAATTTGGCGATGGTTCAATCGGCGGGCCCGCTCAACCGATGGTTCAACCGTTGAAATGATTTACTTTTAATTTTTTTCAATATTTCTTATATTTAGTTAAAAAATAAAATAAATATACACCTATAAAAATTTAAACATATATCTTATAACTTTTCATATCTAAGAAAACACAATTGAGTCATGGTCATAATAAAAAACAACACAATAATATGAGAGAAAGTAACTTAAAAGGGAAAAGTGAACCTTATATTTTTATCCCACATCAAGTACATATTAAAAGAAAATGTAAGAGAAAATAAAATTTCATAATTTTGTCTCACATCGAAAATGTTAAAAGAAAATGTGAGAGAAAACAATATAAAAGGGGAAAAGTGTATTTCACCTCATATATTTGTCCCACATCGAAAGTGTTGGAGGGAAATGTGAGAGAAAGTATTATAAAAGGGGGTGAAGGTGGAACTTGATTCATATATTTATCCTACTTCATACATTTATCCCACATCGAAAGTGTTGGAGAAAAATGTAAGATGAAGTATTATAAAAGTGGTGAATGTGGACCTTGGTTCATTTTATCCCACCTCATACATTTATCCCACATCGAAAGTGTTGGGAAAAAATGTGAGAGGAAATATTATAAAAGGGGTGAAGTTGGACCTTGGTTCATATTATTCCCACCTCATACATTTATCCCACATCGAAAGTGTTGGAAGAAAAATGTAAGATGAAGTATTATAAAAGGGGTGAATGTGGACCTTGGTTCATTTTATCCCACCTCATACATTTATCTCACATCGAAAGTGTTGGGAAAAAATGTGAGAGAAAGTATTATAAAAGGGTTATCCCACCTCATACATTTATCCCACATCAAAAGTGTTGAGGAAAATGTGAGAGAAAGTAGTTTAAAAATATTTTTTTTAAAAAGGTACGGTTTTTTCCGGTTAGGCAGTTCGCCGGTTGAACCGGTTTTTTCGGTTTTGACCGGTTCAAATCGGTTCAACCTGAAAAGCGGTTATTAGGGTTTTTTTTTACCGATTTGCCGGCCGGTTTCCGGTTCAACCGGTTGAACCGGCCGGTTCAAACCGATTATGAAATCATTGGTTTATTGGTGCATTTGAAGTAAAATAAACATTGTCTTATTTATTTTCATTAGTTCATGTTGCTATGTATTTTATAATTTTTTTTTATGTGACCCTAGAAAGCAAGAACATTTTTTTTTAAAAGCAAGATTTAAAAAATAAAAATCTTTCTATAAATTTTGTTTTGAATCTATATAAGGGGGTCAACCTACTCATCCCTATTTCATCCCTATAGTAGGAAAGTTCTAGAGTGTGAAGTTTTTTTTACCATTTAAAAATATTGAATAAAAGTAATATATTTCAGTTATAAACCGGAAATAAATACTCTCATTAAATTAAACAATGAAACACATCATGAAACTAATATCAAATTGGAGGCATTTGATGGAGAGCAATGCTAATGCACCATTTTATGCAATATGAAAATATAAAATAAATAATTATCACATTTTATAAACACGTTTTTGCAATGATAATGCATTAAAAAGCACATGATTAGGTCGATAGGTAAGGTCGTTAATCGTTAGGGACTTTTAGGAGGAAAAGAGTTAAAGCGAGTTTCTGCTTTATCAACTGTAGTTTCGGTGTGCTCTTCATCACTCTTCTTCAATTTGTTTATTTACTCTTTAAATTTAAATCTAAAATAAGATGCATTAGGTAGCTAGTGCTTTTGCCATTACTACATTTTCTTCTCGCAATATAATTTGAATATATAATTTCTTAAAATTTAATTTTAAATTCAAATAAATGATAAAGTGATATACATATATAATATAGTTTGAGGTTAGATTAATTTGCCTCATATTATTATAATGACAAATAACACCCATAAGAAATTGTTTTATACATTCATATAAACGACATTATTTTAACTATGAGGATGTTTGCAAAAAATCGTTCTTTTAAAAAAAGTGATTAAAATTAGTGATTATGAGGAAATAGATTAATAGTATAAATTGACGGTGTTTGTAGAAAAAAAATTAAAGGAAAGTTGATAGTGTTTGCAAAAAAATTAATTATACTTGGGGGTTATTTGCAAAAAATTATCCTTTTAAATAAGTGATTAAAATTAGTGTTTATGAGAAAATTGATTAACAGTAAAAGTTGAGTTTGAATTATAAATGGTCTCATAACTTTGGCATCAAATAGATTTAGTCACATAAGTTTTTTTGTGGTTAATTTAGTCTCAATAACTTTGACAGTGACCAATTTTAGTCCTAAATCGGTCAGAACAACGTTGTTTTTCCATTTCAATTTGGGAGTTTCCAGCGGATGCTGTGACTGGACTACCACATGTAATGCCACGTGTATTTTTAAGTGTGTTTGACTAATTTTTGCCATCAATTTTGTTTTAATTTTAAGTTTTAAAATTTAATTATATGCTTGAAATTTCAACTGTTAAAAAAAATACATGTGGCGACCAAAGAATAACATCATTTAAACCCTCAAATTGAAATGACAAAACGACGTTGTTCCGATCGATTTGGGACTAAAATTAGACATTATCAAAGTTATTGGAACTAAATCGACAAAAAAAAAAAAAAATATATGAGACTAAATCTATTTGGGGTCAAAATTATGAGACCATTTGTGATTCAAATTAAGTTAAAGTTGATGGTGTTTGTAAAAAATACAAAAAAAAAAATTGATAGTGTTTACAAAAAAATTAATAATACTTAAAAAAAAATGCTCATAAGCTACCAAAACACATCTCTTTCAACTTTTAACTTATATTTTTTTGAGAGTTTTTTAATCTAATAAAAGAGAATAAAACACTACAAATTGTTTATGCACACTATTTTTTTAGTGACTATAATCACATATAACTTGTTGCAAACACCCTATACAAAATATTCATGCTACCAAAAAGCACCCTTCAACTTTAAAAATATAATTTTTGAAAGTTTATTTAATTTAATAAAAAAAAAATAAAACACTCCAAATTACTTATGCACACAATTCTAATTGACTATAATCATTTATAATTTCTTCCAAACATGTACATTTCAAACATAAGTTACCTAACTATAGAGCAGCGCCTAATTAGTTAGCTGAAGACTTTCCCCATCAAACTAACGTTGTTTGTCCAAATTCAGTCAATTAACCAGAGCTCGACAACTTCACGAAGCATATTCAATATTTTCAGAGCCGGTCCAACAATTTAAACGCAATGTGCAATATCCATGTTCTATAGTTATGTAACGAGAACTATACCATGTCTCACACACTCAAGGCATGTCCAATAAAAAAAAGGCAACAATTAAAGACACGTCACTATACACTAGGTCTATAATTAAGTATAGATGATGAACGAAGGATTTTTAAGATCTAAAATTATTAGACACATTATTATACACTAGGGCTCCGTTTAGTTCGTGTGATTTATCGGGATAGGTCATGATTATAATTTTAATCTCAATTAATCTACCGTTTGACTTGTGGGATAAAGACATATGATATACTCCAAGCTTAGGTAGAAAATGTGTTAAATCCTTCCGTGGAGTGATATGTCAATCTCATATAAAAGGTGGGATACAATATATCCTAAATGCAATATTACAAATTGTTCTTTTATTGTTGAATAGATTCACAAGAATGAAGTGAGGTTGTTTCAATTCAATTTAAGGTTGTTTCAATAGGTATCTCATCTAATCCCTCCATCAAATCCTACAATCCAAACGCATATATTGATTCAAACAAATTCAGTCCAATCAATCCAATCTTACTCGATCCCACTTCTATCATACCTAATCAATCAAGTCTCATGAATCAGACACTCAGTTGGCCTATATACTAGATAGAGTAATTTCTCTATAATAGTTCGCTCAAACTTAGCTGAGATCCAACTTGACACCATAAATATATAAACTCATTAATTCAAGTCCAACAAAATCATTGTTTATGCTACCTGATCTCCATTTATCTCACATACCATGCATCGACATATAATTAATGATGCACATTTACATGAAACGGTAATTTCACCTTAGCTCACTATATATTATAATTATTATGTGCAAAAATTTTAAAATTATTCCATCAGTCCACTCAAATTAATTATACCAGTCCATCCTAATTATAAACCCACTTAAAACTCATCAATATCCTTCAATTCCTATAGAAATATTAGCAAACGACTACAGGTCCACCCACTTTTAATTAATCTTTTATTTTATCTAAAAGAAATAAAACATTTTTACTTTAAAAAAATTATTTTCACCAAGAGCAGGGAATTAGAGTCTAAGGAAATTTGAGATTCTTTATTCTTGATTTTATATTTTCAACAGTTCAATAAAAATATTTTATTTTGTTTAAAGTTATTAGTCTAATTTTTTTTTCTAGCCCACCCCCTTATAAATTCTTGGACCCGCCACTACTTTAGCACTTGAGAAGGCCAGGAGGGTGTTAATTTATAGTACTAATTTATACTCCGTCTCATATGAGATATCATAATTTAAGATGAGATATCATAATTTAATAGGTCAAATTATATTACATCACACCACAATACCTACCAACCATCCAAGTTTCTACCCACAATATATAATTTGGATATATATATAAGACATCTTAAGCGGCTTATCGACTGTCAACAAGTTGCATGTTGAAGTTTAAATCACAAATTATTCAATAATTTTGACATTAAATAGACTTTGTCTCATAACTTTTTTTTTTTGTCTATATATATTTGTCCAATTTTCTCTGATAATATATAATGCAGGTTCCAAATTTATCCAAACATGCAGAACGACGTTGTTTTGAAGTTGAGAATTGGTGGTTTCCGACAAAGGTGCTGATGTATGCGTCCATGTGTTAATATATGAGTTATAATTTAATTTATAAAAAATTATAATAAATGACAAGTGGCGATATGTCATGGGTTTGCATCGCCAGTAAGCCCCAATTTTACCTGACACACGGGTATGTGACGCGAATCTACATCGTGTTGCTTTTTCTGGTGAAAATGCAATATAAATTGCACATTGTCAGATAAATTGAGATTAAATCGACGAAAAAATAAACTATGAGACAAAATATATTTAAGGTCAAAAATACAAAACAACTGGTGATTTAAACTCTTGTACATGGAAACACAATCCAAATGTGTTACGCGCATATGTGAAACGTATAATTATGAATTTTATTTGTGATTTAAACTCTTGCACGTAGAAACACATCCAAATGCATACATTATATATGTAAAACGTATATATTATGATATGCATGTGAGAGAATTTATTCATTAATATCTAGGATGAGGAATAATACTCTCTCAGACCCAATGTTTGCATGTGTGTGTGCGCATTCGTGCATGCTGCTGATCAAAGTTTAGATGCAGACAGAAAGCCGCTACATACATTGTACATTATTAGATAATTGAGCAATTATATGCATAATATTTTACACCTTGCAACATTGTCTTATTGGACTTTTGGAGATATATATATATATATATATATCATGTTCATATATATATATATATATATATATATATATATATATCATGTTCATGTATACATGCCCGTTTGTCTTTAACTTTCCTTAGAATTTAATAATACTTGAGTAAAATTAAATAAATGAATTAATTTTAAATCCCTTTATAAGTTCGGACTTTTAGATGACACAAATTATTTTTATGGTATTAGAGTTTTTAGTCTCACGCCCACGTCCTGAATAATTTCGATTTATGCTGAAAGGAACTCCACCCATATTAAATTGTTCACTTGTAAGAGAATTCAGCCCACGAGTGAGGGAGATAAACAAATTGATTCCATATCTACCAGTTCAGACTTTTAGATGATACATAATTCTTTTATCTTGTATGAAATCAAAACACTTTTATTTTTTTTTACTAAAGAATAGGTTTTACAGACACTAGGTGCCTTTGTCTTAAGCAAGTGCATTTTTTTAGATGTGCAACTTGTTTCTCTAAGACATTCAACTTGATCAGTGTAAAATATAAGTTGAACATTTTAATGCAAAAAAGTTGAACATTTCACGAAAATAAGTTGCACGTTTCAAAAAATGCATTTGAATTGCATGGTGCACTTTGTACATATAAAACTTTGCCTAATTTACTTAAATATGAGATCAAATATATTGATCTTTATATGTTAAAAGAGGTAGGATATATTGTTTGAGAGATACTTGCATGGCGGAGACATAATTTGGGTATTGACGTCGCTTTTAACCTTTTTGGGAGAAATGTGTATTAATTTGTCTTCTTTATACCCTATTATATATATGAGACCGTCTTATACATATTTTTATCGTATTGTTTTGGCCATGATGTTATGGCGTTGATTTCCCATACGATTGCAGTACATATATCATCGTCGTTCAATTAGAATTTATTAAAGTGGGACATTATAAAATCTAAAGAAAACGGCTTGTTGTATGTTGGTAGTATTTGTATAAACAAAAGTCAATCTAGTATGAAAATTTTTCATATATGAAAAAAACTTTAATTTACAATCAAATTACGTAATTGATGAAGGTAAGATAAAGTTGAGTGGTTCATGGTTCACTTTCCAAGTGATTCATGGTTCACCCTATCGAATAAGTCATAATTTAGGGTTCAATATTTAGTGTTTAGGGTGTAGATGGTTGATTTAGGACAATTTTTATAAATTTTTATATACATGAAAATTTTTCACACTAGACTTACTCACGACAAAAAAGTCGATCTAGTATGAAAATTTTCATATATATTAAAAAACTTTAATTTACAACCAAATTTTTGTAATTGGTGAAGGTAAAACAAAAGTTAAGTGGTTCACGATTCATTCGACCCAAGTGATTCATAGTTCACCCGGTCCAAGTAGATCATAATTTAAGGTTCGTTATTTAATATTTAGGGTATAAATGGTTGATTTAGAATAATTTTATAAATTTTTATACATAAAATTTTCACACTAAACATCTTTTCTTTTGATAACACTTGAGTTGCATATATCATTATCGTGCAACACTTTAAAAATCTAAGGAAGCGGCTTGTCGGGAATTATTTAATAACTATCACTATAGTTTAACCAATGGAATACCCCCTCCATGTGCACTGTCTATGTCAGATTTTGATTTCCTGTCTTTTATTTTTCCATTTCTTGAATATATACTCCCAACACATTAAAATATAAAAATCCCAAACTTCTTCAAGTACTCTTCAGTCTCTTTTGTATCATAATAATTAGCCAATCTTCAAAAATTAAAAATATACTAATACTTTTTTTTGTAAGCTAAATTGCATTATTACATTATGATTTGTAGTATTATGTTTTTTTTATATTTGTCTTTTTTTTTGTCAATATACTACTAATAGCTAGCATACACTTCATAAAAACTCGATCGACACGTGTTAATTTGGATCAAATTTAATTATTGGATTTTCATTAAGTCACAATTTTTTCACATTTCTCTTTTCCGGCCTACTATGATAAATCAATCTTTTAATAATATATATGCTGAATTTTTTATTCAAACACTCGTTGATTTGTTTTCACACAATTTTGTTGCATTGACGGAATCAAATTTGCACTTTATATATAGTTGATTAAGTATAATATAAAAGTAATTTAAAAGAATTTTATCTCATCTAAAAATCTGAATTTAATAAAAGGTGTAAAATTTTCTTTTATTTAATTTTCTTAATATTTTTTAACTAATTTCTCTTAAATAGTCCTTTTTAATTATGAATTACTCATCTCAACACTAATGTTATACTCCGAATTATGTTTTGAAATATATACTTTATATTGAAAGTATAAATAAGTTTATAATTTTGATTAAATACTATCGTCATTGTTTAAATATAATAATTGCAAATGTTGAATAATAATTTTGTTTAATAAATCTCGCATATACAAATATAGAGTTATAAAAAAAACTAATTCCGCATATACTTAATTGTCGAGTGTATTCTAGTACGGTTTATATTCTCGAGGGTTTGAACGAGGATATTAATTGATTGTTTCTCTAATCTGTTTTGTTGTATTTCACCTTTATTTAAATTTTGCTTTATATCGCGATTCTCTTATTAAAAAAAATGAAATGTTTCCAGTAAATAAAATATTTAATAATTAAAAATATAAATGCATAAGGACACTAAACATAAATTAATAATTTAAGGTATACATTAGTAAATTTGTTTAAATCTTGAAATAAAATTATATAAATATTATCTAAGAGGCGCAAGGTTAAAACCTTAATTATTGTATTTTTTATTAAACTACATATTAAACTAAAATCAGATTAACATAGAATTTTGAGGCACGCTTGTATGAAACGGTCTCATGGTGAGACGAAACATGATTTGACACTTTAATACTTTGGGAGAGGTGAGTGTAAATTTATGTTAGAATGTATCTCGTCTCATGCATAAGACCGTCTTATACAAGTTTTTGTCTAGAATTTTTATTTTACAAAAATAAGTATGATAATTACTGAATCAATTTATTTCTTCATAAGTATGTTTTCATTACTCCAAATCTTCTATAATCAATTAAAGATTACGTGAGCTTTAAAAAAAAAAAGTTTAGATTACGTGAAATTTTGATTAAGGATACAAATAAAACACAAACTCTTCTATAAAACTTATTTATATTATGAAATTGATATTGTTACACTTATAAATTAATATCAATACTATTATAAATTACTAATATTTATAACATTTAATGTTATGGTATCAGTTTATAAGTATAGTAATATCAAATAAGTGTTAATTTATAAATGTAATATTTAAATAAAATCCAAATTACGAAATAAATATGAGGTCCATCTCATTTATGACTTATGAGTTACGATCCGTCTCACACAAGATTTCTCCTTTTATTATCATTTCTATATGGATTATTTGTAAACTACTAATTTAGTGCGCGCGTGTTACACGATTTTTTTTTAAAAAAATTGCAACATTTTCAATAAATAATATATTAATAATTAAAAATATAAATATGTGCATAAATGCATTAAATATGAATTAATAATTATTTAAGGTGTATATTAGTAAGCTTTTTTAACCCTTGGAATAAGATTATTGCGTCAAATATTATTTATCTATTTTTATATGAAGTTGAAACCTACAAATCAAAACAAAATAAATCGACTAAGAAAAGACTAATAAATTAATTAATATGTAATAATGAAAAAAAATTAAAGTGAATGAATTATAATATAAAATACTTTTGCCACATTAAATATGTTAAAATATACATTAGAGCAATTATAAAATAAAATTATTTATTTTCTTTCTAGAAAATAAAATTATTTATTTAAAAAATTAATAATTGAATATAATTCACATTAAGATAAAATGCATTTAGAATGAATATTTCATTTATCTTAAATTAAGTCAAACAAAAAATTACCGAAAGAAAGATAGTAAATGAATAATATAATATAGTTAAATAAAATATTAAGTAATAAATATGAATTACACATTTTATAATATTTACACATATTTTAAATACCTAAATAATTAAAAATTAAGTATACACAAAAACTTTAAGTTTCATGACACATATGATTCATTTATAAAAATAATCAAATAGAAAAATGTCATTTGTACTCAAATTTCTGATTGAATGACGCATATGTTAAATTAACATGAAATTTACAAATCATAAAAAAACTTCCATTTAATATATAGAGAGATTGTTCTGAAAAATATTCAAACTATAATTTATGAAGAGAAACACATAATTAATATAATTATGAAAAAAAAGAGGAATTAAATAAACAGTATACATATATATTTAACTCGTTTAAAAATATTTGATTAACACTTGTATGCGACTATACGTTCCTGAGTCGCGACAGTAATTGTAATTTGTAAGCACTAATCACCAGCCCGATACCCCAAAAAAATATTGATACGTATAATTTGTGGAAGAGATTCATAATTAGGCCACTTATATAAATATTTTGTAAATTTTATTAGTAAGCCAAATAAATTCACAATAAACACAGTTAGTTTGTATTAGAACAGGAATATTAGCATAGGATAGGATTAGGAAGATAAATAAATATTAGCACAGGATAGAAAGAAATGAGAGTGAGATTTTATTGAAATCAATTTTTCTTAATATATAAAAATCAACGATTAATTTACAGTCTCACTTAAATAGTATTTTTGCATCTCCCAATTAAAAAAATGATAAAAGAAATTCAAAATGCAGTCTTTGGAAAGGGGAAGAGTTAATGATGGTTTTTTTTTTTTTTGCTTTAACCCGCTGAAAAAATGAGGGGAAAAAGAATAGTAAAAAAGTTAAAAGATAAATAAATAACTAGCCCTATTTAGAACACAATGCATAATTACTTATCTAATGATGGGTTACTTTTTTAACTAACAAAACCGCGTAAACATTAACCTTTTTTTATTGTTAAAGTCTTGTATGTACGGACAATTCAAGTATATTTTTAAAATATGTAATTTTTTTTTTTTAAACGGTCAACTTGTTTATATTAAAATGTTCAATTTATTTTATAGAATAAATTGTATGTTTTAGAATAAATAAATTTAATATTTCAAAAATGCATTCAAGTTATACAATGTCTCTGTGCAATAAGATTTACTCTTATTTATTTATATATATTTAAAGAGTGAGTTTATTGTGCAAATTTGTATAGTGCAAATTCATTTTTAAATTCTAATCAAATATATACCAATATAAATTGAGTTGAGTTGAATTGAATGCGAATTAATTTGCTTCGGTCTAAAATCCATAGAAATTTACAAAAACAATTTGAATTAGGTTTTTGAATTCTATCACTGTTATATGTAAAAACTATCACTGTTATTCATAAAAAAAATTCATTGTTTAGAAATATAAACGGTGAGAGTTATAGTGCATAACTGTAATAATTTTTATGCATAATAATGACAATTTTTACACATAATAATGATATCAAAAAAATCAAGTTCACCATAAACTCGAGTTTACACACAAGTTTTTGTCAAATAATCTGTACTTTTTTTGCGCTCAAAAAAAAAATCTGTACTTTTTTGTTAATATTGGGAGGCTCGAAAAAAAAGAAATATAGTCAAGGTTGAGTAATTAATTACCCTCTTAAAACAAGGCAGAATAATTAAGGAAAAGACAATTATATAATCCATTAAATGAGGATGAACAACAAGAAAAAACATAAATATTAAGACCATAATTAGGTTTTATTTGAATTTTTTTTTCATATAAGATGAAGCTCTACTATGATTTTTGAATTATAATTTTTTCAAAACATAAATTGAATTGAGATTTTATAAATTCATGAATCGATGTTAAATTTTTGTCATTTTATTCTGCTATTATTTCGAATATTATTAATATTAATTTCCTTACAAATTAAATCCGACTTCGCCGCAGATTATTTACACTTTCATAGTACGGACAGTTTATACTTTGTACGGTATAAATAATTTATAAATTGTAGTAATGAAGTCGGACTTCATGAAAAAAATTATATTGAGCTTTGTATCAATATGATCCAATCAAATTAAATAGCCCATTATTTAATAATGGCCGAATGTATGTATGTTTCATTTTAATATGGTAAGAGAAGACTTTTTATGTTTGGAAGGTTTTGTAGACTCCATATCACTACCTTTTTTGGCTTCCAAAAAATAATGATTTTTGAATGTGAATTAAATAGTCTCTTTTATTCTGCAGGTTTAATTTCAACATTGAAATCTTGTCTTTTAGCATTTCCAGTCTATATAAGCATAAAAAACTCTTGTTTCTCATGACTCTCTTTTTCACTTCTCAAAAAAAATTTCAAGATTCAGAGAGAGAGAGAAAAAAATGGGGAGATGGCATCTTTGTGGGATTATGAAGAGGTATGAATGTATCTATCTTTTTGATCAAAATTGTTTTTTAAATTTACATATTCTTGAATATAGCATTGTAAATTCAACATTTAATTTATTCAGTCTCCAAGATTTCAGAATGCAAGTCATTTGATCATGGTCATTGTTTGAAGTGACTAATTTTCAATTATGTAACAACATTTTCTGTTCCTTTTTTTGTTGTCCCTTAATTTAAAATTTCTTAATTTTATACACATATATTATACCAACTGCAAGTCTGCAATAATGTGATTGAATGTGAATGTCCATAATAATTGATCCTATATATAAATGTTTTAATTTCGTATTAAATTTCTCGGTTTGATTCTTGACAATCAGAATCAGGACATGGACCAACTGGGGCAGAAGCTTCTCTTCACCACGCTCGAACTCGAAAAACTGAAATCCGAAACAATGGAGGAGATGCAAAAAACAAAGGACTACGTCAACCAATTGGTCGTTGTGCTAAAATGCGCCATTCGGGAAAGGGACGAAGCCCGAAACCAGCTCGAAAAGCTCATCAACAAGTCCATTTCCATTACAAAGCCCGACACATTTCCTCACTTTCACCCCGCGGTGGCAAATTCAAGCGTAACCGATTCCAACATCCTGTCTGAGACGTACAACTACTGCTCCCCACCAGTCGAGTCCCTTTTCAACCCCCCCGTCGCGTCTCCAAACATGTTTATTCATCAAGAATCGAACGGTTTTAGTCCCAAGATCGATGAGGGGTCGTTGATCATGGACAGTCTTGTGGGGGGCAGAGTTTTGCCTCAGAAAGGGAAGTTTCTGAAGGCAGTTGTTGAAGCGGGCCCCCTACTGCAGACACTGCTGGTAGGGGGCCCGCTTCCCAGGTGGAGGAATGAGCCGCAAATGCAGGCTTTTCAGATTCCTCCTTTTTCGATAAGAGGTGGTGATGTGGAGGATTTGGGTCAGAAACCAACTTCTTCAAGTGTGTATGCAAATTTTGGGGGTGTGAAGAATGGTTCATTGATGAATTCTGGTGCTAGTAATAATGATTGTTTTGGTTTGGGCAAAAGACACAGATTCTGTTGAGATTTTAGGTACAATAAAGTTGTGTAAATGCCATATTTTGGTTTTAGTTTTGAGTGGGTTAGCTTTTCACTCTAGAATTAATTCATCTTATGCATTAGTTTCAATGTTACTTTCAATAAATCTATGCAGATATTTCTGTTTATTCTATATTCCAGTTGTGAATTTCTATTTGGTGTTTTAATAGAATGCTAATGGAGTATTGGTTGCTGCCTACATGCAAATGATCTAATAGTAGTTTTTCATTTTCAGAATGGATTTTGGATAGAAGTAGAATATTAGTTAGGACTCACCTTTGGAGCAATCCTCAAATGGAGGAGCAATTTTATATATGAAAAAAATTATGTCCATTTTATTTGGTGTAATGCCGTTAAAAAAAACAGGGAGAATTGGATACAAATTGAGTGAGGAGTAAAGTTTTGGTCGTGCATCAAATTGATAAAAGAACCACAACTTTTGATCAACTTTTCCTTTTTCTTTTTTATCTATTCACCAAATATTAATAGTAAAACAATTTTTTTCCTCTTATGATTTTCTGACAATTGCACGGTTGCCGATGTGACACCTTTTTTCTTTTTTTAAAAGATATAACTGCTCATATTTTATCCATAAATAGATGTTTACATTTTTTTTGCAGTCTTTTAACTTTGTTGGTCCCGAAAAATCCAATTTAAAACTCGTAAAATCTCAATGGGAGGTGACTTTAAATTTTTATTTTTTTTTCAAATGAGTTATGCAGATTTGCTAAAGTATATATGACAGTTAATATGAAAGCAAATAAGAACACACGTATTTTTATAGTGGTTCGGAGTCCAACTCTTACATTCACTCTTCTCTTGGGGCACTTCCTTAACCAACATATATTTATGGAGCTCTCACTCAACGAGACTTATCTCCCTCATGGGATCGCCTATAGATGTTTAATGAGTTCTCACTCTCTCGGGACTTATCTCCCTCATGGGATCGCCTATAGATGTTTAATGAGTTCTCACTCTCTCGGGACTTATCTCCCTCACGGGATTGCCTACGGGACTTATCTCCCTCGCGGGATCGCCTATTAACTATCTTACTTAACCACTAATTCTCTCTCAAGAAAGGGTTTGGGTTTGGTGTTATTTCCAACTAGGTGAGATTTTCTCTTACATTGTTTTAGCCTTTAAGCTAAGGTTGGGAAAATCTCTCTAAGCTTAGGATATGACATTTATGCATAGATATAATGAAGAACACTCCTGGATAAATTTGGATATTTAATGTTCTGTGTTCTTGAATGGAGATGCTTGAATATTTGGCTTTAATCTTCACTTTGCAGCATCCTCCATTATCTTCCTTTGAAGATAGTGCAATGTATTTATAGTGTGAATTTGAATATTACCGTTGGAGAGTAAATTCAAATCCATACTAATAATCTTCCAGCTTTTCTTTGTCCTTTTGCACTGTTGCTTGCAGCTTTATGTCACATCCATATATGTGTTGTTATCTTCTCATTGACCAGCTTCTTATATACCAAGGCCTTCACTCTCTTCAGACATTAGCTCAACTGGTGATCCTACACCAGCTGCCTTCTTCATGTCAAAATCGAAGTCGGCAAATTCATCTGGCCCACCCATCTGCTCCATCAGAATTATAAAGTCTGAAAAAAATTTCAATCTCAAATCTCTCCAAGTGAGAATTTCCAGCACTTCATTCTTGATCCTTGGGTGAACTTCCAATTCCGGATACATATCATCCAGTTCCCGTTCCACTCTCAGTCTGATCATTGCCCCAGAAATTGTCTTCCTAGCTCTAGATTCTGGAAGAGATTCCAATTGACAGGCAGATGCAGATGGTTGTTGAGAGTGAGATGACTCAACATGTGGTTGATTAGTAGTGGATTTTTCTGATGTGGCTTGCTGATCTTTCGGTTGCTGGGTTGATGAGTGTTCTGGCGGAGGCGGTTGAGTAGTTTGTTCTTGACTGGGTTGAGCGTCAGATTTAGCATGAACAGACGGTGATCTGGTGCGCTCAACTCTTGGAGATGGAGATAGAGAGGGAGAGGGAGCCATGCGCTGGGCAGATGGCGATCTGGCAGGCGATTGTGCGCGTGACTGAGGCGAAGGTGATCTTGCCTTTTCTTTTTCTTTTCCCACTTGTAGGTCCCGAACGGGTTTTAATGAGGCAGAAGTCTAGAGGGGAGGGGTGAATAGACTTCTGAAACTTTTTCGTGGGATCAGGTGTGGAAAGCAAGTATGCCTGATCAGAGTGCTAGTGAATCAGTTTGGACTGATATCCAACTTACTAATCACTTGAGAGCAGATCAGTTCGGTGTCTATCAGCTTAACTGATGTGCAGAAGATAAGTTTAACCCGTGTGAAAAACCAGTTTACTAAATCAGGTTCTAAGTTATCTGTATCGGATCAGATGACAAGGTGCCAAAATGATCAGATCAGTTGCTTGGTGCAAATCTGACCTAAACTTAGAATATGCATGCAATAGTTAAACAGGTGTGTGCAGATAGTGTAAAGCAGGTAAATAAACACAAGATTTTATAGTGGTTCGGACAACTTGTCCTACGTCCACTCTTCCCTATCAGCAGGGACACCAACTAAACCAACTGGACTTAGATTAATGTGTTAGTCCAACACAGTACAACAGATGTTTCAAGAGTTCCCACTCAACTAATCCCAGAAATCAAAACTAGAAACCCTAGTCTGAAATCTTGCTAAAAAAACTTAACCTAACTTTTGGTTTGGGTATAAGATTTGTTGTGTTCCAACTGGAAATCTATCCTAGTATTTGGGTAGCCTAAAGCTAAATGATAAGATTTCTGTGCTAAGAACTATGGGATGAACACTGAGAAAATTTTGTGTTCTTCGTGTGGAAATTGCAGATAACTTGAGCTTGATGATAATTTTCGTAACCTTACTCTGAAGGTTTGATCCCATATTTATAGACCTTGAAATCAAAGAGTCGTTGGAGAGCAATTTGAATTTCAGGCTATTTTTGGTAGCTTGCAGGCGTGATTTGACGTGCTCAGGAAGGCCATGCCTTCTCCATGTATATTTATCCTTTGTAGTCGTTTGTCCTGATACGCCGTATCCTGCATTATCAGTTCCGTACATACGTATCGAGTTCTTAGTGGCTAGCAAGTACACAGATTTGGCGCCTTGTAGAGCCAGCTAAGTTGACATTCTTCTTGTTTGATTTCCTTCGTATGTTTTGGATACGTAGACAGGCTTATCACGTTTCTGACTTATCTTGATTTACTGACCAGTACCTTACTGATCAGGCTACCTTGAGTCTTCTGATATAGTTGTCTTAGCTCCAACTTTATCGACTCTTCTGATGTCTTTAGCAGAAAAGAAATATTCTTGATGTAGTGCCGATGTTCTTCTGATCTTTAGATATTCTGATCTTGACATCTTCTGATCTTTGCGTCTGCTGATCTATACATATTGAGTTCCCCCTCAATATGTGACCTAATTTATTACATCAGCTGTCTAACATGTTCAGCTGATTACCTATCAAAACATCAGTCGACTAACAGTTTCGATTGATCCTATTACAACTGTTTTGGAACTTCCATCAAAACTACAAATTTCCCAACAAACTTTATCTCACACTCTCCAAATTATTGTAATTTGAAAATTTGAAAATAAAAAATATTTTTGAATGAGTTGGCTTGGATTTCAATTTGGAAGTAAATTCATATTTTCAAACTCCCAGCATCCGTCCACATGATTCACTGTTCCTTCCCGCGCGAGATTTCAATGTTCATCCTCAAAATCTCAACATTAATGCCCACAATTTTTTCTTCATACGAGCCATCATTATCTGATGAGAGTACGTATTTGATGTATCCACAAAAAAATAATCAATACCCTTACAGCCAACACCTCCTTATGGGATAGTCCTTCTAGAGCATCATGGATGATTTCCAACTTGTCCAGAATGATTAGTACCGATAAACGAGCAAAAAAAAAGGAGTATGTTTGGTCAAGACATTCATTTTCCAACACAACCATCTTTATCGGGCATCAATGCCATTAATCTCGATGGGGTAGAAGATTCTGATGGTGTAGACAACTTGTCGAGCCCAAAGAAAAATGCTTTTGCTACAAGGTACACTCTTTTGAAGGATGATATCCTTGCATAGAGTTGAATGCAAGCAAAGATGCAATTGTCGACAATGCTAATAAATTGGACGTCATGTGGAAAAGAATTGTTGATTACGACAAATGATTGCATGTAAATTTCTCATATATTGAGACGTTAGGACCTTTTATAAACACACTTTTACATGATGCAAAAGTTTATGAGCGTCTGTAATGGATTGTACGATGAGATGATCAAGAACAAATTGAGAAAGTGGACAAAACGATCATGATATACTCGTGCATGCAATGAAATAGTGGACACTAACCCATAATAATAATCATTTGCTCTTTTGGACATTTGGAAGATTATCGGTGTGTGTCCTAAGTGAATTGCACGACAAGAACATGACTATTTTGGTATGAAGAAGACAAAAACATTCAATCAAGGAGGATAAACATCCACTTCTAATGTGGAAAATGTCAACGAATAACAAGTACAATCGAAAAGTTCGAAATACTGCTATTAGTTTAATGTGTCAAAATTTAAAAAGGGATACGACAAAAAAATTAATAGTAGTTAAATCTTTAATATAAATTTATAAATATTTATTTTTATTTAAATTAATTAAAAACAAAATAAATTAAAAAATATTGCATAAATAAAAATAAAATTATTTAGAGCACCTTAGTCATTTGACGGAGAAACCATAAAATAATTTTAAGGGTTAAAATTGAATACTTTTGAACCATTTTTACAAGACAAAATCTCGTACGAGACGGTCTCATACATGAAACGTAATGTATTCGAGTACAAATCAGCACACATCCCTCTGAAAATATTAAAACATCATTTTTTAAATTATGTTCCATCTCACGGTGAAATCATCTAATGCAAGTATGACTCTGTTTACAATGACCTAATTATTAGATCACATTTAAAATTAACCCTTAAACACGCCTATTGAGAATCCACCAAAGATGCTCACAAATGCACAATGCTCTAGTTAAAGGCGCCAATAGTAGGGAGACTTCTATATCGCAAAACATCACTCATGCAGGACAGCAGGAGACGTCAATGAACAGTTCATTTTTTTTTTACACCGAACAAATTACACGTTTAAAAAATGACAAAGTCTAGTATCAAAATTTGCATACATAATTTTTTTTTTATTTATAAATAAATTCTGTATATAGTGAAGATAAGACAAAATCGAGTGGTTCATGGTTCACTCGGCCCGAGTGGTTCATGGTTCACCCAGTCCAAATAGGTCATGATTTATGGTTCATTATTTAGTGTTTATGGTATAGATGGTTCACTCGGCCCAAATATGTCATAATTTAGGGCGATTTTATAGTTTTTCATACATGAAAGTTTTCACACTAAATCTATTCTTAAAAAATATACTTAAATTCCACGGTGCACCTGATGCACAATTGACCCTACTCAAATTCTGTTTATTTTGAATGAACGTAGTCAAGAGCCACTTTCATTATATATGGATTTCGGCTGAAACCTAATATATTTAATTCATTTCCTAAATGCAAGCCTTATTTTTTTCTTTATAACGATGTCATAATTTTGACACTTTTTTTTTTTTATCGGGCAAAGTTAGTAGTTAGTACACCAAACATCCAAATACTCCACGAAATCGTCAATCCACCTTATAACTCCCATAACTCCAATTCGTTCTCAAAGGGAATCGAACCTGTTTCTCCCACTCAAATGAGGAGCTCAGTGGCCTAGTTTGACACTCATTTGCTAAGACTAAGGGTCAATTTGGCACAACTTATAAGCTCTTAAAACAATTTATACATTGTTTAAGAGCTCATAAACTCCTTAATTTTATTTGGCAAAATAAGATCTCTAACATCTTATAAAATTAAAAAAAAAAAAACTCTTTAGAGCTTATAAGTTTTAAAAAAATAAGTTGGGATATCCCAACTTATTTTACAAAAATTATACAAGCTCTACCCTATCACAACACATCCCGGTTCAAACCCGGCGCGAATTCAACCCAACCCGTCCCGTCCTGTTTTCAACAAAAAATTTATTTAAGAAAAAAAATTTAAAAAAAAATTTTCAGAAAAAAAGAATTTCCGAAAAAAAAGAATTTCCGAGAAAAATATTTTAAAAAAGTAAATTTTAGAAAAAAAAATTATATTCAGAAAAAAATATTTCGAAAAAAAAAATATATTTTCAGAAAAAATATATTTTCCAAAAAAATAAAATGGATTTAAAACAAAAATAGTTTTCGAAAAGAAAAATTTATTTTCAGAAAAAAATATTTATTTTTGAAAAAAATTATTTTCAGAAAAAAAGAATTATTTCCTGAAAAAAAATAATTTATTATTGGAAAATATTTAAAAAAATTATTTTCAAAAAAAAATTAAAAAAATTATTTACAGAAAAAATTATTTAAAAAATAATAATTTTCAGAAAAAAAAAAAAATTTGAAAAAATATTATACTAAAAAAATTATTTAAAAAAATATATTATATTATATAATTAAAAAATATATATTTTTAAAAAATTATTAAAGATCTTATAAGTTGTATTAGCCAAATACTTTAACAACTTATAATCTATTTAAAAATTACATGTTATATGCTCTTAAAATAACTTATAAGATGTTAGAGCTTATAAGATGTTTAAAATAAATTTAGCCAAACGGGCCCTAGGATCACATCACTTAGCTAGTAAATAGCAACTTCTATATCAGATGCAAAGTATACATCACATGACATTAAACATAGGGTTTAAATTTTTTATAGTCCTGTAATTTTGCTTCGTTTTGAAATTGGTCCCAATTGTTTTGACTTTTTGATTTTGGTCCTGTAAGTTATCAAAAATTTTGAAATTGACCATTTAACCTGTTATAGTAGGTCACCAAACAGGTAACCGCCACCTATGTAATTATTTTATTTTTTTCATTAATTTCGAAATGTCACCTAAACTTTTTTAATTCAAATAATTTGTATCGATATTTTTTTCATATTTTTTTAGGAATGGAGAGTGGTTTTCTGGGTTTATTGATTTAATTTTTTTTATTTTTGGGTCAGTTTAGACCCTGTAAATCGACCTAATTTGTTTTGTCTTTTGATATACAAATTGTTTTAAACCCGTACTAAATTATTATGATTAAAAAAGTTCAAGTGACGCTTTAAAAATTAACGAGAAAAATAAAATAATTACATATGTGGTGTTTACCTGCTTGGTAACGTGCTGCAGCAAGTGAAAAAGACCAATTTCAAAATTTTAGAAAATTTACATGACCAAAATCAAAAAGTCAAAACGATCAGGACCAATTTCTAAATGATACAAAGTTACAGGACTACAAAAAAATTAATCCCTTAAACATACACTTGATATGACTTGAAAATGATAACAATAATAAATATTAGTAAGGGGTTAATCACTAAAAAATATTAATTATATTGTTATTGTTTGATTAGAAATTTATAAGATTAACAATAAGTATCATATGAAATGGATGGAGTGAGGTTAAAATTAGGTAATGAAACTAGGGTAATCAATTACTTACTTATATTCTCATTATCGATGTATTAAAACTACCAAACAACATCAATAGAAATAATTCTCATTATTCATTTTCATTACCCCTAACTAAGCGGACACTAAACCGGTCTTCAACTGTAGAACCCATAATCTCATCTCATTAATACAAAAAATGATAAATTTAATAATTACATGTTGTCGAAGTTTCGGAAATTGCATATGGAGGTTGAATTTTAAAGTTAACATCAAGGTTATAGAAGGTTGACTAATTAATAAATTGATTGTATATGATTTTATTTTTAATATCTTTCCATATGGGGTCCAGTTATTAACACCCCCAACATTAGTAGATACACTCGTATTCACATTAAACTACCAATTATGCCCTCCTCATAATTTTATTTAATTTTCTTTTCTTGGGCTTTTCTAAAGATTAGCGCTTAAATTTCTTTTATTTCTACAAATCAGAGCTCCGCCTCCGCCAAGCGCCGTCTCCACCATGTATCATCTCGCCATCCAATAGCGCCGCCCCACTCCGGTGCCCGTCCCAGTGCAGCCTTCTCGTTGCATGTGTTTTTTTATTTAAAGAAAATCGAATCGCCGCTCTTCTCAATTCTCTCTCCCCACTTCAATCAACACCACCCCTATTCTTTTCTTACCATTTCGTTGTCGCTCAATCTTGAACGGATAACATGACAATTTTCAATGAAAAATGATAAGAGTATCATGTTGATTTTCGGCCTGAAAATCGATACAATTTTCGGGTTTCGGCTCTGGTTCTTCGAAAACTGGTGATAAAAATCGAAGAAAAGAAGAAGTATATTCTACGATATATTTTTGTAGAGATTTGTGATTGCAGTCTTTGCCGATAAATTTTGATTCACTGTAACATTCAATAATATAGGAATGGAGTTGGCAATTGTTTGAATTTTTTTACTGCAGTTATAATACGAACTGAAAAAAAATAATTAAATGCTTGGAGGCTGGAGAAGCGCAGCGCCGGTGGCTGGTGGTGGCGGCAATGGAGGAACTGGGGAAGTATGGAGAGGGGCGGTGTCTTTTCTGAAAGGGTATTTAAGTCCTATTTCAAAAACATTAAATTTTTGTTGGTGTATCAACTAATTATGGGGTGTATATAACTGGACCCTTCCATATGTGATTTAGACTTCAAGGGTAGCATTGGGCTTTAGCCCAGTGCACTGTTTCCAGCCCAAGTTTGCATTTGATTTATCCAGCCCAAGTTTCTCAACCCAATTAAAAAATTACCTCAAGTTTACACACAGTTTTGTCATTAATTACTAGTGGAAAACATCAGTTCTTGTGCGTTACATTTTTCTTAAACTTCATAATAAATAAGGACAAAATCTTTGTGTAAAACCAAGTTCACCATAAACTTAGTTTTTTATAATATCAGTGTTATATATAAAAATTATTATTATTACATAAAAATAATAATTACTGTTTAAAAAATATTTTATAATTTTAAACAATAATTTTTTTTATGCATAACAGTAATATTTTTTACACATAACAGTGATGTAATTCATATATAGACCTAGTTCACATCAATATTGCTCATAAATAAATGTATATATACCAAAATTTATCTCGTGTAACCGTGTTGCTCTAATAATAAATTTGCAAAATTAGATTATAGCACTATAATTAATTGCCGTACGAGTAACGTACACTTTATTAAATTATTCGAATAAATTCTGCTGATCGGACTTAGGGTGGCTCACTGTTTCTGACGTGACTTCAAAAGCACTATCCACATACTTGAATAAACCAAAATATTATCAAAATTCCCACACAAATACAAAATAAATTCTATAGAAAATCCCGACATAAAAATATAAATATTTATATAGTAACATATATAAAGGCAAAGAGGGAATGAGAAAGTAAGACCGCCGGCGAAACCCCCCAAATATTTTCAGCTCCGATAAAAAAAAAAAGAGTATCAGATCACTGCGTACTGCCGGCGTTCAGTGAAACGACGGCGTATCATCGGGGATTTCTCGCGTAGTAATTCTGCCCTTGGTGCGTTCTCACCGCTTACTCTGCTCGTATACATTTATGTTTTTCGCGTGTGTGATTTTTTTGGTTGCTGTTGGATTTTTAATTTGTTTAATTGATGTGTTGTTTTCTGAAGTGTGTGGTAGTGGTGGTTATATGTAGGCGGCGGCGGATGATTCGATTGAAAGATGGCGGAGCCACCGTCGCAGTTGATCCAGAGATTGAAGGAGAACTATCATTTTAAAATTGCGTTCGCCGTCACTGGAATTATGTCCACTTTGCTTATTTATGGAGTCTTACAGGTGTGGTTCCTTCTCGCTGTGGATTGTTTCTGTGATTACTGTCAATAACTACGATTTTTGGACATAGAAATTTGAGAGTTTTTATTGATACCTAATTGTTGTATTTTTCAATACTATAGTCTGTGATTACCTGGTTCTAGTTGCGGAACAAGGATTATGTTTGTGGGATAAGGTCAAAGATGAAGATTAATTCATTATAAATGTGTGAGGTTTATTTAACTGAATAATTATGGTGCAATAAAAGCTTAAAGGGCAAACATCGTGACAAATAACCACCTAATAGCTAAGAAAAAGTAATCCTATTCAGAAAAGAAGATATTCAAGTACATGAACAGGTGATCTAGTTTAATACTACATGTTTAGTTAAATACCTATATGTATGAGTCCCCTGTAGAATTCCAAATTCCAACACCCCAATCCTCCAACTCAAAAATAAAAAATAAAAAAAAATGTATGACTTCTACTATTTGATCCGAATAAATTGTGCGTGTACATATAAATTTTAAATGATACTGATTTGGCCTTAAATTTCTTTCATGTAACTTTAGATAAGGGCAATACATGGTACTAATACTTTTTTGCTGATGCTGCATAAAGTCCTGAGGTTATTGATGAAAATGGCTGGATGGCATAACCCCATATGCATGACAAAAATATTATGGTGAAGAGTCTCCCGTGGTTATTTGAATGAATCAGACTAAACACCCACTCCATTGGTTAACTAGTGACATGGATTTATACTTCTTTAGTCTGCTCTTGTACTAACCTATAAATGTTTACCCCCATATCCGATCTTATCTTGATCAATTAAGGTTAGTTTAGGACTTATCTGTTTACTTTTAAATTAGGAATCTTAGTCTGAGGACCTTAGTGGTCTTGTTTCTGATCTCCTTAGAGAGTCTCATTCTATGTATTTGTTTTAGTTTTTATGTGATATAATTGGTCTGTCTGTAGTTAAGCATCTCTTAGGTCAGATCAGAATCCTTCCATGATTCTGGAGAAAGTGACTGATTTTTCTTTTTTCAGGAAAAGATTATGCGAGTTCCATATGGTCCAGATAAAGAATATTTCAAGTATTCATTGTTTCTTGTATTCTGCAACCGCATCACGACTTCAGCTGTGTCTGCTGGAGTTTTGCTGGTAATTGTGGTCTAAAGCATGATCAATTAGCTTAATTTATTGTGTAATCGGAATTTCTTTTTACAGTGTCCGCTTGTAGTTTAAAACACATAATTTTAATGTTTATTTATGGTGTTGTTTATTGTCAGAAGTGATTTGATCTGAGGAACTTTTAGCCTCTTGTTCTTGAGGTCATTTGACCTGTTGGCCTTTTGTTTTCCCAGGCAAGTAAAAAGGTTGTTGACCCTGTTGCTCCACTTTACACGTATGCTATTGTATCAGTGTCTAATATCCTCACCACAACTTGCCAATATGAGGTAAACTGTATTCCTTTCTTGTGAAGATAATAAAGAAATGCTATATTTTAAACTTTATGTCTAGACGAACATTAATTAGGATGAGGAACCTTTATTCCACAGTTTATGTTTGTAAAGAAAGTGCTTAACACGAAAAGTTTCTGAATATACTTTCTCCAGGCCCTTAAATATGTGAGTTTCCCGGTGCAGACTCTGGCAAAGTGTGCCAAAATGATACCTGTATTGGTGAGTTTGCTTAATATCCTGTTATTGTTTTCTTTCAGTACCTACAACTCTTGAGTTTGGGAACTTAAAATGGATTTTATCTAATGTGCATACCTATTGGCATCATTATGTTTATACCCCAAGGATGTGTATATATAGTGAGACTTAAATATTCCTCAATGTAAGTAGTTGCCATCATGTGAATTTTTTTTGTTATGAAGCAAATTAAATATAAAATATTTGATTCAAGGTCATGCCGATCACCAGTACCTTCACTGCATGGCCCATTAAAAGTTGACCATAACGTAATAATTACCTTACACACATTGTGAGTTTGGTTCATTGCGGAATTTCTATAAGTTATATCTTCTTGCACAATAGATGCTTTGACCCGTTTGCTGGAGGAATTTAGTGGAACTTCCTCAAAATGGAAAACAAGAAAGTCCTATACTTTTTTCTTTCACTCGGAGGTTTTCAGAAACTGATGAATTGTACATCTGTCTTTGCATATAACACATCCAAATGTTGTCCTTGCTTATAATTTGACCATCATTTCACATGGTTGCAATAAGAACCTAATCACTTCTTCATTTCCCAATATCTGATACCTATAAATGGTGCAATTTACATTTTTTAAACAGGGAAATATTAAATGAGACATGCTCTTTGCTACCTCAAAATTAAATATTTGAGTTCATGCTACATCTGTACAAAACAATAGTAACATTTCTGTATGATTAATTTGCAAAAGAGGCCATAATGGAAGTTATTTTATTGTTTGCAAATAAATTCATGATAGATCATTAGTCAGGTCATGTAGAAATTAGTTTTCAATCTCCTTCGAAGAATAATTCAAGTTATAAATTTGACATGAATGGAAATGAAGGCAAATATAATCATTTAAATTTTCATACTAAATAGTTAAACTTCATTTTCGCAAAGTTCTGAAAGGTTAAACATTTAGGTGTAAAATTTATTTTCTCGTAGGTGTTCATGCCAAAATATGTTGTAGGTAGGAAAATGCCAAAATTATTCATCTTTGAACTCTTCATTTGGGTAGAAGAAGTTATTTCATTTTTTCAGGTGCTAATTGCCAAAACATTATTTTGAGCTAGCAATGAGCCTTTTCTAATTTTCAAGTGCAAACCCCCCTTCTTTTCTTTGAGGTAGAAAAATGCTATTTATCCCTCTCAATACTTCCATTTAAATGTTACTTGAATTATAATGGTTGTTTCCAGTTCCTGACATCCTTCTGACTCTACTCGGGTTTGCTAGTAATTTTCAACAAGTCATAATTGGTCTTTTTAGTCATTGGAAATTTATTTCTAATCTATACGTCTGTTCCAATTTATTTCTTTGCCAGAAGTGATAATTTATAACTAATTTATATTTGATAACACAATTGAAATTGAATTGGGAATACTAAAGTTAGATCTTAACCAATTTTTTAAAAGTGTTGGACACTATAGGAAGTTTGAAATTGCTCTCTTTTCATTCTGTTGCTTTTTTCTCCTTTAAATGCAGATATGGGGCACTGTCATCATGCAAAAGAAGTACACTGGGCGTGATTATCTATTTGCCGTAGTCGTGACTATTGGATGCTCAATTTTTATATTATTTCCGGTAAACATTTTATCAAATATCTAGATAACAATCATTTTAGTTGTTACTGCATGCCAAATAATTCTGTTGCTGATTGTGAACAAAATTTGTTTTTTTTTTAATGAAAAGAAATTAATTTCATTTATTTTGCCTTTTCAATTCCTGATTTAACTATTTCCTAATTTTCATTTGAGGTTTATAGTTTTATGCATGCTGTCAAGATCCTATTCAACTTAGGCTTTCAATAGGAAAGTGATAAAAGGGAAAATCTTACAAAATGCTATTTCTTTTCTTTTTTTTGATCGGGCAAATGGTGACTCGAACCCATGACCTCAGGCCATATGTAGTGGTGCTCTAACAACTGCAAAATGCTATTTCTTTTCTGTTTTCATTTGTTCTTGTTAGAGAACAAATGTGACAGTCAACTTGAATATATCAATATGGTGGTGTTGAAATTCATTAAAAGTATCATTATGCTTTATCTTGCTCATTTCTTAATTGGTTTATTAAGTTGTTGTACATGATGGGAGGTTTCACTCTTATATGTAGGCAGCAGGTGATATTAGCCCGTACAATAGAGGAAAGGACAACACGGTTTGGGGTGTATCCTTGATGATTGGTTATCTTGGGTATGTCAAGTCAAGTGACTCATTTTGCTAAATCCGTTCTAATTTTGAGAGAGTTCACTATAGTTCAAATATGTTTTTTATCGATTAGGATGCCACTTAGTGCAAATTTTTGTTTAGTGGGGAAGTAAGTCCTAAGAACAAACCCAAAACGATTTTTTTAAAAACAAAAGAGTACACAAGACGTAAATGAAAAAAAACAACTGCAAAATTTTCTAGTATTTCTTCCCGAATCAAGAGCTCTTTCTGGCCAAGTGTTGGCAATTGAAATTTGCAATATGACTTTGTTTGGGCAATAATGGTCATTATTCATTTTCCATTAAAGAACAGTTTTCTCATCTCGTTCTAGAAACTCTTCATTCCATTAAAGAACAGTTTTCTCATCTCGTTCTAGAAACTCTTCATACTTCATAGGACAAAATTGTTCTTGGGTTTCCTATTTTCTATCTTCCGTAAAATACCATTTGTGCTGAAATGATAAAGAATGTAGGAGACAACCTGATTCATTCTACAAAGGGATTGCTTAACACAATCCAAATTTTTATTTCTCGCTTAAATAATTTCAGCAGTAATTGGAACGCTCCCTTCCCCTCTTCTGAAGCTTCTATTACTATTAGAACTAACAATCTAGTATCTCATAATCTTTTGTGAATATGGTTATAATTAAAATTACCTTTTCTGGTCTGAGCACACACATTAATTTTTTCGTTGGTTTTGCAGGTTTGACGGCTTCACAAGCACGTTTCAGGATAAACTATTCAAAGGCTATGATATGGAGATACACAATCAGATATTTTACACAACTCTATGTTCTTGCATGATAAGTTTCACAGGTAAGATACATCATTACCTTCCCCAATTCCTTGGAGTTCTCTACCTTTGCCTAATAATTGAATCTTGATCCATTAATAAACTGGCTATAGAGCATACTGTAAGTTGTAAATGAAGTCTGCTATCTGAAATGTTAATACTGAGTTCATATTTCAAGCCATATCTTTTCATTTCTAAAGATTTTTTTTTCCATTTTTCACTATTGGAATCTAAAAGTGCACTTGTTTTACAGGTTTTCGTAATAAAAAGTTAAAAAAAAAATATCTATGCTCAAACCTAATAGGTATTTCACTCCTTTTCTATACGTATGATGTTCTTTCGTGCCCAAATACATAAAACAAATAGGTTCAGCTCTAAACCTATATGGTCCATGCAGGAATAAGCCTAATCCAACAAGTTTTTTGTTTTTGATTAAAAACTAGTGAAAATACTTTCAACTCTGGAAATGATATAATCATATAATCATGAAAGCTGAGATTTGAGATTATTTGAATGGGCCATTAGTTTTCCATTCTTTGGTGCCAGTATGAGAATATTTGACACTCAAGTGTCTGAGACCTATTTATGTGAAAGTTCTTTCAGATCATAAACCAGTTAAGAAATTGTCCAATCTCGAGTGATTCTAATTGTCTCAAGATGAATCTCCAAAGAAGCCTGTCTTACTTATTAGGGATGAAGCTATGTTAGATGTTTTTATTGAACTGTGATGCACTTGGCTCAAGTTTAGCTAGGCAAAAGAAAAGTGTCAACTTATTGTGTTAGAGTAGTATTTAATTTTGCAAACTTAGGAATAAGGTTTGGTTCATAAACGAATCTATTTATGAACACTGCCTACCTTACTGATAGCTGGAAAGCTCTTTTTGCACAGAAATTTAGTTATCTATCTTCATCTGGAGTTGGAGATTATTGAACAGATTTAACATTCTCCTGAAAAATTTATTTATTGTGTTTGTATGAGTTATGCTAAACTGTAGATGCATGATATGGAATATAATGTAGATCTCCCTCATCAGTTGGCATTTTGTTTCCATTACTTAATAGATGATTCAATTTAATTTCTATTCAGGTCTTATCTTGCAAGGTGGTCTATTCATGGCTGTAGACTTTGTCACTCGCCATCATGATTGTCTCATCGACATTATAGTTCTTTCAACTGTAAGTCATCAACTTTTATTTCTCTCCGTGCATGCAATCTTGAATAATCAGTACTTTTAATTTGGCAAAATGCATTTTAGGCCCCTCAACAGTCCTTAAAAATTAAAATTTCCTTCCCGCTAACATGTGAAGATGATTCGTGTGATCTTGTATTGCAGGTAGCAACAATTAGTCAATTCTTCATTTCCTACACCATCCGCAATTTCGGGGCCCTGGTCTTTGCCACTATAATGACCACACGACAGGTATATCAACTTCTTCAAATTTATCTTCAAAAAAATACATAGCCTGTACATTTCTAGCTTTTCAATTGAGTTGGATATTTTTTAATGCAGTTGGTAAGCATTCTATTATCTTGCGTGTGGTTCGCTCACCCACTAAGCTCGGAACAATTGGTTGGCGCAGTAAGCATCTGCCTTAATATCTGTTTGTTTATTATGTTCATTTATTTCTTGAACCTTTTTAAAATTGTAAGTGGTAAGCCTGACCAGCCTGACCCTTCTGAAGATAAGAGTAACACATTGGCTCAACAGTTGCACTGTGCAACTGATGCAATTTTAAATAAAAAAATTCAACCAACCTGTTATTTTTAATATATTTTCGTGAATCATAGGAAAAACGGTCATGTGATGAAAAGTATTAGTTCAGCTTACAAACTTATATTATTCTTTTGTATAAACTAATACTTCTCTTCATGTGAACTAATACTTCTCATTATAATATATTTATGTTAGTTTTGTGTATGAAGGCACATTTAGTTCAAAATTGTTCTGCTGTTTTCTTCAGTTTGTTGATCCACTACTCGTTTCAATTTGACAGGTTATCGTCTTTGGTACAATATACTCGAAGAGCTACTTTAGAAGTATGCCGCCGAAGCCATTGCCATCAAAAGAAACAGAAACTGAATCCATCATTTCACCAAGAAGGTCTAATGCAGCAGCTGTGTAGCTAAGTATAAAAGATGACCTCCGACTAATCCTAACTTTTTGATGAAAGATGAGCCTAGTTGAGTGATCGGCTTGGCATGGAGTAATTTTACGTGCAACTCCACCCACTCTCAACTATCCTGCATCTGATGAATGTTATCTTAAAAGGGTACAACTGTCCTATATTGACACCACAAGAATGGCCCTTAATTTATTTTTATTCAAATTTTGCAAGAGTGCTGTTTTTTGCGAAATTACTGTTTATTTTGCGGGAGAGACGATATGGTATAGCAATTTATTCAGAGGTTTAAAAGTTCTTGTGTATTTTTCTTAAATATATACAGACACTCTTGCGCTAGTTGTTTTACGATCAAAATGCATCAATTAATTCGAAAGAAATTTTTTAATTGGTTAAGTGAGTAATGTGCATTCATTTGAATTTATTGGACGAAATAATTCCTTACACAAGTTTTTTTTTTTTTTTAATATTAATGTTTTTGGCTTTATTTTATTTCTAACGTGTCACTTAACGTGCAACTTTATCAGGTATTGGGCAAATATCAACTCTCATTTGGCTTTAATCCAAATTGAAAATTATCTCAGGAATCATAGTATATCATTTTCACTCTCGCTGAATCAAACCAATCAGATTTCGATTTTTAAAGACAACTAGCATCAATATTACCCAAAAAAAAAACCATTTGTAAATTGAATAAAACATAATAATTCAAAGTTGTATGAAAAAAAAAACGGAGTAAATTTTTATTTCACTTGCAATAAGTTGAAATAGAGAAAAGAAAGTCATCATAATTTCACTTCCCTTTTTCCCTCCATTTCTTCGTCTCTTTCAATCTAGTCTAAACTCAGAGGTATTCGAGATGGCGCCTTTAGAAGCACTAGAACGGGATTATCCGCTCATTGATTCCAATTTCCGTTCGTTTTGTGCTTCTCACGCCATTTTTACCGGTTTGTTTCTTCTTTCTATTTCGACTTTTTTGTTGTCCGCGATTGCGAGTTTATTATAAAATTACATCGGTGAATTTCGATTTTGGATGTTTAGATTTTTTTTTTAAAAAAATTAAGTATTCGATAAAAGCTCGGTCAATTTATGAGGTTCTTTATGATAATTGATTGCAATTTTGTTGTTCTTCCGGAGTATGCTAGAGAATTATATATATGTGTGTACTGTGAGTTTTTAAGCGAGCATATGTGATCTTTGTTTTTGGGAATTTTCAGCACTATTTTGCTTAGCGTCCAGCTAATTATATCTTTATTAGTTTATGTTATATCTTTCAGCTGTGATGTAATATGGATGAATATATTCAGTTACGATTTTATACAGAATGTTTTTCTCTGAGATGTATCAAACACTTTGTTATGATCCAATAGATTCTTCATTTATATCTATGATTCTTAAATGAATATGAATGTGATATGTGGATTCGAAAACCATGATAGTGATGGAGAAATAGCTAAACACTGGTGCTAAGTAAATAGAATTAATTGCAACTTAAAAATATCCTAACGTGCTTGATGGGTGTTTTGTTATATATTTGAAGTCTTTATTGGAGAATGTCCTTCAATCCAAACACAATTGAGTTAAGCCTATAGGTAAAGTTTCAAGCGTCTGATGGAGCCAAGTTTATATTGTGAATGCGTCTCTTTTTAGTCATTCTTATTTCTTATTCTTTTGGCAGTTGAAGATTTTCTTGTGCACGATCTTTATGCATTAGAAGGTTTTGCTAGACGTGAATATGCACCTGAAAAGTTGAAACAGGTTAGCTATTTCTACGTTGTGTTAATGTACTTCATTTTTCAAACTTGTGCTGCTAATATCACTGAGTTTATCTGTTAATTTCTGAAACTAGGGTATTAAGCAAGTTTTATCTATAATAAAGAGCGAGCATCACCCATGGCTGAATGGCCTGGAGTTACTAGAAGATGCTCAACTGAACAAGTGTACTCTATCAACAGGACTTGAAAGGTACCTGTGCTGAAACTGATATATGTATAAATATATATATTATATTTGATTAATCTCATTTTGTAAAATGTGTGCATAACTGGGAAGACTATAACTGACTTTGAACTAGGATTGATGTTCTTCTGCAAAGAGGCTTATGTGAGGGACATGTAACAGAGCTAGTTGGGCCATCATCCTCTTGTAAAACTCAAGTATGAATATTAAATTAAGCCAATTGGGTTATTGCCCTTTTTCCTTAATATGGAAAAAAAAAACTGTATTTATACTTAAAACTGTTTTTTTATCACAGTTGATGCATCTCATTTTGAGCGAAGTGTGCCATGTAGGTTTGCCTTAAAGCAGCATCATATGTGGCAAGTAAATATTTGGGGAAGGTGATGTACTTTGACACAGGCAACTCCTTTGCTCCAAAACGAGTTGCTCAGTTCCTCAACAACTCCTTCGAGCCTGCCAACCCTGAGGTTGAAAATCGAATTTTCAGATTATTATGTTTTTGGCTCTTTTGTTGGTCCATTAATTTTAATGCATTTCATTTCATTAGAAAGGAGTTGGAAAAAGTTCCTGTTGGGTCATGCACAGAAGCCTGCCACATAGTTATAGTTTGAATTTTAATGCATTTTATTAGAAAGTGAAGTTAACAATTGTAACACAACTAGTTATAGCTACTTGAAGGTTATGAAACACCCATACAGTGACATGCCTAAATGTAACTGTAACTTTGGCTGTGTTGCCTATTTGATTCATAAAAATCTTTAAAGAATCATATTCTGCGAACATTTTGATATGCGTTTAGACATTTACTGTTGTGTACTTTTGTTTCTACAGGTGAGCAAAACTGTCAAACAAGTTATGAGCAGGATAGTATGCCATCCTATATTCGACTTATTTACCCTCATCGATATGCTCCATCAGTTAATGAGTAATTTGAAATCTCAGGTTTTCTATCATAACTGTGACTTATATCTCCTATTTATTGAGCATGTAGATATGCTTTGATGGTCATTTATGAAATACTTTATGCAAGATCAATTGCCGGGTCAGGATGCTCATCATTGACTCACTTTCATCACTTATAGCACCGATTCTTGGAGGTGGTGGAGCACATGGTATGTATACTGTAAAACACATTTATATTTTAATTTCTAATCAGGACAAGTGGCTCAGTTTATTTGGGTAACTGCCCCATAAATTTGACATCTCAAGATGTATTATGATCATCAGTTCCAGATAACCATTATTTGCTTATTTGAGTTAGAGCATGGAACAATATTTTCCTTATTATTTTTTAGGTTGCAGGAGAGTTGAATGAGGATTATCATCAACGACTCTACAACTTAAATTATAATTTTAAAATGGTGGCACCTATAAATGGTTCACTATTCAAATCACTTATTAAGCTGCTATCTTGAAAATTTAGATGTTGCTTGGTAAATTAAGTAGATTAACTAATAAAATATCGTTCAGTATGTCATGTTATCAGCAAAGCATGATAAGTCGCTTGATTTCAGAGTATATATATGATTTTATTGTCTAAATGGCAGGTGGATGCACAATGAAAGATTTTTTAAATTTGAGGACAGGGAATTTTCTTGCTTCACTGAATTACTGGCTATGTGTGCAGGACATGGCTTAATGGTTACAACTGGATTCTTACTAAAGGATCTTGCAGATGAGTATAACGTTGCTGTTGTGGTAACTTTTTCCGCTGATGCTTTTATCTTGTCTTTATGCAATGCAGTATCTTATCCTTTTTTCTTCGTTTGCTGTAATTTCTTTTCGGAATGGTATCCGAGGATTTTATCGCCCAATCCCTACTATACATGTGAAAAGGTATTATATATTTGCTTGTGTAAAAAATTGCAACCTAAGTGGGAAAAAGGATTTCGAATAAAATTCTGATATCAAGAGACGGTACATGCGAATGTAGGAAAATATACATATCGCATCCCCTCGTCAATCACAGAAATAAAGGAAGTGAAGAAAAAGAAAAAAAATTAATTTGATAGATCTAGGAATGATACAAATTACTTGTGGTTCAGGTGACAAACCATATGGTGGCCGGAGAAGCTGGTAGTTTAAAGCCAGCACTTTAAGTTTTCCTCTTTCATTCCCAGTAAAAATTTATGTGATTCAATTTCTAAACACGTCAATCATATATCGATAACATGAAACTTCATGTTCTTGTTTCTCATCTTTAGGCTACAGGAAAGAGCACAGACTTCATGGTCACATGAACTGCTATCTGACAACATGAGGAGCTGGGCAACGTAAATAGGGACACATATATCATATATATTTTTCACTCGGATTAATGGTAGGAAACTGTTGATACTTTCTTTAGTCTACTTGAGGATCTTGTTTTTATTATTTGCTTGCCTATATTAGGGTTTTGATATAAGTTATAACTGAGGTATGTATTAGAGAACTGTATAAGTGAATTAATTTCACACCTCTACAAGTTCGGACTTTTTAGATGAGACGAAATTAGGGAATTATATGAGTGAATTTATTCCACACCTCTTTATAAATTCGGACTTTAAATGAGACGGAATTCTTTCAGTATGTCTATATAGTTATTCTGGATAGTGAGATACAAGTTTAGTTTGATGCTGTTTTAAGGAAGAAACTGGGGAAGTAGAAGTTATGAATTACTCTGCGAGTCAAGATTCCCATTTATAATTATTTTCATTTGAACTTGTGTGAGAAGATGAAATTTAGTATAAAATTTGGAGAGCCAAACTTTATGAAATTAGTGGATTTGGCACAAGAATTTTTAAATACGAAAACTTTAGACGAGATACCTTTATAAATTTATACAATACTTTTTAAAAATTAAGTGTCAACAGTTACAAAAAATTGCAAAAATATCATGAAGCATTCTTTTGCATAAAAATATACTCCATGTTTGAACGGGAAACAAAGTAGTTCCAAATTCTGCTCCATGTTATATATGAATGATATCATATGTTCCATTTTCAGTGTTCCATTTTATATTTCATATTGTGAATTTATGACATGTAAAAAATAAAAAATAATTCAATGGACCATCATAATCTTGGGTACATGTGTTAAAGATTCAGGAAGTGAAATATATTTGGAAACATGAAAAAATAGCATAGAGGAATGGAACTGGTGATATACGCCATATATGAACAAAAAATATGAAAATAGAATTAGATTTGATCAAATTCGAATATGAGACGAGACTTTTAATTTTTACAGTCACATTAATTCGAGTGAAGTAATTGACTTAATAAATACAACCCATGAAGGATATATGTCATCAGTCAAATAATAAATTCTGTCATTTTCTAGATCATTAACAACATAACTAATCTTTGGAGCTTGACCTTTTCTGTAAAAACTGGAGATCATTGGAGTACATTAATATCATTGCATGTACCTGGAGTTTTAAATAAAGCATATCATATCCACAAGTCATGTGATGCAACAACTTCCAAAATGATTATTGGTTTTTCATTTCTCCCCGCATATTGTCCAACCCACACATTAGGAAAAAATTTCATTTCCAATGCATATATATAATAGTGCCTATCATACCCGAAAATCCATGTTGTTCGCCGACATAGAGTAGTCTTGCCAAATCTTTTTCAGTAGGCTTTATGAGGTACTCTTCACCGAAGCAGGTTGTGATGCTTTCAACGAAATGTATGGGAGATTGTCTTGTTACTGCTTCACTCATGCACAAATATTCATCAACGACATCGGTGGATGTCCTATACGCCAACATCCTCATATCACCAGTACATTTTTGTAATGGTGAAAGACTTAGTCGACCTGTGGCATTAATTCTTTGTTGAAAATATTCATCATTGACAGTAACAGCCTCCACTATACGAAGGAATACATATTTTTTTCATTCGAAAACTGCTTTGGAAGATCTCGAGAGTATACTGGGCCTATCTACAATATAGTCATTCATCAAGTGTTCCTCACCAAGCTCACGTTCCATTTCACAATACCTTCTTCTAGCTTTAGGAGTGGAATCTCCTCCGGTGCAATTAAGATTGCTTAAGGACATATCCTCCATCATGCGATCTATTAAGTGATTTTGCCGAGCATTCTGTTCTTGCTATTCATCAAGATCATTCAAATTTAATGAATTTGAAATTGAGTTTGAATCTGAATCTACCGAGAGATTTTCATTGAGAGACATGTGTAAAATGGAATAAGTAAGATAAATGGGTAGTAATTATATTTGAGAGGAAGTTTTTTTTTTTGAGAGGAAGTTAAAGAGTAAAGATAAGGATTTTGGTGTAAGTATGATGGAGTGATGTAACTTGTCATGTGGTTTGATAATGGAGTGATGTAACTTGTCTCGTGGTTGATTTTCACTTGATATATGGATGAATACAATCTGTCATGTGGTTCAAACGAAAGGTACATTTGATAATTGAGTGATGTAACTTGTTATGTGGTTGAGACCCACTTGGGATATGCATGTAAGCAAATATAACTTTAATAATGGAGGGATACAATTTGTCATACTATTTTATAATCAGGGGTGTATCTATTAGTGAGCTAGGGTGGGCTGGAGTCCACCCTAACTCACTATATATTGTAATTATTATATGTAAAAAAATTAAAATTAGTCCATCATCCCACTCAAATTAATTATACTAGTCCACCCTAAATAAATCCAATTAAAACTCATCAATATTCCTCAATTCCTGTAGAAATATTAGCAAACAACTACATGTCCACCAACTTTTAATTAATCTTTTATTTTATCTAAAAAAATCAAATATTTTTATTTCAAAAAGTTTATTTTCATCAAGAGTAGAGAATTAGAGTCTAAGGAAATTTAGGATTCTTTATTCTTGATTTTACTTTTTCAACACTCCTCCTCAATTTTCAAGGCCGGTTAAGTAATTTTTTTTATTCTTTTAATTTTTCTTATACAATGTAGATATATACTCAATTATTGATGAATTTTATATTTTGAAGTCTCTTCAAGTACAATTTACTAAACATTGAAAATATTTTATTTTATTTAAAATTATTGGTCTAAATTTTTTTTCTTTCTAGCCCACTCCCTTATAAATTCCTGGATCCACCACTGTTGATAATAAAGTGATGTAACCTATCGTGTGGTTAATTTTCACTTGGTGTCATGTGTTATCATAATTAATTAATTAAGATAAGAAAATCTATGAAGTATCTGGTCATTACCACGGTTATGGAACAATCTTATCATGATAAATAATCTCATTTTCAATTTTTTATTTTTTGGTCTTCATGATAAGATCGATAAACGTGGTCTTAGAAAAAATTAGTTTAAAATAACATTTGAAATAATTTACATATTTTCGGTTCAATTTTCTTGAATTTTCCCTCCGCCTCTTTCTTCTTCTGTCCTCAGTTCTGGCATAGGCAAGTATCAATGATAAATTGGCGATTCAAAACCACCAACCTCAAATCTCAACATCAATTCTTCAGATGCATTCAATCTAATCACTTCCATGGCAACAAATCCAAACAAAAGCCACGCCCTCACAAACTCACCAGAATCCAACGCAAACCTCCTATCCCGTTTCTCGAGCATCTTAAGCAATGCAAAAACCCGACGAATTCGACCCCATTTTTAGAAACTTCCACGAACAGGGCTACAACCACGACTACCCTTCTTACGCTTCCCTCAACTACAAGCTCGCACGCGCCCGAAAGTTCGATGAAATCGAGCCCGTATTGGATTTTCTCCAATCGCACGACATCAAATGCGGGGAGCCTCTGTTCATTGGATTGATTCGCCATTACGGGAAGGCTGGAATGGTCGATAAAGCTATTGAGATTTTCCGCGAGATGGGTAAGTCGTTCAATTGCGTGCGTACGGCCCAGTCTTTTAACACGATTTTGAATGTTTTGGTTGATAATGGGAGGGTTTGTGATGCTAATGAGTTGTTTGTGGAGGGGCGTAAGATGAGATTTAGGTTTAATTCTGTTTCGTTTAATGTTATGATCAAAATGTGGTTGAAGAATGGGGACTGGGAGAATGCGAGGAAGGTGTTTGATGAAATGCTTGAGAGGGAAATTGAGCCTACTGTTGTGACTTTCAATTCACTGATTGGTTTTTTATGCAAAAGGGGGGATGTAGATGAGGGGAAAAAGTTGTTTGAGGATATGAGGACGAAAGGGGCTCGTGGAAACGCTGTGACTTACGCTTTGTTGATGGAGGGTTTTTGTGGTTCGGGGAGGTTCGACGAAGCTAAGAAGCTAATGTTTGATATGGAATACCATGGGTGCAAAGTGGAGCTTGTGAATTACGGTGTTCTGATGACTGATCTTGTGAACAGAGGGTTAGTAGACGAGGCGAAAGGTTTGCTCGTTGAGATGAAGAAAAGGAGGGTTAAACCGGATGTTGTTATGTACAATATCTTGATTGGTTATTTGTGCAAACAGGGTTGTGTTTCGGAGGGGTATAAAGTATTAGTTGGTATGCAAGTTAAAGGGTGTGAGCCTAATGCTGCCACTTATAGAATGGTGATGGATGGTTTCTGCAGAGTTGAGGATTTTAATGGAGGTTTGAAGGTTTTGAACGCAATGATGAATAGTAATCACTATCCACGCGTTGAAACCTTTCGGGCTCCATGCATTGGGTTGTTGAGGAATGGGAAGATAGACGAAGGATTGTTCGTATTGGAGGAGATGATAAGAGGAAGGTGAGTTTGGATTCGGGCTCGTGGGAAATCCTAGCTAAAGAATACTGCAACAATGATGGACTTGTTGCGGCGCGTTTGGACGATATTATTTCTGGAAAATTCTGAGTCAATTAAGAGACATGATCATGCTACAATGAAAGGTGAAGTATATATACAAGAACTATATTATATACTTGAAGAATTCAATCATATTCACCTGAGTTGCAGTGAGTAGGTATTTCTTGTTTTCTGAAAATTTAGAGGAAATTGCAAAATTAGTTCTATATATATTGGGGGATGACAGTTTTAGTGTCTTGTGAATCCATTTTTTCAATTAAGTCTCATAGTTTTAAAATACTGCAATTGTAGTAGTATATTGATATTTTTTGTTTTAGAAAAATAATTAATTTGTTATTTTTTAAATTTCTTTTAATTGAAATTTATATATTAGGGTGTCATTATGCGCGATGTCAAGCCATTAGTCCGGTTATATGGATTTCGATAGCTTATGTGAGTAGCGCATGCAAAAATCCAATGACCTTATCCATATAGAACTAAAATTGCATTATTTTAAAAGTTACAAGATTTAATTTAATTAAAAAAAATGATATTGCAATTAACTCAAAATTATATGTGATATATTGCTTCGTTGTGTTACAATTTGGTTAGATTTAATTTTTTAAGCATTAGTTGCATTATAGCCCAAACCCAAACCACAGCAAAGAAGTGCACCTAATCCATCTCATTCAACTCCACCACCTTCTGATTACTACTTTAATCCCTCTATATATTTCCCACCCTAATTCAATTTCTTCAACACTTCAATTCATTCTGCAGTGACAAAAACATCAAAACTACAATCATGGCTTTTCAACTCAAGAACAAACTCTCCCTTCTCATTCTTGCCCTCATAATCTCATCCGCCACCTCTGCCCGAATCCTGGATGAGGCTGCTCTCGTTGGTCCAGTCAGCCCCGCCGCCGTAGTTCCTGGAGGTGGCGCCACCGCCACCACCACCACTCCTGGCGGCGGAATAGGCGCCATCCCAAATGATCACTCCCTCACATTCTTCATGCACGACATCATGGGCGGCAGCCGCCCCTCAGCCATCGCAGTCACCGGAATAGTGTCCAACCCGGCCACCGGAGGACAAGTCCCGTTCGCCAAGCCGAACGGGGTTGTCCTCCCGGTGAACAACGGCGTCCCCACCAATAACGCCAATGCGGGGATCGTCAGCAACAACAACATCCCCTTCCTCACCGGCCTCAGCGGCTTCTCATCCAACTTTCAAAACAACAATAACGGTAATACTCTCCTCCTATTCATTATAAATGTCATTCTGCACTTTTCAATGTAAATTAATTATATTTTTTTCTAAATTTCCTTTAAAGTTATTAAAATATTTAGATAAATGTGTTATTTTAAAAAAGAAGATAAGCATTTATTGAGGGTCTAATAATATGTGTGCATTGATCTAAAATGATGTATATTTTGAACAGGTGGAGGTAACAACAACATCATCGGCGGGGTCCCCGTCCCCGTCCTGAACTCCGCCCAGTTCCCGTCCGGCACCACCCTGCAGAAGCTCATGTTCGGCACAATGACCGTTTTCGACGATGAGGTGACGGAAGGGCATGAGCTGGGGTCGGGCCTGGTGGGGAAGGCGCAGGGGTTTTACATCGCCAGTTCGGAAGATGGGACGAGCCAAACGATGGCATTCACCGTCATGTTCAAGGAGGGGAGCTATGCGGATAGCCTGAGCTTTTTCGGAGTTCATCGGACGGCGGTGGCGGAGTCGCATTTGGCGATCATGGGTGGGACAGGGAAGTATGTGAATGGTAAGGGGTTTGCCACTGTCAAGACTTTTCCAGGGAATCAACATGAGACTGATGGGGAAGAGACATTGCTGGAAATTAGTGTGTATCTTGTTTATTAGTTTGTTTTTCTGGGATTTGTTTATGGTGTTTTTTTTCTTTTTTTTGTATGGGTGTGATTGTTTGGAGTTGTAAAGGTGTATGAGAATCATTGGGGTTTGGATATTCATTTCAAGTTGTTTTGTTTTTGCCCAGATTATAGTTTGAACATTATATCATCTACTAAACACCATCTCTTGCTCACTTTTTTTGGAATCCATGTGTATTAACCGAGTTGACTGCAAACTAACTTATCTTCTTTAAACATTGACTAATCTCATCATTAACCCTGTCAAAAAAAAAAAACGATTTATTAGAGACCCTCAAAGGAAAGAAAAAAGGCCAAGATTCAATTCTTCAACCATTAATCACACATCTTTCATCCAAAATCACCTCTTCATTAGTAAACAAGCTCCGACCTCCAATTTTAATAACAAAATTTTAGAAAATTTTGAGGATATTTTAATAACACGTCCACGACGATCCTAATTTAAACAAAAAAAAAATTACAAAAATTATGAGCATAAGGGAAGAAATTATGTATAGACAAGAAAGGGATTCATTTTTTTCTTGGAAACTCAAGAGTAACACCCTTGTGACCAGGATCTATGCATGCAACTCTATCACTGTTACTGGTAAAAATTATCATTGTTATGTATAAAAACTTTCACTGTTAAAGAATATAAAGCATTTTCTAAATAGTGGTTGTTTTTATGCATAACAGTGATAGTTTTTATACATAACAGTGAAAGTTTTTTTACATATACTATGCCAAATTCGCTGATACATAGCGGTTTTTACCCGCTGTTAAAAGGGATAAATAATCGCTATTAAACATGGTGATATTAAAAATGAAGCTGATAGACAGCGGCTGTTAACCGCTATGGTAGGTAGCTACGATAGCGGTTATTCTCAAAATCCGCTTTCTTAAGTTGCTAATTAATAACTTACAATGCCTACGATAGTGGTTTGCTCTACCTATAATAGCAGTTATTAACCGCTATTGTTAATGTTTAACATAGCGGTTTATAACCGCTATCTTTGGCTCATATCGAACAGCACAACATACAACAGCGGTTTTTAACCGCTCTCATAGCTCTTTTTTATTTAAAAAAAATATTTCAATAATTTACAAATTTAATTTTTAATAATATGAAAATTTTCGTAAAATATCAAAAAATCTGAATATTCACAACAATACTAACCATCTTAATACATCATAATATTGTTCAAAATATATTACATCCACTATAAATTCAACTACTACATCAAGTCCAAACAAGGTATGCCATCAATTGCAACTTTGAGTAGCGGTTTTGCCATTCCTTTGTAACAGATTCTCTTCTCCATTCTTTGGTTCACAACTGAAAGGCGGTGGCTCACATTCAAGATCAAGCTTCACATCAATAGATGGTTTAAATGTCAAGAGCAATAAACATCCAATTATGAGCAATGAAAGTCATCAAAAAGAGTTAAAATAGAATTATCATAAGCGATTGATGTACAAGAACCTTCTAAGTTCTAACCATCTTCAAGCATAACAAATTAGAAAATTGTAAACATTCATAAAAGTCTGAGTAGTCCAGAATTAGTATCAAACTCAATTTCAAAAACTTAACGAACATATCAAGGTATCAAAACGATCACATTAATGCACAAAATCATAATTTTTCCATCTAATAAGAGACGAGCGTAAAGAAAATAATAGCAACCAGAAGTAGTAGCAATTTAGCCACAAATAGGAGATTATAAAGTCATATATATTTCTTTAAAAAAAAGGTTCAGATATTGATTTCAAACTACAAATGCACCCTACTTTATTTAAATAATACATGGCTTGTAAGTTCTTAGTGAGTACCTTATATATATACTGAATTATGACCTGCTATAGTTTAAGCATCACGGTGCCGGATTTACATCAGAATGCCTGAGGACCCATAGCCTGCAATACACACAGTTCTTGCAAACCTGCATAAGACATGGAGAACACATTTTAGAAAATAAGAAAAAACTAGATCATAAAACATTCTAGAGGCTATCGTTTTCAGAAAGTCACAAAGGTATTATTTCCAAAAGCATATTTAATGAAGTGATAAAATATAATGATTATAGCTTAAAAAAATTCATAATTAATTTGTTATAAGCATCCTAATTCCAGCTTTTGAATTATAGTTGTTGATAACTTATTTGATCTGATAAAAGAGATACAAAACACTCTAAATTAATCCTGAATTTAAAAAAAATATGAAAATAAGTACCTGAAAGAAACTCAACTCAAACACACATGCAACTAATTACTTTTAGTTAGTTTGACCTGAGTAGATGAGAGAAAATTACCTGATATTAAAACATAGCCAGACTGCACATGAAAATCCTAATGACGGTTCATTTCAATTTCATTTAAATAGAAGCTCATTACCTTATGATGATACTCAATTTGAGATACTTCCCTTTCAAGTTTCAATTTTGTAGCCTCAAATATTGTAGCCTTTTTAAGATTTGCATTTGGTCCTTTAGAACAAAAAAGATCAATAACGAATCTCCTGCAAAGGAAAGTACTGTGCTTTAATACAAGAAAAAATAAATTGATGTATTAAATATTAATTAAGTCAAAAATCTAATATGTAGATATAACCTGAATGGACCATATTTTATTATCTGGAGAGGATATCGGAACAAAGATGTCATGAATATTAACAGCTACTTGACTGAAGATCTCCTGAAGCTCGTCTGGGAAAGCATCAATACTATTTGCTGCAGCCTGAAGCCACTGCCAACTAGGGAAAATCCTATTGAACGGGAAGACCCATAAACTTCTAGAGTCATATTTCAAATCTGCATCAACTTAGAATAGGTGTTAGGTGAAAAGAACAACTATGTCATATCAACTAAAGCTGGCTCGTTTTGAATTTTACTATTTACCAACTGAAGATACAGTATAACATGGAACATGTCAGGGTTAAACCTAAACATATCCTTGCAATCAGACCAAAAATAAAAGATACATATAGCACAGGCCTTCAATGTGTCCAACAACTTTGGCATTCAAGTGAGATTTGAAGATTCAAAATGATAATTGAATTACAAAATAGCATAACGACAAGAATGTAAGAATCCATTCAAATTCAAAATGAAGAAAAACTGAAAAATAGTAGCAAACAACACAAGTTACCAAAAAAAGAATAACTTGTGAAGAAGTAGAAAAATAATTGTGGAGTGATATGTGCATTAAGTGGGAAACACATTCTTCCACTTGCTTTAGCATCAGATTGTGTAGTTGCTTTAGCATCAGATTCAAGTCCTCTACAGGATTTCTGTTGCAAATCCCAATGGCCATGGTATACAATTATTTACTTACTTAGTATGATAATCTTTAAAATTATACTCCAATATTTAATTCTATCAAGTTCTTAGATGTAGTTTAGCAACTATGTGATGTTTAGCCAGAAAAAAAATGAAATAATATACCTCTTGAGATTCAAGAAGTTGCTGAAATTTCACAAACTATAGAATCACTAGGAATTCATTTTAAATAACTGAATCATTTCATACGCTCTTTCCTCCATAATGGATCAATTTTGTCCAGTTTCAGTAGATTTCCATTTATCTGGTCATATAATGATTATATTTTCCCTAAAGTTGGTTACATTGATTTGGGTTTTTCTTAGATTATCATATTATAATAAATGCCCCCGGTTTCTTCTGTTATACTTGCAATCATATAAACAAAATAAAAAGGAAAAACGTTTTCTAATTTTTTTTCCAAGGAAAATCTTGTGAGTAGACTTGATTAGTTGACAATTAGTTTTGTATGTAATAATAAATCAAGTATATGGGATATAGCAGTAGCAGTAAGAGTGGGAACACCCTAGTCTCCATATTTGGCACTAAAATATCAAATTAATTTCATAAGGCAGCCATTTTCATTTCCTTTTGCAAAACTCTCTGAAACACATTTTAGTAATTATAAGAATCAAAGTTATTAAACAGACTTCTGCAATTATTCTTATCATCTTCAACACTAAGTTCTTAGGGACATGAACAGGAATAACCAAATTAAACGAAACTATGACATAATGTGAAAGGCAATTAAGTCTTATTTGCTGAAAAAATTTCAGAAAAATGTGCAAAGCTGAAGTGCGTACCTTCTCTGCTGTCGTTTCTCGATGGATCTCATCCTGGATCTCCAAAGAGAGGTCAAAACTGACGGACGGCGGACGGTAGACAGCGGCAGGTGGTAGACGGCAGCTGACGGTATAAGGCGGCGGACTGTAGACGACGAACGACACTTGCGGACTGGTGGAAGGTAGACGACGGCGGACGACAATACTGTGGAGGGCAGCGAACTGGCGAACGGCTGTGCCCTGGAAGAAGAATCGGAAAATTTTGGAAGAAAAATCGCTAGGGCACGATGTTGGGAGAAAGTCGGAAAAAAAAGGACAAAATGTCTCAAGTACCAGTTATATAACCTTATTATATTAAAAAATGATTAAATTTAATTTTTTTTAAAAAGGCAATGGGGCGCCGAAAGATTTCGGCTGATTTATAGCGGTCAAGTATACCCGCTTTGTATCAGAGCAAGACTGAGAGATATTATAGCGGTCAAACTTTTAATAGCGGGTTTCTTATTTGTTATGGGGGTTTTGTTAATACCCGCTATTATTTTAGTGATATTAAAAGCTAAAATTGTCATAGCAGTGATACTAAAAAATCGAGTTCATGGTGAACTCGGCTTCACACAAGTTTTTATCGAAACTCAAAATCATCCAACTAGTTTTACATGACAATTTCTTGATAGAGAGATGAACGAATTTTGGAAATAGAGGGATTTTTGGAATTTTAAATAGTTTTTTGATTAAGAATTAATCTGCTTAATATTAGTCAATTCTATTAATTTAGTGAGACTCGTTACTTCATTTGTAACACGGGCATCTTTGCTCTCACATGGCTTCTTTTTTTCGACAAATAAAGTTCAAGGATTTATTTGAACCAAAATATACTTTAAAAGACTTGTACAAAGAGCTTTCTTATGGAAATGGGTGAAAAAAATTAATTTATCAAAAGAGTATATACTTATGTATTTATTTGGCGCCTCTGCCATTCAAATTTCAATTATATTGGGTTGTTTCATTTGTAGCACAAAATGACGTTACGAAAATCGAAGCCCACATATTTTATGAAATACACCCAACTAAAAGAGTATAAATAGGTGGTTAGGTGAAAAAATTTCGTCTCATCTAAAAGTCCGAACTTGTAGAGAGGTGTGAAATTAATTCGTTTATTTAATTTCCTTAACATTTCTCCTCACTCGTGGCTGAATTATCTAATTACTCCATTATTGGGAGGAAACCCATCGAGTGGATAATTTAAATAGGTGAAATTGCTTTCAGCGGGAATCGAACTTACGACGTGAGCGTGAGCCTAAAGGCTCTGGTACCATGAAAGAATTATGTCTCTTAAAAGTCCAAACTTATAGAGAGGTGTGAAATTAATTAGTTTATTTAATTTCTCTAACATTAGGTTTTAAGCTTCAATAGCAATGTTTCCTTGTTTTTTCGGTTTTGTTCATTAATTTCATATTGTGCATTCGGGTCAACCCTATCCATTAAAGTTAATTTCAAATCCTTTTCAAGTTAATTTCAGAACATGCATTCGAGTCAACCCTATCCATTCAAGTTAATTTCAGATCCTTTTTAGTCTATCAATTTTGTCCATATTTGTCACATATTTCCTCTTCTTTCTTTTCATCCTTATCGATTCGATTTAGATCCCAAAGGATCCATTTAAAGAACTTAATTTCAAAAAGGAGAAAAGAACTTATTTTCATTTTGAAGTTAATTTTGAGAAAATAACTTAGATCGATTTTGAAGAGAGATTGAAGGAGCGGTACTTTTGAATCCAGTTTTGGGTATCCAGTGTTGGGTGCACCCTCTCATAAATTTGAGGTTTGATGGTTTGTAATTAGAAATAGTAGTAAGAATTGAGTTTTTTTTTTCATGTGCATGGATATAAATGACGGTTTTTCGTTAGTGTTGTTTGTTAAACCATAAGGATTTCATTTTTTTTGGCGACTTTAGAATGTAATTGAACTCAATGTGCAGTAATTTTTACATTTATGTGGATTGATTTTGTACCAGAGTACTTTACCGTCTTTTGGTATGTCATCTAAGATGTTTTTTTGGAGATTTGTATTTATGATTAAGTTGTTTAGAAACGTGCAACTTCCTATCACTAAAACATACAACAACCTATAACTGAAACATAAAAAAAAAAAAAAAATTCAACCACTACAACATATGTGAGACTCGATCCTTGAACCTCTTGTGTAAAAGGGATGCATAACCGTTGTAGCAGCAACCTACTAGAGTAATATTTCCTACACTTTAATTCAAGTGCAACCCATTTCATAAATGAATCACACATTTACATGAGTACACAGTGCACTTCGATGCACAAGAAATCCACTCATAAAATATTTATTTATATATATATATATATATATATTAAATTTCACATCTAGTATGAATGGTGGAGACTACTTTATTTTAATAGTTGAGATCGTATTCTATAGAATATTTTACAATTCTCTACATAAATGAAACATTTAATAATCATTCTAAAAAATTGCAAACTCTAAATATGTTATAGAGGACTATGTCTTATATGCACCAAGTGCACTGTGCACTTCAGAGTGTATTTTAGAATCATGCAACTTATTGCACTGACATATGCAACTTGCTTACATTGAACCTTGCAACTATTAACATGGGAAACAAATTGCACATTTTAATAAAAATAAGTTGCATATTTAAGTTCAATAAATTGCATGATTCTAAAATATAATATAGAGTGCATAGTTGCACTTGCTGCACATGGATCCACTTGTTATAGAATATTCCATGCACAAGTGACTAAAGACTTTAAATAAGAAAATAGGGTAGAATTTCAAATTACAATTTCATAGGGAATTGAACATAAAGAATTCCACCCAAAAATCTATCAACAATCATTCATATTATCCATTAAGACAAAGTCTTCCTTCTCATTTTTAATGTACGGCTAGCCCCATCAGCCTTGCCGTACGTAGTTCATAGCGCCACCATTTCCACCACCACTACAGCCACACCACCCAAATGATCACGGTATCATGCGCGGCAGCCGCCCCTCCGCCATTGCAACAATTGAAATGGTAGCTAATTGGCCACATGAGGCCAAAATTTATTCGTCAGATCCTTCTAAAGTATTAATTTGTCATTATCAAATTATGTTCCATCTCATCGTGTAATAATAAATATATAAATATATATATTGTTTTTAAAATTATTTGAATGTGCTATACTACTTGAATTTTGATGTACGCAATATATCGTAAAAATAAATAAAATAAATAATTTACATGTATGTATGGTTTGAAAATGAATAAAACTCTTATTTTCAGTAATTATAGTCTATAAAATATCGAGGAATTTACGGCTATTAAATCATCAGTTAAAGTTTTATTTTTTTAATTTATTAAATCATTATAGTCTTATATAATATTGTCATATGTGTTATAAACTCATTATATTATGACACATCATATATAATAAATGCAATTTAAAAATGCCTAATAAATAAAATTAATGAGTACTCGACGTATAAACAAAATTAACGAGAAATTGACTCATACAATAAAACCTCTATAAATTAATAACTTTGGGATCGAGAATTTTATTAATTTATAGAGATATTATTATATCGATAAATTAATAATTTATTAATTTAAAGAGGTTTTAACGATATATCACAAATTGACCTTCAAAATTCCAAATTCTTTGAATAACTTTAAGTATACATGCATAGTTATTGATGAAAATTAAGTTAAAATACAAATGTACTAGTAGAATTCCATGAATACAAACTCACGTGGAAGTTGGAATGACTTGTTTAAATTAATTGGTTTTGGAAAATACAAAAATATGGTTCATTGGACTAACATTTGTGCATTGAATCATGGATAGAAATCAACACTATATATTTATCCATTGGAATCTTGGTAAATCACACACAAATATGGCCACTAATCTAAAAGGAATTCAAAAATCAACAATGACTAACCAACAACGAAAGATGTTATGTGAGTATAAGAGAGATTGTTGGGAAATTTATAGTTTTGATGAAAGTTCCAAAAACACATGTAATAGGACCAAATTAATTGTTTACATTAATTAGGAGAAAAATGATTGTATAGAAAAATATAATAGATAGGTTCTCAATATGTAAAGGTCGATCCAAGAATCGGAAGAAAGCATATCCGACAAGCGTAACGCTAAACCGAACGAAAGAATCAATGTCGATAACTTCGGTAAGTCATGAAGCTCAAACCTCTATACTTAGAAGATCGATGACTTCCGAAGATAAGACCGGAAGACCTATCCATTGGAATTTGGTTCGAAATCGACACATAAGATGAATGATATCTCATCTTATCATACGTCTGCGATCAAAAGATGAATACCAACCTTAGTTGGATGAAAACACCGAGAACAAGGCTTTCATCTAATAAGGAAGAAACACGTATGAACGAGCCGACATCAATTCGATGTTGCTCTCTCAAACGGGTATAAATCTTTTCGATGCCGCTCTGGCACGCCACATCAAGCCCGCAAGTTCATTTAAAAATAGCCCGAGATTCAAATTGCTCTCCAACGGCTCTTTGATCTCAAGGTCTATAAATATGGGATCACACTTCAGTGAGTGAAACACGGAAATGCTTGACAAACAACATAATCAAAAGCTCAAACAATAGTCGATTTCCGCATCTAAGAACAAACAACAAGCTTATTTTATATTGTGTTCATCCCATAAGTTCTTAAGAGAAATCTTTTCATCTAGCTTTCTTAAGTCGCTTATATCCATAGTTGGAACCTCAACAATCTTACCCAAACCCCAAGTTAGGATAAGTTGTTTAGCAAGATTTCACTAGGGTTTCTAGTAATCTTGATTTACGGGATCGGTTGAGTGAGAACTCTTAAAACATCAAGGTGTCTTGTGTTGGACTAACACACTAATCTAAGTCCATTGCGGTTAAGTCGGTTAAGTTGGTGCCCCCAGAAAGGGAAGAGGGACGTAGGATCGGGTTTGTCCTAACCACTATAAATCTTAAGTTGGTTTTTATCGCTTTTGATTAATCGCTCTCACATCGCAAATCTTAAAAGCATACATTCTAAGTTAAGATCGAACCAAGCTTCGAAACCGATATTTACGTCATCCGATTAAAAAGATAAAACTTGAATCGGGATTTATACAAACCGGTTTTTCACGGGTAAAACTTATCTTCGCATCAAAAAAAATTGACCGCTTTCCGGGCGTTCAATAAGTTGGTTATCGCACCAAACCGATTCCTTCGCGACTCGATAATTAATCCGCACGAAAAGTTTTTCAAGTCTATTCACCCTCAGGATCATCACTTAACCCGATACAAGTGGTATCGAGCGGTTGTTCTTCCGACCATGTTTAACACGTCCCAGATGTATCATGATCTGGAAGTTCTCTATTGATGAGTATCACAGATTATATATGTCCAACCATCTAGGCTCGACGAAGGGCGTAATGATGGAAGTCATCGAGAGGACCCATCATCATTTACTACGACAATCCTGCAAGGTTGAGGTGATCCGGACTTTCCCACGCGAAGTCTTATGCGAAAAAGCCCAAAAAATGGACAAAGAAAAAATCGATACTGACACCATTGCAAGACATATCATCATGAAGACAATGGATAAGGTCACCAAAGAAGATTAAGTATCTCAAATCTGCTGGCAATGTGGATACTCCGGTTTGAGATCTGGAGGGAATGAATAAAAGATAAATTTCTTCAAGTAATTTTCCAAGATGTCTTTGCAAGGAAACCATCAACGAACTTCGATGGAAGAATTACAATGTCTATAAACAAGCTAAACTTGGTAGAGATGATGATAAAGATATCAACTATAAGATCCTAAGGTCTCTCACCAAGATCACGGTAATCAAAGATTGCGAGGACATTTCAAGAATGAAACCTAGTAGCTTGTTCTTGAGTCTTAAAGCTCACGATTCGACCGATTGAAAGAATCATATTTTAAAAAAAACCTCGACTTCAAAATCGAAAAGGCAACCAAGAAGCGAACAAAAAGGCCAATGAACCCATTTATATTAAGTCAGAATTAATTGGCTCCATTTTGCATTATAACCCAAAATATACAACTTATATTTAAGATTTTATAAGGACTATCAACATAGCCGAGATTTGATAGGAAAATATTGATCGGAGGATTAGTCGACGTACAAGGAAGGAAGAGATAATCAATCGATAAAGAAACTCGATTCTACTTTTAGGTCATACTGAAGAGTGATTCATGAATTCATATTGTAAGAAAAGAGGAACAAAAGAGAGCATAGAGATAGAGAAGAGCTATGGTTGCCCACGTCGAGAATCGACGATTCCTATCTCCCTCCGGGACTCGGGATATCCCTCAAAAAAAGTTATATTCTCGTCGGACGATAATGAACTCCTCAAATTAACCTCCAACCCCCTTCGTTCAATTAATTAACACACCTCGTTTGACCCGCATTTACTCGAGCAATTGCAAGATCTCTCCAATCTCTTTTTTTAAGGTCGAGGATCGAAAATAATCACTTCTTCAAGAAAAATGATCTCAAAAACCTCACAACTTAGATCACATTAACTAGGAATTTAAAATTCTCGGTTAAAGCTTCCGATCAAGATCAAAGAACGAATGAAAATTAACGAGCACTGATGACTTCAAAATCTTGCAAGCAAAAAATTCGATGAGCTATTCAATGCATGAAAAAGTCCCTCCGAAAAATCACAGAAGAAAATAGATGTTTTTTTCAAAATCATCTCAAACCGAAAAAACATGAACGGATAAAGATTGATAAGGAGGGACTTGGTTGAAAACCCTTTCAAAAAGCCCCGAATCATCTCGGAAGGTTTCATGGCAATTTCAAAAAGATACACCAAAAGCTAAACTTGTATCTAATAGGGTAAGAGACCAATTGAAATATCAAATCGCGTCGGGCGCCCGAACAACCCTGTCGAAGAATCAAAAAGACAACCTACAAAAAGGAAGTCTAATGAGACTCAAATGGGTAAAGAAAACCATCTCACGAAAAAAGGATTTCTTTTGATGGTAGCAGAAGCAGAAATCGAACCTTTCAGTTTCTAAGTCATCCATTCACACTGAATCAACAAATTTAGGATTCAATGCCAAATCGGGCCTTCGATCCGACCGATCACCATAGAAGTTCGCTTGTAATCCCCAAATCCAAACCTAACCCCTCAGGACCCCGAGGAAGGGTACTCTAAAACCCGATCCGATTGATTAGGCAGGTCCGCCTCAAAGGAGGTGTGTGCAAGCAACTATCATTTGCTCGATAGTGGATGCTGGCACACATGAGGAAGCAAACATCTCCGGTTCCTACATAAAAGGCCATGTACTGATGATAACTTTGGTTATACCAAAGGGTTGTTTGAGTCTTTTTTCACTTTATCGGTTTCGCGTTCTCGATTGATCAATGCACTATCAAGAATCGAGTCGCGGCGGCGCTCCGTCTCAGCTTGTCCAAGAAGCATCAAAGGTTCCAAAAGTAGCGCATTTCTCATGTTTAAAACTCTTAATAAGATTCTCAAGAAATCGTGAAGTTTCTCAAAAGGATCGGAATTTAAAGCTTCATTCAAAGGTTTCCGGACCAAAGATCCAGCGGAAGACTTTGCAATGCCTAACCTTTTGGATTCTGTTTTTCCCGATTACACGGTTTAATCTCACTCTCGTAACCGGATGATATTTACAGTTATATTCTTACATTGAGGCCCCAAGATTCTAAGAAGATTACAAAATGGATACTGAAAAAATCGGACTAAAGGTGTTCTCCTTTATAACCGATTTTTGCTCTAAGTTTGGAAACATCGAAGAGGACGCCACAAACAAGCTTATTGAAAAGAGACTTATTTAATAACATGCGATACCAAACTTTTTAACATACTGAAATTAGTCACTTGAGCTTACATTTTTTTTGATTGGATTGGGAAAAGTCAAGTCGATTTGTATTTCTGGATTTGCCTTCGTGGTCTAAACCTCAAAAACCCCATGTAACCTTTGCTCTTCTGGATCAAGAGAAATCGCACCTAGATTGCATTTTTCGTTGCGTTGTTCGAAAATTTCTTATATTCTTCATTAGCCATCTACGTTCTTCCAGTTTCCAACATCATGCTTGTTCTTATCAAGTGGACCATAACCTGCCTCCCAATCACTAAAGTAATAAGATTTTATCGAAACGGACGTAAAACCGACGCCGTCGAATTTTCCTGTTGAGGCATGGTTGGAGCCCGGAAAAATTAAACTGTTTTTGTCATTTCTTTGTATTCCTTTCATGAAGGAACCAACTACAATCATTACAAGACGCAAACCGGATTCTAGCCATGCAGACTTAATCTGAAGTATAGGAACTAGTAGACAGACTGGCCATCAAGACGTAATTGGCACGAAATGGATCTTCAAGAACAAGAGATGAAAAAAATGTTATCATGGTTGTATTCGTGACTATTAAGATATGTTTATGATTATTTTCCCATGAGGGTTCATCTCGATGGACGTAAAGAGTGCTTTCTATGATTTATTCCCTGGAATTTGAAAAGGGCAACCAAGTGTATCGTTTAAAAGTCAACATATTCTTGTTTGATATTTCACTAAAGCACCTTATTTCTGTAATTTTTATGGTTCAAATTTACGCGGACGACATCATCTTCGGATCTCCAAACAAGAACCTATGTGAAAGATTCAAAGAACCGATGCAAGGGAAATTCGAGATGTCCATGATGGGTTGAATTACTTTCTAGGTCTCCAAGTTAAACAAAGTTCGAAGGATATTCATCTCGCCAAAAAGTACACTAGAATCTTTTGGCTAAGTTTGGAATTCAAAATAGTAATTCTATGATGACTTAAGATGGATCCAGATGACCTGAAAACAAATAATTGTTTTTTTTTTTTTATGTGCTGTTGCATGGTTTTAAGTACTTAAACCTTGGTTTATTCTACCCACGATATGTGTTTGTCCATCAAGATCGACTCAACCTCGACACTATTCTGTTGTCCTGCAAGCGAAGCGAGAATATATGTCTTGTTCCTTTGAACCTGAAGATTTGAAGAAGAATTTATCTGCTATATTTTCATATTTCTGTAATTCTCCTTTGAGAGATCACGTTGAAAAGAAGAATATCGAAATGGAAAAAGATTCATCTTGATATACTGTCCAAGCCACTAGCCGAGATCGATTCGAGATTTATGGTTCTTGGAGAAATGTCACCTGTTTGATGGAATGTTCGAGAACTATTTAAGAGACTAACTGTTTTGGTATCTTAAGCGATAAGCAAAAATCGATAATACATTTCCAAAGGAACCGATTAGATTTTAGTTTATCGATTTAAAAGTCTATCGGTTTAAAGGCGATCAGATTCAAGGTTTTGTTTAAGGTAAATGCTCGGTTTAAAGGATTATCTGTCAAATTTGGTTATATGATTCGCTTTTAGTATTCAACAAGCAAGATTCAGAGATTAAGAAGCTATCAATCGCATAAGAAGCGGTGAATTTACAAACAAAATGAAATAAATGAACTTTTCATTGATAAAAACCCGAAGGTGAGGTTACATTCCCGAATTACAAGTACAAGAAGACCCGAGGTCATACTAAATGTTAACCAAAAATCCTAAACCTAGGACCCTTAACTCAAAACTCATTAGTTAAGTGTTAATGAGGGAAGAGAGAGAGATTTTATGAAATTGACGCTCTCATTTTTTTCCCCACTTAACAGCGTTCAAAGGTAATCCCATTGGACTCTCCAAGTGAAGTGAGAGCGGCATTGACAGATTACAAGCATTTAAAAGGAGGAGTTAGGGCTCTCCATTTGGAGCACGTTCAAAGAGTTGGTCATCGATCTCATGGGCATTAAGGTCCGATGGTTCTCGCTACGTATCCAATAGACACACAAGTTTTTATGTTTTTTAAACCCGAATTATGTGAAATCGATGATGAAGAAAAAAACAAAGAATAAGGGATTTGATTTGAGAAGATGAAACCATATAAAAGGGTGTTTGTTTGCTTAAGTCTCACGGAAACAAGGGTTCACCAAGATACATGATTCTTACAAAAGAAGATAAGTATGGTGAATGGGTGATGTTGTGTAAAAACATTGGTCCAATTTGCAAAAATGCAATTGTTTCAAGAAGCCTATCCGAACCATCAAAAAGGAAAATCTTAGAAATCACGCCGATGATAATTGGATAAATTTACATTGTTTTATTTACGCACGTCAATCACGCCTTTGGGAATAAAGCTACTACTCTAGACTAAGTTTTGGCGGTAACACTTATCCCAAGAATTGGCTTAATTTTCGAGTTAAGACAAATTCAGAGATCTGGCGAGCTTGAATAAATCGATATATGGTCTATGCTTAAGAATGTTTGAAGGGGGAACTTCAACCGATCAGAAGGATCAAAAGGAAATCGACGTACTTTCAAGTCATCTTCGGGTTAGATGGTTAAAGGATAGGAAATTTCTTAAGGTGATTAAGATTTTATTGATTAACAACATCGATCGGAAGACTTATTTATCGGATCAATGTCTCATTTTATTTGTTTTAATCGTGTCCATATCCTTTGTACTCGTTCATTTAATGCCATTGTATTAACCGTGATCATCTTTTAAATCCAAAAGTTTTTTTGCATTTTCAAACCCTACGATCAAAAAACCGCTAAATCTGATGGTGATCTTTTCAAAAACGATTGATCTTCAAAATCTTGTCTTATTGATGGTAAGATTCATCAAACCTTACAGTTTTTTTCCTTCACAAACTTGATTACTCTCAATTTGAAACTTCAAATTGTTCTCTACGTTTCAAAACGATTTCTTAGAATTCAAAAAAATCTTCTCTTAAAATTTGAATCAATATTTTCTTTTAAGCTTAATGATGAATCTTTCTTTCCGATTAAAAACATTGTTTTCAAAAGTTGTTTTTTCTTTATGCTTCGTTATATTGATATTGATTATGCACAAATTTAATGATCTCACCAGATGAGGAAAGATCATGTGCAATTATGCTTTAAACGAAGATCTTTGAGGATTAATAATCTTCTGAAAACGTTATCAAAATATTGCTAGTTTTAGGGCAAACTTCAATTCTTGCGATTTGAGTGTTTGGAGCCAGTGTAGAAGTATCATCCGTCCGATTTTGGGAATGAGGATGAAGAAATCTGAGAAATAAAACATCAGGCCCAATGCTCAAAGAAAACTGATCCTTTGAATCAAGTGAGATTTTATAGGAAAAATGCATCTTCTTGATTTGAATCCAGTGTCTCAGTTTAACGACAAATTTTTCCTAAATGCCTCTATTATCCTTGTTCCAACAAAAGCAAAAAAAGTTAAACGAAACCGGTGAAGGCCGGAGAAATTAAAAGAAAACTCCAAACACGTCAACAAAAACAATCGTCTTCTAAACTGCAATGTCTCTCCTCGTGATTCATTTTCACAACCGAATTCGTCTTCCTCGTCTCTGAAAAATGGTCGACTAAGAATTGAACGAGGATTGATTGTATCCACAACTAGTTTAAAGAATAACACGAGATCCTTTTGAAAATCTCGAAAAAAAGTTTAGGTATCTTACTTGTTGAAAATGGGTGGGGCGCGGATGAAATTTTGACTTCGATATGTTCGTGGCTCATATCCGAGCAAATTTGGAATTGCTTAAGAAGAGAAGCTGCCAAGAATCAAGATTTTCCAATCCAATTCCTACATCTCAAATATGATAAATTCTTGTCTCATACAATGTAATTTGTGTATCAAATTTCCTCCTTATCGGATTTGCAAAATGATTTCTCCAATCACAACCATTTTCAATCTTGTTGTTTATCTAATTTAAATCGCATTGTCGATTTGGGTCTTTCGCCCAAAAGGCTGAAAACCAACCGAACTCGGACGGGACAAAACTCAATTGCACACATCAAAATCCGTGTTCAGCATGTTCTTTAAATCGTCCAAAGAGTTTCCAAATCAAGGGCTACAAAATACCTCGTTGCGGCAGTCGGTCATACCAAAAAAATCTTCCCTTAAGAGGTTTTTAAGATTCTTCTAGATGCCTTTGTCCTTCTTGTTCCAAAGAAGAATCACCAGATGATGAATTCCTCAACCGTTTTCTGAATAAATATCCGACTTTATAAATATCCATCCGATTCCAGCTCGTTTGATTTGAGAGATTCTACTTTGACATCTTGAGCAAATCACGATAATCGATCAAGTGTCTGGGAACCGGATTCAAATGGAAACTCTATCGATTTTCAACATTCCACAAGTTGCCGGAATTTAAGATGAGATCACCTTTTAAATTCAAAACTTTTACGATGTAACATGTAATCATCATATCTAATTTTATTTTTTTCGATCCCAAGAAAAATCTCTTTTTCTTTTACTTTTGCTTTTTAATTCTTATCTAATGAAACTCTGTTGGGAAATTTATAGTTTTGATGAAAGTTCCAAAAACACATGGAATAGACCGAAAGAATATGGGAGGCTGTTGATAAATGATTGAAAGTGAAAATCTATTGAGGGGAACTCATTTTGTCTTTATATATGCGAGGGCATTTTGGAATAGAGACTAAATGCCCGCATTTACTGTTCACCCCGCCCCGCGATCCTAACAAGATGAATACCAACCTTAGATTTACAATCACACAAAAATGTAGGTTGAAATCTATCTCTTCTGAAGTTTCTCGAAGCTGCAGTTCATTTTCAGTATTTAATGCTTGGACAAACAACATAATCTCAAACAATAGTCTTTCATCAAACAACAAGCTTATTTTATATTGTGTTCATCCCACGAAATTTTTCATCTAGCTTTTCAGATTTCATACCTCAACAATCTTAAAACCCCCCCAAGGGATAAGTTGTTTACTAAACGATTTACTCGGTTAGTGAGAACTAAAACATCTCATGGTGTCTTGGTTGGACTAACACACTGATCTAAGGTCATTAATCGAAGTTTGCCCCTTGTGAAAGGGAAGAGTCAATTCTTGTGTGCCTTTATTGCTTTGATTAATTCTCACATCGCACAATCTTAAAGCAAGATACATTCTAAGATCGACAAAGACCAAGCTTCGATCCGACCGATATTTTTCGTCATCCGATTAAAAAGATAAAACTAAATGTTTTTCACAAAACTTAAGCTAGGTTTCCGGCGTTCAATGACTATCGTTTTCAAACCGATTCATTCATGGTTAAAAAGTTTTTCGTCTATTCACCCCCCCTCTAGACTTCGCCCTCTTAACCAGATCAACCGATGCACTTTTGGTGAAATGGGTTGAAAAATAATTTGAAAGTTATATTTCGATATATTCCTATCAATTTGAAAAGGTAAAATAAAGTATCCGGACCTTGAAAATTTTGTTTATTGGTAAATACAATATAACAAATCTTATAGGCTCTTAAATATCCGGAGGATCCCGCATCATTGTTTTCACAATGTTGGCTTGAGAAATTCAAATCAAGGCATGGTATCAAATCATATCGCCGAAATCGGTCGAGTCGTGATATGGAGAATAAATTGAAGTCCATTAGGGAAAAAATTGATCAATTTCCAAGGAAAGATGTTTTTAATACGGATGAAACTGGTTTTTCAAGTGCATCATGTATATGTATATGAATTATTTTTAATAATTAATTTATAGTTCTTTTGAATTATATCTGTAATAAATCTAAAAATTATAATGTTTTGGAAACTTATTAATTTTTAAGAAAATTATTAATTTATCGAAATTAATTTAACTAATAATATTATTATTAGAAAAAACTCTCAAATACTAATGACATTACTACTCTTTCTTACCGTAAGTCCAATTAATTGGCCCATTTCACATTATAACCCAAAAGCCCAACTCACAAATGCATAAATAGGTTAGGGTTTCATTTTCAGAATGAATTCACTGTGCTCATCGGCCGTCCCTCAACCCTAGGCAAAGAGGAAGAAGCTCCAAATGGGTAAAGTCTCATTTTTCTTTCTCGATTTCAGTTTGATATGCTAAAAACTTTATTCAATTTCCGTTTAATTTGTAGCGAGGATCAAGGTGCACGAGCTTAGGCAGAAGAACAAGACTGAGCTATTGGCTCAGTTGAAGGATCTGAAGGCGGAGTTGACTTCGCTTCGCGTGGCCAAGGTTACCGGCGGCGCTCCGAACAAGCTGTCGAAGATCAAGGTTGTGAGGCTCTCGATTGCGCAAGTTCTCACCGTGATTTCTCAGAAGCAGAAATCGGCTTTGAGAGAAGTGTATAAGAACAAGAAGTACTTGCCGCTAGATCTCCGCCCTAAGAAGACTCGCGCTATTCGCCGCCGTCTCACCAAGCATCAGGTATTGTGCATTTGTTCATATTTTCTTAGATTTGTGTAGAAATCTGCTTTAATTGGAATTTAGGTTATTTTGTTCTGTTTTTCAATTAGATTTAATCCATTAAACCGTTCATATGTTATATTTTGCCCTTCTGGATACTGATAGACTGGTGTTCGGTTGTTTGGAGTTATGCTTATTGATGTGTATTGTCTACTTTTTATTCTGAAATTAGTCTCTTGAGCTTACATTTTGTTGGATTGAGTCAAGTATTTGTAGATTTGGCTCAAACCTCAATGCTGTCTAGATTGCATTTGTTGCGTTGTTGAAATTTCTTATATTCTTCATTAGCCATCTACACTTCCAGTTTTCCATATGCATTCATGCCTGCCTCTTGATCGTAAATCAAATTTTCCTGTTGAGGCATGGTGAGCGGAACATGTTGATTTTTGCTAGTTTGTATTCCGTCTCATATATGAGACTGTCTCATACGAGTTGTAGTCGTTCCTGTTAATGGTGTATGTGACTATTAAGATATGTTTATGATGTTTTGTATGAGCAGTCTCCTTAGCCTATGATTTTCCTTGGAATTGTATTGTCAACATATTCTTGTGGATATTGCACTCATTTCTGTAATTTTTATTTTAAACTGTTGCAGATATGATACTAATTATAATCTACTTACTTAAACCTGAAACTAGCCAGTTTTTTTTTTTTGTTGCATGGTTTAGTTAATTTGTTCACAACATATATGTGTTTGTCTAACACACTTTCTGTTGTCCTGCTTATTTGTCTGTTTCTTTGAACCTGAAGAGTTGAAGACAATCTATCTGCATTTTCATCTTGTTATTGGTCTAAATTCTCCTGCAGATCGTATAACCTGACCTGTTTGCATATAACTAATTAAGACTTTAGATTTTTGACATGTTAATTATGGTTTTGTACATTGTTTCAGGCATCTTTGAAGACAGAGAAGCAGAAGAAGAAAGAGATGTATTTCCCTCTTAGGAAGTATGCTATCAAGGTTTAGATTATCGCGTCTTTTAAGCAATTTTGCCTTTGTTTTGCCTCATCATTAAGGTGTATTGAATTGATACTGTGTTTTTGTAAACCCGTTGTTAGATTCATAACCAGTACAATTTTCTGTCGTGTGGACATGGTTCTACTATAATTATTCCCCTTCACCATTTAACGGGTGCATGTTTCTGACGTACACTGATACACACAGTTTTATTTGAGCTTAAATTTTAGAGTTAAGACAAAGGAATTCCGTAAGAACGAAATGTAGGATTGAACTTAAGAAACAGTGCTGGCAAGCAATTACTCTCCAAGTTTGTTATCTTAGTAAATTTATATAAATCGAGTGATAAGGTTTTAGCTTCTACAATGTCTCATTCATTTGGTTGTCCATTCATTTGTGGTCATCTAAAACTGGGTTAGTGTTGCATAGACGGTGAAAGACAATCAGATGGTGGAAGGCAAATCAGTGATAAGGTTTTAGCTTCTACAATGTCTTATTCTCAAGTATTTTTTAATGTAACAAGCTTCGTTATGTTTTTGAGATTGAGATTAAAAACATCCTATGATTAATAATCTAAAAAACGTTATCAAAACTAGTTAGGGCAATAGGGCCTGTTTGGTAGCCGGTGTATTAATCCGTCCGATCGGGCTGAGAAATAAGCAGGCCGAGATTAAATCGGCCCGCGACTAATGAGTGAGTGTTTTATAGGAAAAATGCTTCTTCTGATTTGCTAATTTTAATGAGTGAAATTGACTCTTATCCTTGTGATTTTTATCAAATTACAAACCTACCCAAACACACAGCTGTATTATTTCTAAACTGCAATAGATCGTGAAATAGAAATTTCCAAATTCGTCTTCCTCGTCTGAACGGGATTGGCGGCGCCCACCGAAGAATAACGCGACACCTTTCGAAAAGAAAATCATTTAGGTACACGTCTGTAATGAAATCCTTGTTCGTGGCCTTTCCTGCCACTCACTCGCTTTTCCAATTATGATAAATACATACAATGTAATTTGTGTATCAAATCCCACCTCCTCCAATGGCGGTTTCTCCAATCACAACCATTTTCACTACTATTTATCACATCTTTCGCCGCTGAAGAACTGGAACGGAAGAAAACCTACATCATCCGTGTTCAGCATGTTGCGAAATCGTCAATTTTCCCAACACATACCTAGTGGTACGAATCTTCCCTTAGATCTTTATTCGGTGCGCTTCGCCGAGCCGCGTAATCCACCGTTTTCCATGGTTAATCCATCCGTTCCAGATCTGTTAATTCGTTGCCGGAATTTATGAGATCTGTTGATTTAAAATACCTAAAATTTTTCGAGACTCTAATGAACTCTTGTTGACCCATTGGAAAACGATGAAAGTGAAAATTATCTGTGAAGAAAATCTGATTTTGTCTTTATATATGCGAGGGGCATTTTTGGAATAGAGACTAAATGCCCGCATTTACTGTTCACCCCGATTTACAATCACACCAAAATAGGTGAGATATCTCTTCTGAAGCGGAACAGTATTTACGCGCTCGAGCCTGGGCCAAATCTTGGGCCACAAATGTTTTATAATCTATGCTATCAAACAATTGTTCACCCCACGATTAAACCCAGATAACCCACTAAACTGGGCTACTAAACGGGCTCTTAGTGACTAAAGTTGTGGGTCGTGATTGGTCATTAATCGAATTTCATCAATTAAAATGACCAAATAATTCATCTAAATGTTTACAAATTGGCTAGGTTCTGTATGATCAAACAAGACTTTTAGTTTAACGATTTATTTTAAAATTTTCTAAGTTTCAATGTTATAATTTATTATATTATATATACAATTAATAAATTAATATGCATATTGTAAATACACAAAATATAAATTATACATTGTTGCAATATATTTAGATAAAAATAAGTAAAATTGAGCTAAGATAAAAAAACACACACACAAAACACACACATTATAAGAATTAATTTAATTTCTTATTTTATTTTGAATTAATCTGTAATAAATCTAAAAAATTATATGTATACACAAAAATATATAGAAACTCATCTAATAATCTTGTATATATTATTACCTAACTAACTAAATAGTATAATCATCCTACAAATATTAGAGATAGTGATCCCTATGAATATAAGATATAATGAATTTTTTAAGGGATACATTAATATATTCAAATGTTTCTTTATTTTTATCAAGTGTGCGATTTAAATCGCTAGTTTTTATTATTTATTTAAAAAGTTTTTTTTTTAAATTTAATACTGAAATTTAAATAAAATATATAAAATTAAATAAAATTAAATCCAAAATAATTAAAAAAGGCGTGAGAAAAAATCATATCCCTCATTTCATCAACCAAATCCTAGAATTTAGAAAGCAAATAATCTTCATCCAAATCCAAATATCCATTTCAAATAAGAACCAAATTTATCTTTTTTTCCACGCCTGTGAAAAGCAATGGCGGACTTTCAAAGCAGCGAAGCGCGAAAAAAAAATTGAAATGAATCTGCGAAAAAAACCGCGCGGCTTTGATGAAAAAAGTTAAGTTGATAATTTGATGTAAAAATCGAAAAAAATGCTAGAATAATAATAAAAAAAAAAAATACGCCTTGCAAGGCGCCTTTATTGAATTGATCTTTCATCTTCAAATTTTTGCATCCTTAATTTTTATAGAACCGTATAAATGAAAAAAAATACTATAAAAATTATCAATGCATAAAAAATTATGTCTTGTTGAACTCATTTTTTTTTATATATTCTTTGTATAAAAACTATCATTATAAAAATTATCACTATTGTGCATAAAAACTATCACTATTAAAAAATGCGTTATGTTTTTAATCAGTGACACTTTTTGTGCATAACAACGATTGTTTTTTCATATAACAATGATATAATTTATGTATAGACTTAGTTTATAATTTATAGGAGTGTTACTCTTTTTTTCTTGTGCATTCCACTAGAAAAAAATATAATCGGGTGGTTAATAATGCACGTCTAGTTTTATTATTTATTTATAAAAAGTGTTAACATATTTTTTTTAAATTACACTTGAGAAATCAATTTAAAGTGAATAGAAGATTTAATAATTTATTATGTGAATGGACTTTCACCCTACACAAAAATTAAATGGGCTTTGAAGGGAAAAAAAATGAAAAAAAAATAGTGCAACAGCCATTGATTGATCTTTCATCTTCAAAAGGGTTCGGTGTTATTCAATATACTTTCTTTTTTAGGTAAAATTATAAAAAGAAAGAAGCCACTTGCACAGGTTGAGAGTTTTTCGCAGTTTTGGTCCCACATGACACACCCCCTTACGATTTTGGTCCCAAACCTTACATTTTTTTCCCAAAAGAAAATTTTGACACATTTAGTCCCACCGTCAATTTTTCCGTCAAATCCGTTAACACTTTTGGTCCCATAGAATTTCCAGTCAACAGAAGCGCGTGAGGACTTATTTGGAGGGAAAAACATGACACTTTTGGTTCCAAAGGATTTTTACTAATTTTTTCATAAAAAATGAGCAACATTAGCTACAAATCACGAGCTTCTCCAAGAAAATAGAAACAAGCACACAAATTTCATGAACTCCACATGAACAAGCTACAAAACTGAACAAAAGACTACATATATCCTTCAACTCAAAACACAACCAAACCAAATAGATCATTTGTCTCCACGCATAACTTAAAAGTAATTAAGTAAATATGGAGTATTTGAATTCGGAAAGTACTCGGATAACATGGTATGACAAAACTGGGGCAGGTTGATCAGATTAAGCTACCTTCAAGACATTTTACTACCATTAACACTTTCAACAAATTTCTAGTGCATAAAGTTACAATGTGATGAAGGATCATTTATGTTTTATAATTCCTACCAAAAATTCATAAACTTCAAAGAAAAAATTCAGTCTCTCAATTAAACGTCATACAAGAAATAATCAGAACTCATACCAGAGACCAAATTCATGTACCTTCCTAACCTTCCTAGTTTCTTCAACATGTAACTTCATTTTGATTCGAGTCCTTGAAAGCTAGGGAGAAACTCTAGCCCATAAAGTTGCAACGTGATGAAGGGTCCATTTCTGTCTATAAATTCTTCTAAACTCTCATAAACTTTAAAGACAAAGACCAATTCTCAATTAAAATTTGTACAAGAAATAATAAAGAACTCATACCAAAGAACCATGAATCTCATGTACTTTCCTTCCCTGTTTCTTCAACATGAGAACCATCCGTCTCACCAGAATCGGCCCTCCTCCACCAACCCCTTGATCAAATACTTCAACGTGTTGAAATCCAGAATCTTGCCCACTTTCACACTCATCTTAAAGATTTTATAGGCTTTCACATATCGCCCCTTCTTACAAGAATAAAAGACCATAGTCCTAAAAGTGGCTGCATTCGGTCTGTTCCCTTTCCCGTTCACCAACTCATCAAACGCCTCCTCTGCTTCATACATCATATTGTTTAAACAGTAGCAAGTGATCAAATAGTTACGAGTAATGAGATCGGGTTTTAATCCAGCATTCTTCATATCATCAATCAAAGCCTTCACAATTTCTGGTTTCCCACCCTGAATTTGTGAAAGCCTCACATTGTAAAGATCCAACATCCGGTTTGCAACCTTTATCATTCACCATTTCATCCCAAAACTCTCCCATTCTTGTAAAACGAGTGCAAAATTGTGGTGAACGCAATCGCCCCACCATCAACCCCCTTTTCCTGCATTTCATTCATTTTCTCAATCGCTATCTCAGTTGAACCCATCTCACAGTAAGCCTTAATTAACATTCCATACGAGTAAGCATTAATTTTTGAAGAAAACGGGGACACGATCGAACTCCTTACAGCTAATACAAGCACCGAGAAGAGCATTAAACGAAAGAGAAGATCGAGGGGTACCGAAATCGGTCATCTGATTGTAGGTGTTGAGGGCATTTTCGAACATTCCGGCGACGCCGTAAGAGCGAATCAGGGACGACAGGAAGGGCTCCTGAGTGATTAGGGTTTGGGATTTGTGGGATTCGAGGAATGTTTCGATGTCGAAGAAGCGGCCAGATTTGGCGAGGCGGCGGACGGCTAATTCCTGGGCGTGGCGCGCGGAGAAGGAGGAGACGGATTTTGGCGGCGGAGGAAGAAGGAACAACGGTGTCGAGCGGTGGATTATTTTGGGGGAAAATTTCTTCTGGGCACGATTTTAGGAAAGAAGAGCATCAATTAATAATTTTTTTTAAATTAAGTAATTTTAAATAATTTGACTGACGGGCGCGTGTTTGGAACGCGCTTAATTCCGTTAATTTTTGACGGATTACTCAGTCGCGGGACCAAATGTGTCAACATTTTCGACTTTGAGACAAAAAATGTAAGATTTGAAACCAAAATCGTGAGGGAGTATGTCCTGTGGGACCAAAACTGCAAAAAACTCGACAGACGGATTTTAATAAGCTGAAATATTCAATACACGATACGCCATTACATATTACACTTTGGCCAAAGTCTTGTATAAAATTATAAACAACTTTACCTTGCAATTGATTTGGTTTTTTTGAATTTTTAAATATATTTTTATATAGTATTTATTGTTTTATTAAGAAATACTCCATCCATCCATCAAATTTATACTCATTTATTATTTGCACATAACTTTTACGAGTGAGTTTTGTATTAATAATTGAAATGATAAAATGACTTTTAAGGATGAGTATGATAGATGATGGACTCATCTATCATATCCATCCTTAAAAATCACTTTATCATTTCAATTATTAATACAAAACTCGTTTATTGAACTACGTGCAAAAGTGAAATATATATAAATTTGGTGAAGACGAAGGAAATAATATTTATTTGATAATATTAATTATTTTACTATATAAAATAATAATTGCAAAATAATTATAAAACTGTTTTATAGGAGACCAATTCATGTTAGTGAAATATTAAATAAATATCGTAAAACGTTTACTAGCGCTTCAATATATATTGACATAAAAAAACTCTTTAATTTTCTGAAGAACACTACTCCATTATTTTACATTTCATGAATATAATATATAGTCTGTATTTATCATCATTACATGATTCAAAAAATGCATTTATAAAAATAACACAGATTTCAGATTTGAACAGTAGTAACCAAAAGTTATTGTCATGATAATTCACTTCAGTAATAGATAAGTTAATTTGTTGTTTAATTAAAAATAATACAGATTTAATCATATGTGTCATTCTAAGAGAAGTTTGGTGTAGTACATGTCATTAAAAATACATCATACATGTCACTAAAAATAAATTCTATGTGTAATTTTATTTTTATATATCCTAAACAATCTCATATCCCCTATATATCCCTCTATATATTAATAGAGAGTTTTTTTTCCATGATGTGTCAACTCCATGTTAATTTAACTTATGTGTCATTCAATGAGAAATTTGATTACACATGTCATTTTTATGTGTTATTTTTTAAATGTGTAATTCATATTTATTATTTTATGTTTTATTTAACTATATAATATTATTCATTTATATTTTTTTTGGTAATTTTTGTTTGATTTAATTTAAGATAAATAAAATATTCATTGTATTTTATCTTAGTGTGAATTATATTCAATTATTAATTTCTTAATAAATAATTTTATTTTATAATTGCTCTTATGTATATCTTAACATATTTTATGTGAAAAAAGTATTTTATATTATAATTCATTCACTTTTTTTTTAATTATTACATGTTAATTAATATTTATTAGTCTTTTCCTAGTCGATTTATTTTGTTTGGATTTGTAGGTTTCAACTTCATACTAACATGCATAAATAATATTTGACACAATAATCATATTCCAAAGTTTAAGAAAATTTACTAATATACACCTTAAAAAATTATTAATTCATATTTAGTGAATTTATGTACATATTTATATTTTTAATTATTAAATATATTATTTATTGAAAATTTTGTAATTTTTAATTAGAAAACCGCGTAACACGCGGGCTTTAAACTAGTGAAATATATATTTGAGTACAAGGGGTACTCAAATCCCAACAATTACAATATGCAAGCCAAAAAAATTCAATTACAGTTTATCCGGAAGACACTCTAATGGTTGAGTGTTCCAAGCATGAAACGGAACGGAGAAAGATAACGGATAATGCGTCCGAATCCATTTCCAAATTTAATTCCATCAATTAAATCTTCAAGTGAATACCTGCTCTCCTTGAAAATGATCTCGTTCCTATTCTTCCAAATCTTCCAAACATTACTCTTCCAAACAAGACCCAAAATCTTCCTTCTTAAAGCACTTTGTTCCAAACCTACAAATTCCAGAAAGTGATCCGAAGCACAAGATGAGTATAAGACTGATTTACCGAGCCAACGCATAATGTCACTCCACACCAAAATGACCGACGAACAAGTAAAAAGGAGCTGGTTTGAAGATTCCACGGCAATAAGACAAGAAGAACACGTACCCGAGCCAATGCCGTCATGCACACCACACTTCAAGAGATTCTCCTTAGAAGGAATCCACTCTTGTATAGCTTTCCAAGAGAAAGCACTAACTTTAGTGGGCACCGCCTTCCACCAAAGTTTCTTCCACGGGAAAGTAACATTGTCACCCGTCAGCGCCTCATCTGCAAGGACCTCGTACATATCCTTCGTAACGAAATTGCCACTCTTAATACCTATCCACCGCCATGAGTCCTCCGCCAAAGTATTAATGTTGTACCTGCAAATACAGTTCCACATTTCCAAGAAGTCAAGAATTTCAAACCATGTGAAAAACCTATCCCACTTAAACAACCACGACTCTCCAACACCTGAGAACATGTCTCGAACACACTTATCTTTTTGAGACGACAGACTAAACAACCTAGGAAAACGATCTTTTAAAACCACTTTACCCTCTACCCACGGATCCGACCAAAACTTGACTGACCACCTATTCCCCAAGACAAAACACAATTTATTACGGAACAGACACCATACCTTTCCCCACCACAATCCATAGAGATCTTACAACTAAAACACACCATATAATTATGCATTGTGCATTAATTATATGTAATGTGGTGAAAGATCATCAGTTCGGCAAGGCCACTAATTTGAATAATTAAGACATCAGGTAAATGACGATGTCGAAATTCAAAGAATTTTATATTATTTAAAAGTTAAAATTTGTAGACATGTGTGGGATTGATTGAGTTATCTATATTAATTTCGTAATAATTTTTTTTTTGAAAACATGCAAATATTTACCGGGTCCTGGTGGAATGATTTCCCATCTTTTTTCATAAGTTTCTGATATCTTGTTGGTTTGAATGTTAATTATGCTCTTGATTTTCTTAACAATTTCTTCTTTAATCGTGTTGCTAAACATACTTTTATCATTTTTATTTCTATAACAAAAGCTCACAAGCTTCATCACAAAAATAAATATTGTCAGGACGTACGATTTCACCACACCCACATAGTTCGCATGACATATTATTTCGATTAGCAAATTATTTTATTGACCCCGTTAAATAATATAAATGTTAACTTTATTTAATTTTATTTGTATACAAAATTATTTTTTGCAAACTATTTTAAGTATCCATGATCTGAAGAATTATTTAGGGTTGAAATGACTTGCACATATGAATATTAGTAAAAATAATAAATGTATATATATTATTTAATGAGATCCTTAAAATGTAAAAAGAATTCCGTGAATCTCCGTTTCGTTTTGAGAGTGCTCGTGAAATAAAATTTTATTATTTGAATAAAAGAAAATAGCTTAAGGGGTTTATCGAAACAAGATAAACCAAAAATTCATAATTTAGGATATGTTAATGCATTATGTCATAAAAATTGTCATGCTTTCATTTTATAATAATTGACTTCCTAGGAAAATAATGTCCTAATTAATTGATATATAAACCAGATCATAATAATGCCATAATTTCTGTCAAAAAATAAAATAAAATAAATAATGCCATAATTAGTCGATGATTCATTCATTACTTTTTTTTTTCGATAGCAAATTCATTCAGTACTTATGCACACGTGTCCTACTTAATTAGTGAAAAATGAAGGCTTTGCATATGGAATAAAATCTACTTAATTATAAGACACTTTAGTTTGGCTCCAAAAAATATTATAAGCTAGCGAGGATTGATAAAATTAATTCTCTTGTTTCTAATGATAATGGTTACTTATCTTTCCAAAAAGAAAAAAATGATAATGGTTACTTAGTTGTATAATATTACAGATATATATAATTGACGTATAATAATATTTGATATATTAAAAAGTAAAAAATAATTTTTTTTACATGGAGACTTAATTAGATTTTTTTTTTAAACATGAAAGAAGTTAGGTGCAAGAGTTGCACCTATTAAGAAGGATATCAACAAAATATGAAGGCTCGACCCAACAATAAAAATTCTCAAAATGACCAGAGTTTCTAGATAAAGAATTAATGTGTCACTATATTGACATTTCGACATATCCAATATTTTACAATAAATTGATCATGAGCCCTAATTATCGTTTTTCCCTATCTCAACGTAATCTCCAAACACTGAATCTTGGTTATAAGAGGTCCTTAACGCTTCATAGACTCTCTTTGCGTCCATCTCCATTACTGCATATATGCGAGAATCCCATGTTTGTTGCCTAGTTCAAAACCTCGAAAACTTTCTCTAAAGAGTAATGGAAGTGTTATTCCACTTAAACTTCTATTTTGTAAAGTTGTCATTCCTTTATATTGTATTTTATAAAGTGTTAGTAGGAAGTTAGTTAGAAGGGAGTTACTTCTATATAAGCTCCCACATTAGGTTAGAGTCAAAACACTTTTACTATTCCATTTATTCTGATCCTTGTAACAGATACAATTTCACTCAATCAAGATTCATCTTTCTTCTTCTTTGCAATCTATTTAGATTGATAATATGATATCAGTTTTATACTGGTAATGCCATTCGATCCTTGCTTCCGTTTCTGATATGAGTTTTTCGCTCATTTTGTTTGATTTCTGTTCCTTCAGTTTCATTGTTCCGTCCGTTTTCAGAGATTTGGTTTTTTTGATTTCAACAATTCTTGTTGAAATTCGTTGATTTCTTGTTTCAATTTTGCGAATCGTTTCGCATTTCTTTTCGGCTTTATTCGATTCTATCCAGTTCTTGGAAATTTTTCTGATGACGACTAATGTTTCCCTTGATATCCTGCGGTGAATCTGCGATCTCTCCATATTTTCTTCACCACAATGACAATCCAACGATGTCTATTGCGCTCGAGCCACAGGACGGTGCAAAATTTGTTTCCTGGCGGCAGTCGGTGGCGCGCGGTTTGAAGTGTTAAGAACAAATTGGCGCTTGTTGATGGTTCTATTCCGATTCCAGATGCTAATAGGGCGGTGTATGCGATAGTGGATCCTCAACTCGGTTTCCCCTCACATCAAGAAAACTTTGCGATATTTCCGAACGGTTAAAGAAGTCTGGACTGAACTGATAACTCGATATGAATGTTCTGACTTATCTAAGATTTTTCAGCTCGAGAAGTCCTTAACTAACATTGCTCAGGGTTCTAAGACCTTAGTTAGCTGCTACAATGAGTTTAAGTATTTGTGGGATGAACATGTTAGTCATAAGGCTGTGTTTGTTTGTAATTGTGGTGCCATGGGTAGTTGTGTTTATGATCTTCCTAAACAATATGCTGCTGCACAAGAACAGGATTGTGTCATGAAAATTTTGATTGGTTTGAGTGAGTCTTATGCTGCCATCCGTAGTCAGTTCTTGCAACATAAGCCTTTTCCTCCTCTTGCTAAAGTGTATGCTCTGTTGCTTGAAGAAGAATCCCAGAGAGCCTTAGTTATGCCCAATCCTGTCTTGCCTGAGTCTGTGGCCATGTTAGCAAATAACTCTAGGTTTTATAAGGATAAAAATAAAGGGCTAAAATGCGCACACTGTAATGGAAGTGGCCATTCAGTTGATAGATGTTTTGAGTTGATTGACTATCCCCCTGGTTGGAAAGGTCCAAGGGGGGAATAAGGGAAAATAGGGATCTACCAATGCATTGGTTTCTTCTCCTGAGAGAGTTATGGGGTCTAATCTTCTGATCACTCTAGAGCTTATTGAGCAACTTATGAATTTGGCCAAGCAAGCATAGAAGCCTTCTATTATTCCATTCACTCTGCTGCTGGTGTGTTTACTCATGTCACTCCTGATGTTTCTACTGGTCCAGGTAGTACAGTTAAACATGAAAGTCACTTATATTTCAATTCCTATTCTAATCGTAAGCCTTTTACTTAGATATTAGACACTGAAGCAACTTGCTCATATGGTGTCTAATTTGGAGTGTTTCACTATGTTGGGGAATTAATTGCACGGATCTATTCGGGATAAATATTTAAATACAATTTAATTCTGATAATTATTACTAGCATGAATTAATTCTATATTAATTCAAATAATAATTCAACAACAAATCATGCATATAAACAGTTCACGTAAATCCTACGCATGCGGAATTACTACGAGTTTACGTGAGCGTACCTCTTGGAGTGGCAATGGTCTCGTTGATTAGACACACCAAAAAAACCTTCCCAAGTATTCCCTTAACCCTTGCTCGACAATCCGGTGGTAGGATGCTCGCGAACAATTAACAAAAGGAAAATAAACTTTGTTGCACCACCTTTGTGGATTTACTAATTTTTCCAGCACATGGAATTGTACTTGGGAATGAAAGAATCATCCCCTATTTATAGATGGGGTGGTGGACGATTTTTAGGGAAGAAAAACAATGTGGGAAAATCTTTTCTTGATCTCCAAGAAATCTTGAATATATCTCCTATATTCTTTTCCCCATAATTAAAATATTCCACAAAAATCCCACCTCATCATGTTATGGAAAATTTTCAAAAATTTAGGGACAAGATTCCAAGATTTGGATCTTCTTGAATTTATTGTACTTCAAGAAATACATATCTTCCATAATATCTTTTCAAGAAAATCAAGAAAATCTTTCTTTCCCTTAATTATCAAAAATTTCGAAAATATCAAATATGAATAACCAAGTGGGAGATTTCTTGAATTTAATGAGATAATCTTGTATTCCAATAATACATATCTTCATTCCATAACAAAATTCAAAGAAAATCTTTCTCCTCTTTTATCCATAATTTTCAAAAAACAAGGAAAAATAGGTAACAAGATTTATTTTATTTTTAAACACCTTTTTCAGTTATTAGACTTTATGTTGGGCTACTTAGGGGCCTTTAGGAGAATTAAGATTGGACCTTCCAATGGATCTTGAATTATCAATATTGAGCCACAATATTATTCAAGCCCATAAATATTAATTAATCCCACTACATAATTAATATTGCACTATCCATCTTAACCCATATTACAGTCAATATGGCTCTCGGTTATTATTTCCCGTGTTTAAGATTATCTAGCCCATTAATTAATTCAAGCCACTGAAATAGCTTTCCATTAATTAATATCTTTTGTCCTTGGTTAAGGAACGGTTCAACATTATTATCCATACCGGAAACTAGTTCCACTTGCAAGATTTGGTATGATAAATCTTATGAACCTCCCAAGGGGGCAAATCGAACAAGCGTACTTGCACACGATTCTCCAAATTAAATCTTAGCAATAGCATGTGATCAATAATATTGCCCAAGATATAAAGTATTAAATCTCGTTGATTCTCTACCCGTGATAAGTCAAAGCAATAGTTACCAACCACATGTGATCCTATTTAAGGGACGAAGATTAAGAAATAACGAACCACTGAGGTCTAATTCTTCCATGTTCAGTTCTGAAGAATTTGTCCTCATGTAGGTCCTATACAGTGCATCAGTCATGCACTAGTGTAATCTCTTGGTCAAGACAAGCCAATCTGAGCCTTACACTTCAACCTTTCACGATGGATTGTTCATTTCCATCTAGGTCGTGAATGGTGTACTTTTGGTTACAAGGGATTGTTAATTTAATCTTCTGTGATCTGGTATCACTAAATTAACTACAATGTAACACGTACTATTTATTGAACAGTTATGCAATAAATATATGTAACATTCGATGATATTTAAAGCATCAGTGATAAATAATTTATTTAAGTAAATAAGTCCGAAATTCAGTTTTGATTATACAAAGTAAAAGCATACTTTCCAGTATAATCCCAACAATCTCCCACTTATACTCAAAGTCTGCTTTTAAGTATACTACAGCATGTCTCGTGTAGTTCCTAATACGTGACATCTAATGTCACCTACACGAACCTAATAATTTCTCCCACTTATACTCAAAGCAGATTGACTATGCACTTGACAACCATTCCTCCCACATGTCTCTTGAATGTTTCCAGAGGCAGACACTTTGTGAAAGGATTAACTAGGTTATCCTCCAATGCGATCTTAGCCACCTCTTCATCTCCTCTCTTAACGATTTCTCGTCTAAGATTTATTTACTTCAGTGTGCTTGTTTGACTCGTGGACTCTTGGTTCCCTTGAATTTGCAACTGCCCCTAGCAAATATTGCTAGACAAATTCGGAACTCCATCCAAGTCCACTAAGAAGGTCTAGAGCCAAAATGGTTCTTTCACTGCTTCACAAGCAGCTACTTACCCGGCTTCCATGGTTGAGTCAGTGATGCATTTCTACTTCACACACATCCATTTCATGGCTACACTTCCCAAATGAAAGCACACTAACTGAGGCAGATAGTTTGTGGAATCTATGTCTGATTGGAAATCCGAGTCCGTGTAGCCAATGGGGATTAGACTATCTGACTGATAAAACAACATTCTATCTCGAGTTCTTTTCAGATACTTCAGAATGTTTCTAATTGCCATACAATGTTCCTTCCCCGGGTTACTTTGATATCTTGCCACCATGCCTACGGCAAAGCAGATATCCGGTCTCGTACACAGCATTGCATACATAAGGCTTCCGACAGCCGAAGCATATGGAATGCCTTTTATGTCATCTATCTCCTTTTGTGTCTTAGGGCACATTTCCTTGGATAGATGGATTCCATGCCTGAAAGGTACGAAGTCTTTCTTGGAATCCTGCATGCTGAATCGTTTCAAGACAGTGTCTATGTATGAAGCTTGCGATAAGCCTATCATCCTTTTCTTGCGATCTCGAGTGATCTTGATCCCAATGATGTGCCCGGCTTCCCCTAAGTCCTTCATATCAAACTATTTTGAAAGCCATGCCTTTACTTCTGATAACACCTTTACATCGTTCCCGATGATCAGAATGTCTTCTACGTATAGTACTAAGAATACCAATGCAGTTCCGACACGCTTTTTGTACACACAACTTTTGAACTCGTTTTGATCAAACTCATAAGACTTTATAACATGATCAACACATTGATTCCAAGCTCTGGATGTTTGTTTGAGTCCGTAAATGGACTTCATGAGCTTACAAACTAGGTGTTCTTGGCCCTTTCCAATGAAGCCTTGGGGTTGTTGCATATAGATTTCTTCATCAAGACTTCCGTTAAGGAAAAGCCGTCTTGACATCCATTTGTCGATTTCAAAATCGAGATCTTGTGACAATCTACAAGAGAATTCGGATGGACTTGAGCATTGCTACAGTGAAAAAGGTTTCCTCATAGTCGATCCCTTCTTTCCGAGTATAACCTTTTCGCCACAAGCCTTGCCTTGAAGGTTTCCAACTTCCCGCTTCGGTCCTCTTTTTTCTCTTGTATACCCACTTGCAACCAATGGGTTTGACCCCATTAAGTGGTTCGACTAGCTCCCCACACTGTTATGATCCATAGAACTCATTTCACTTTTCATTGCCTTTTGCCAAGAAACCGCATCCTTGTCTTGGATTGTCCCATCATATGTCCATGGGTCTCGATTCGCCTTGTCTCGAATCAAGTCCGAGGACTCTCCTATCCCCATGAATCTCTCGGGTGTCTTACAACCCTTCCACTACTGACGAGGTTCCTTGTAAAAGTGTATCGTTTGGTATGTCATCTTGTGCAGGTTAGCAATGAGGTTAGCCCTTAGCTCATTTAAGGTAATCTCATCTCGGGTCTTCTTTCGCTCATATAACCTTCTTCCAAAATCTAAAGTGGGTGCTTATTACCACCTTTTTGATCTTCGGGACCATAGAACATACACCCTTTTTGTTCCTCGGGGTATCCTATAAACAACCTTAATTACGATCGAGGATCCAATTTTTCGGCTTCCTTGTCCAACACGTGGGCGGACACCCCCAAATTCTCATGTGTCTCAAATCGGGCTTTTGGTCCACAATTCTTTGGGAGTTTTGGGAACCGATTTGGATGACACCAAGTTCGAGAATGTAAGCATTGTTTCCAAGGCATGACCCCGAAGGACTTGGGAAGATCCGCGATAACTCATCATTGATCTAACCATTTCCAAAAGAGTTACGTTTATTCGCTCTGCAACCCGTTTTGTTGAGGGGTTCCGGTGCGATTAGTCGATACAATCCCTTCATCGACAAGTGGTTCAAAAACTCATCGGCCGAGGTGCTTGCCTCCACGATCGGATCGTAGAGACTTGATACGTTTTTCCTATGATTCTCTGATTGAGCCTTAAATTCTTTAAATTTCTCAAAGGTCTCAGTTATGCTTCATAAGGAAAATATAACCGCACCTTGAGTAGTCATCAATAAAAGTGACGAAAATACTCATAACCTCCTCTTGCTTTGATTGAAATTAGACCACATACATCCGTGTGAACGATTTCTAACACTTCTTTGGCTCTATTCCCTTGGCTCCGCCCTCTTGGTCATTTTACCCTCCAAACATGATTCGCGAGGTTGAATTGGTTCAACTTGGAGAGACTCCAATGAACCGCCTTCTACCAACCTTTGGATCCTCTTTAGATTAAGATGTCCCAATCTTAGATGCCATAGAAGTGTTTCGCTCACGCCCGATGAAACGAACGCTTTTTATCGGAAAATGATTGATGTGTTATAGGATGCATTTAAATGAGTGGTGTGCACGCGAAGCATTGTATAGAGATTACTTGACAACGTTCCATGACGAGATAAATTTATCATAAAGAGAAATGGTAACAACTTTATCAAAAGTAACCGAATATCCATCAAGGTAAAGTTTAGAAACCGAAATTAAATTCTTTCTAAAATTCGAATGTAAAGAACATCTCTTAAAATTAAAACTCGCCTTTCAAAAGACAGGTGCACTTCTCCCATCGCTTCACCGCCACTCGTAAGATCGCCCGATGTGATGAGGATCTCACTCCCACTAAGTTGTTGTCGGTCCGTTTGAACCCCTCAGAAAGAAAACAAACATGATTAGTGGATCCCGTATCCACCACCCATAAATGGGAGGCATACGCCACTAAGCAAGTTTCAACAACTAGTGCGTGAGAATTACCTTTCTTTCCATTCCTTTTGGGATTGGAACAGGCTGACCTCCAATGTCCTTTTTCCCCGCACTTGAAGCACCTCCCCTTAGCTGGTTTGCTCACTCCTCCACCTCCCTTCACCTTTTCTTTGCCTTTGGCAACACTTGAGTTCACTTGCTTGTGGCTTTTGTCCTTTTTCTTGTTCTTACCACCCCTTGGCCTAGAAGAAGAAGAAGGTCCATTTGCCACCAAGGCTTGGCTCTTTTGCCCCAATATCGCCTCTACCGAGACCAAAGCTTGCAATAGATCAGACATCGAGAACTTCTGATTATTCATCTGTAGTTCAGCCTGAACTGTTCAAAACTTTTTGGTAGAGAATGGAGCACGAAATTGATTTGGGTCTCGATGTCGTATTCAGCGCCAAGTACCTCAAGTTTGTTAAGGTGAGCCATCATCTGGAGAACGTGATCCCTTACGGGAGTTCCCTCCACCATTTTCATAGAGAGCAAGTCCTTCATGGTGATCTGACGAGCCACACGATTCTGATGTTGAAACATCGCTTTAAGACTAGTCATGATGTCTGCAGCGGTCTCAATGTTCTGGTGTTGGTGTTGCAACACATCTGACATTGAAGCCAAGATGGTACACTTTGCCATTTCGTTGGAACGCTCCCAGTCAGCATACTCTTTATTAATCGATTTAGTTTACTCATCATTTGGCTTTTCTGGTTTAGGTGTAGTGAGAACCCAGTTATGGCTTTGTGCAGTGAGGACAATAGTAAGTTTACGACTCCAATCAACGAAGTTTTCACCAGTAAGCAAATTGTCTTTAAGTATATTGAACAGTGGATTAAAAGGTTGCAACATGATGAACTGAAATAAATAACAATATACATAAGCACAAATATATCACAAAATTCGATCACATGTTTCATATTAAAATCTCAAAAAAATATGAACATGCATCAGCCAATATCTCAAAAAAAAGTTTAAATAAGCCACGTGGGGTGGGTCATTATTTAAACACATTCAAGCGAGTTACAAACAAGAACGATTTACAAACCTTTAATATCAGTTAATAGTTGGCTCCCACTTGACCAATATAAAATTGACGAGGGACTTGGGGAAGTATATGCATATCAATTTTATACCTAAGTAATAACCATGATTAAATACAAAATTATTATTTAAGCTTTGAACGAGCCTCGTGGGGGAGGTCATAAATCGCCACTAGTAATAATCCACAATCATCCATTTGGAATTTATTCATGTGAAAGCTATCTTTTGACCGTCCCGTGGGGAATTTCTCCAAAAGAATTCACAAATAAATAAATCATGGAGGTCAAAATTAATTCAATTTTATTATCCTAATAAAATTGTCAATTAATTGTTTAAGCATACTTAGTAATTTTTCGAAAGTGAGATTTTTCAAAACGTTTTTCTCATGCATCCGAAAATTTAAACACAATTTAAATAAGCATAAAATAATGCACAAACATCAAGACAAAAATTAAACATATTGGGCACACATATCCAATTGTCACGGTTAATTTTTGTCATGTCTTCAATCTCGATCGTCTTCTTTCTTGTCATCGTTTGTCTCGAAAAGCTCCCCACTTGACCGTCTTAAAAAATGCCTTGTCAAGCGCGTCATCGACTAGCTTTGGGTTGGAGTGCCGCTAGCACTCCCGGCCGTGTCGGTGGCGTCCGTCTTAGCGTGCGGCGCCCGCGCCGCGTCGCCCGGCGGTGCCGTCCGCTCTGCCGCCTTCGGCGGATCTCGGCGGCATCGCGCGTACCCGGCCTTAGCGCCGCCATCCATGCCGATCCTTACCTTTTTGCCGCTGCATCCGTAGCGCCACCACCAGCGTCTGCTGCATCGCCCGCGCGTCGCCCTCGGCGGCGTCGCCCGTTGTCGCCAGCTCGCCTTCGGCCCAATAGCCTCGCCCAGCGCCCGTCTTGGCATCGCCGCGGCGTCCGTCATCGCCACCGGTCTTGCCTCCTTTAACACGTTTAGCGTGACGCCGCCACGCCTCCTTCTCGATCCCATCTTTTAATTCTTTGTCTCCGCCTCCGTTTCCGATCCGGTTACAATTTATTTACAAAAAATAAATAAACCTAGATCTAGAATAGTCTATTACATTGATCAAATCAAACAAATTCTAATCTACTTGTGGATTTTCTCACGAGGAAAAATGAATTCGAAGGAATCGAATTAAAAAACTACAATTTATATGCATGCATAAATAAACACATTAAATTCCATGACAATTGGATACCTGCAAAAAAGATCTAGCAATTCTACTATCCAATTTCAAATTTAATGAAAACGAATTAAATTACAATTTAAAATTCAGAGCCCAAAACCGAGGCTCTGATACCAGTTGTTGGGGAATTTATTGCCCGGATCTATTCAGGATGAATATTTAAATACACATTTCATTCTAACAATTATTACTAGCATGAATTAATCCTATATTAATTCAAATAATAATTCAACAACAAATCATGCATATAAACAGTTCACATAATCCTATGCATGCGGATTTACTACGAGTTTACATGAACTAACCTCTTGGAGTGACAATGGTCTCGTCGATTAAACACACCAAAAAGCCTTCCCAAGTATTCCCTAGTCCTTGCTCGTCAATCCGGTGGAAGGAAGCTCGCGAACAATTAACAAAAGGGAAAATAAAAATTTGTTGCACCACCTTTGTGGATTTACTAATTTTTCCAGCACATGGAATTGTACTTGGGAATGAAACATGCATCCCCTATTTATAGAGGAGGTGGTGGCCAATTTTTCAACATGGAATAGGGAGGAAAAATCTTTTCTTGATCTCCAAGAAATCTTGAATATATCTCATATATTCTTTTCTCCATAATTAAAATATTCCATAAAAATCCCACCTTCTCTTGTTATGGTTATTTTCGAAAATTAAGTATAAAGATTCCAAGATTTGGATCTTCTTGAATTTATGAGATATTCTTGTATTCCAAGAATACATATCTTCCATAATATTTTTTCAAGAAAATCAAGAAAATCTTTCATTCCCTTAATTATTCAAAATTTTCGAAAATTTCATAGTAAATAACCAAGTGGGATATTTCTTGAATTTAATGAGATAATCTTGTATTCCAAGAATACTTATCTTCATTCCATAACAAAATTCAAAGAAAATCTTTCTCCTTCTTTTATTTACTATTTTCGAAAAAATAGGAAAAATAGCAACAAATATTTATTTTATTTTTAAACACCTTTTTCAGTTATTGGACTTTATGTTGGGCTACTTGAGGGGCCTTTAGGAGAATTAAGATTGGATCTTCCAATGGATCTTGAATTATCAATATTAAGCCACAATATTATTCAAGCCCATAAATATTAATTAATCCCACTACATAATTAATATTGCACTATCCATCTTAACCCATATTACAGTTAATATGGCTCCCGGTTATTATTTCCCGTGTTTAAGATTATCTAGCCCATTAATTAATTCAAGCCACTGAAATAACTTTCCATTAATTAATATATTTTATCCTTGGTAAAGGAACAGTTCAACATTATTATCCATACCGGAAGCTAGTTCCACTTACAAGATTTGGTATGATAAAACTTATGAAGCTCCCAAGTGGGCAAATCGAACAAGCGTACTTGCACACGATTCTCCGTATTAAATCTTAGCAATCGCAGGTGACCAATAATATTGCCCAAGATATAAAGTATTGAATCTCGTTGATTCTCTACCCGTAATAAGTCAAAGCAATAATTACTAACCACACGCGATCCTATTTAAGGGACGAAGATTAAGAAATAACGAACCACTAAGGTCTAATTCTTCCTAGTTCAGTTCTGAAGAATTTGTCCTCCTGTAGGTCCTATTCAGTGCACTAAACATGCACTAGTGTAATCTCTTGGTCAAGACAAACCAATCTGAGCCTTACACTTCAACCTTTCACGATGGATTGTTCATTTCCATCTAGGTCGTGAATGGTGTACTTTTGGTTACAAGGAACTGTTAATTTAATCTTCTGTGATTTGGTATCACTAAATTAACTACAATGTAACACGTACTATTTATTGAACAGTTATGCAGTAAATATATGTAACATTCGATGATATTTAAAACATCAATGATAAACTATTTATTTCAGTAAATAAGACCGAAATTCAGTTTGATTATACAAAGTAAAAACATACTTTCCAGTATAATCCCAACATTTTGTTCATCAGTCATTTCGCCTTTCTGTCCAATCATATAAATACACAGGCAATTAAATTAATGTTATATGAAATATATGAGGGAAAAAGAAGCATATGACCTAAAATAATGAAATAACTCAAGAACTACAACAAACCTCGAATCCAATATGAAACAATAATGTTTTCAGCTTTCAGTATTAAACATCACAGACAAATCGACCATAAATAGAGAACAGAGTAGAGGTTATTGCACATACCCTCAAAAACCGATCAGGAGTGGGAACAAAAGGTAACCACCCACTAAAAGACAAATGGTGATCGTGTGTTGTGTAAGAGCCGCCAAAAATATTTTCAAAAACCAAGAAACCATATCCAAAATTAAATAAATACAAATCAGTCCAAATAACTCGTTTAATCCACAAAATCAGCTTAAAAATAACATTAAACAAATCATGTAAGATAGATAAAGTTCGAATCACTTAAGGTTCCACAAAATGTCGGCACACATATATCTCAACACTCAATTTTGCATGAAATTCATCATCAAAGTGTTGCATATTTTGAATTTTTCTTTAAACACATGTTCACATTGATCCATCTTTTCAAAAGAGTGCATCGTAGTAGCGAGCTCCGTGCCCCATAGTTACTCAATGGATTGTGAACAAACATGGATGTATATTTAATCACCTTTTGAAAAGAGAACATCGTAGTAGTGAGCTCCGTGTCCCATAGTTACTCAGTGATTACACATCTAAGTTGTGTTTTATTTTTAATGCATTTAAGAGATATATGCCCAGGACTCTGTATCTAAACCATGATTCAAACAATAAGATCAAAACACTATCATTTAAAGCTCAAAAATAAGCAAAACACCAGACAAACTCATTATCAAAACCACAATGTTGCTTCAAATGTTGGAAACATTTGTCACAACATCTAGTGTTTATTTTCAGATATAACAAAGACCAAGAGATTTTCTAAGAGAAGAAAACCTCTCATTATCAAGGGCTTTTGTGAAAATATCAGCAAGTTATTTTTCAGTAGAAATGTACTCTAACTTCACAACTTCTTTATCTACAAGATCTCTTATAAAGTGATGTCTTATACTTATATGCTTAGTCAAAGAATGTTGCACATGATTCTTGGAAATATTGATAGCACTAGTATTATCACAATAAACAGTCAAAATACCACTTTCCAACCCATAATCATCAAACATCTTTTTAAGCCATAGTAGTTGAGTGCAACAACTTCCAGCAGCAACATATTCAGACTCAGCTGTCGATTGTGAAACACAATTCTGTTTCATACTATGCCAGGAGATAATGTTGTTTCCCATGTAGAAACATCCTCCACTAGTACTTTTTCTGTCATCACAATCACCTGCCCAATCTGCATCACTATAGCCAACTAAAGACCAATTAGTATCCTTTGAGTACCAAATACCTAGATCACATGTTCCAGCTACATATCTTATAATTCTTTTTACAGAATTAAGATGTGATTCCTTAGGATTAGCTTGATATCTAGCACAAAGACATACACTATACATAATATCAGGCCTACTAGAAGTTAAGTACAAAAGACTTCCAATCATTGATCTATACAAAGTAGAATCAACATCTTTTCCAATCAAGTCTTTACTCAACTTTTGAGTTGAACCCATAGGAGTTTTCATAGTTTTAGCACTTTCCAAACCAAACCTTTTCACTAGATTCTTAGCATATTTGTTTTGACAAAAGAAAATACCATCTTTCATTTGTTTGATTTGAAGACCTAAAAAGAAATTCAGTTCTCCAACCATGGACATTTCAAAAGTACAGGTCATTTCTTTAACAAAACTTTCAAGCATATTATTACAAGTTGAACCAAATACAATATCATCAACATATATTTGAGCAACCATGATATCATTCTCAGAATTTTTAATGAACAAGGTTCTATCAGCTTCACCTCTCAAAAATCAAAACTCAAGTAAGAAATCAGTAAGTCTACCATACCAAGCTCTAGGTGCTTGTTTTAGACCATACAAAGCTTTCTTTAACTTGTAAACATGTTTAGGAAATTCTAGATTTTCAAAACCTTTAGGTTGTTCAACATAAGCTTCATCATCTAGAATACCATTTAAGAAAGCAGTTTTAACATCCATTTGATGCAAGTTAATGTTAATGAAACATGCAATAGCAAAAAGTAATCTAATAGATTCTATTCTAGCAACATGAGTAAATGTTTCATCAAAATCTATTCCTTCAATCTGAGTATAACCTTGAGCAACCAATCTAGCCTTGTTTCTCACAATATTACCAGATTCATCAGTTTTATTTTTGAAAATCCACTTTGTTCCTATGACATTAATATCAGAATTAGGTCTAGGTACAAATGTCCAAACATCATTTCTTTCAAACTGATTAAGCTCTTCATGCATAACATTTATCCAGTTTTCATCATTAAGAGCTTCTTTCACATTCTTAGGCTCAATTGCAAAATGATAACACTCAAAAGTTACCTGATTGCATATGGATGACATGCAAACTGATCTTACAAGGTTATTGATATGAATACTCATTCTTCTTCTAGTTTGTACACCTGTGGTAGCTTCTCCAATGATCTGATCTGATGGATGACTTTTCATTATCTTTGTTGAGGGAACCAACTGTTTTGGATACTGTGAATCTTGTGACAGATTTTCAGTATTTGAACTTTTGGGTAATGTTGTATCAGATGTTGAAGGAACATTCTGATCAACATCCTTACTGTCTTCAACGTCATCAGTATCTCTGGATACTTCTATCAAATCTGAGACATTGTCTTCAACACTTTTTCCTGCAAGACTTGCAAGTTCATCAAATACCACATTAACAAATTCTTGCATTGTATCAGTTCTCAAGTTATAGATTATATATGTCTTGCAATTCTTAGAATATCCTAAGAAAAATCCTTTATCAATCTTTGAATCAAACTTATGCAACTGATCTCTATCATTCAAAATGTAGCAAACACAACCAAAAACATGAAAATATTTTAAATTTGGTTTCTTCTTATTCAAAATCTCATAGGAAGTACAATTACAACCCGAACGAATGTACACTCTATTCACAATGTGACAAGCAGTATTTAAAGCTTCAGCCCATAATTTCTTAGAAAGACTTTTTGAGGTTAGCATAACTCTTGCCATTTCTTGCAAAGTTCTATTCTTTCTTTCAGCAATCCCATTTTGTTGTGGAGTTTTAGGTGAGGAAAACTCTTGCAAAATACCTTTCTTTTCACAAAAATTAGTAAACAGAATGTTTTCAAATTCTCTTCCATGATCAGACCTTATCCTACTGATCTTTAAGCATAAAATAGTTTTAAACCTTTTGTAAAGAATTTTAAACTCAGAAAAGGTATCAGATTTTTCTTTCAGAAAAATAACCCAAGTATATCTAGAAAAATCATCTACAAGAACATAAGAGTACCTCTTTCTACCTAAACTTTCAGTTTCCATAGAACCCATTAGATCCATATGAATCAACTCACAACACCTGTTTGTTGTACATGCTGACAACATTTGATGTGTTGTCCTTAGCTTACCTTTCTGGCATGGTCCACTGATTTTTCCTTTTTCAAAGTTAAGATCAGGTAAACCAACAGCAGCACCTAGTATATGCAATTTTTGAATACTTTTGTAATTAGCATGACCAAGTTTTTGATGCCACAAAATAATATCATCTGCTTTAGCACTTTTACAAGTATGATTTGAACCAATCAAATAACAATTATCAGCAGATCTATTGCCAGTCATTAAGCATTCATCATTCTTATCAAACACATAACATGAATTCTTGTCAAAATTCACATGTAAATCATCATTACATAACTGACTAATACTAATCAGATTAGCAAGTAAACCTTTTACATGTAACACATTTGTCAACTTTGGAAAACCAGGAACATTCAAGGTTCCTTTACCAACAACTTTACCTTTTGAACCACCACCATAGGTAACATGACAACCATTACAGGATGTATAATTGGTCAGATGATTGATTTGACCAGTCATGTGTCTAGAACAGCCACTATCAAAATACCAAGATCCAAGAACACATGCTTTCAAAGATGTATACACAACATTACAAGACATGTTCTTATGAATCAACTTTTTAGTGTTGTTAACCTGTTTATGGGATGTTCAACTTTATCAGGTAAAAATATTCCAGCTTTTAAGTCTCTTCTTAACTTAGAACAATATGGACGAATGTGACCTACTCCAGCACAATAAAAACAGACATACTCTTTAAACAAACCATCATATTTCTTTTGTTTACCTTTAACAGATTTAAGTTCCAACTTTTACAAAAGAAATAGGTTCACAGGATATAGGAGTATTCTCAAAAGATTTCTCAAATCCAAGTCCAGTATTACCATGTCTACCAATCATCAATGCATCATTCAAATCAGTAGTGTTAGTAGAAAACTTTTTAAAGGTAAGAGTAGTGCACTTAAGTTCATCTTTCAATGCAGAAATTTCCACATCTTTTCTAGTTAAAAGAACTTCAAGCTTAACAAGATTTTCTTTCAAATTGAATTTTCTAAAGATAAGGAACTCAACACCTGTTTTTGAGTTTCTAGATCAGGATTAAACTTCAGATATTCAGAGTCACAATCAGCAGAACTTGATGTTTCAACATTCAGAATAGTTCCAGCAAAACAGTTAATCTCGGGATCATATTTACTGAATGTTGTTTCAGATGTTGTGATAACATCTGAATCTGTTTCAGACCAATAATCATCTAGATCATCATCAAATGTATCATCATAAACTATTCTAGCAGACATAGCACTTAGTTCACATTTATCAGCATCAATTTCATTATCAGAATCATCACTCAAGGTAGCATTAAAGTTTATTTTCTTCCTAAGCATAGTATTAGCACATTCATTAACATAATGACCATATCCAGAACATGCATCACATTTAACCTTTTTTATGTACTCAAGATCATATTTGAACTTGTTACCCTTAGAAAATTGTTTAGGTTGATTGAAACTGGAAGACTGACTTGGAACAAGCTTTTTATCAGAGGGAGAAGAGTTTTGGTTAAACTTATCATTTAATTGAAATTGATCATTTGGTCTTCTGAACTTTCCTTTTAGATACGATTTGAATTGCTTAGTTATAAGAGCAAATTGTTCAGAAATATCTTCATCACATAAATCAGGAACATCTTCATCAGAATCAACTTCAGTTACATAAGGATGTTTACCAACATTATCAGAAGTTTCACCTCTAAAAGTAAGTATTTTCTTGTCTTTACCTTTCTCATGTTTATCATCATCTAACATATTTGAGTTTATCTCATAAGTTTTCAAGATAATGATCAACTCATTTTGACTCAATAAATCAGTGTTTTTAGCCTCTTCTATTGCACATATTTTAGCATCAAATCGTTTAGGAACAGTTCTAAGTATCTTATTGACTAACCGAGTGTTGGAAATTGGATCACCAAGTGAGTGTGACTCATTAGCAATCTCACTTATCCTTTCATTGTATGATGAAATGGTTTCATCATCTTTCATCTTCAAGTTTTCAAACTTGGTTCCCAACATTCTGAGTCTAGTCCTTCGAACACTTTCTGATCCTTCACAATGTTCCTGCAATATTTCCCATGCATCCTTAGAAGAAACACAATTAGATATTAGTTTAAACATTGAAACATCAGTAGCAGTAAATATAGCATTAAGAGCTTTAGAATTGAAATTGGTTGATGTGCATTCATCATTGGACCAATCAATTTCATTTTTGACTTGCGATTCTCCATCTTTATCATCAATTGTTCACGGTGGATTCCAACCAGATAACACACTACGCCATGTTCTCTCATCTATAGACTTAATGTACATGTGCATTTTAGGTTTCCAGTATGGGTAATTTGATCCATCCAAAATTGGAGGTTTTAAAGAAGGAGTCAGTGGATAATCCATTGCAAAAACACACTTTAAACCTCTATTTTAAAAACCTGTCCGGCCGATCGAACGGTCGGACCGGTGAACCGCTCTAAACCGGTCCAATAGAGGTATATAAAACCGCTATTGGACCGCTACCCCTAAAACCGGAAAAACCGGTTGAAAACCGATCAAAACCGGGAACCGATTAACCATTAAACTGGCGTTTTTGACCGGTTTTTATTAAAATTTTTTTTTTTTACTAAAAAGTAAAAACGTTCGTTTATTCAGATTCAGATTTTCAGACTCAACTCTCAAGAGTCAAGACTCAAGAGCTCTGTTTTGTGAGAAAAGCCCTAAACCGCATTTCTTGTAACTTGAAACACAATGATCGCCGCCAAGGCCGACCATCGTTGTTACGCTGCGCCACCGACGTAAGCCGGCTTAGAGCTTCACCGATCGCGATATCTTGTTGGTTTGCTTTCACGGGTTTGCTTCAGATATTTTTGCGGAAGTGGTGAAGGGGGCGACGATGTTGGATTTCTGGGTGGGAGACGGCTTGGAGGATGGGGAAGAAGGTGGAGGAGGCGCCGATTGAATTGAAGAAACGAAAAATGAAGGGAGAGAGAGATAAGATTTTAGGTTTTTTTTTTACCGGCCCTTTTATGTTTCTTCTCAAGAATCTCAACCCAAATTTTTTTCTTTTTTTTTTTGCTTTAACAATTTCTCAACCCAAATTTATTTATCTTTTTTTTTTCAACCCAAATTTATTGATTTTTTTTTAAAATTTTGATTTTTATTTCAAATTATGCATATTATATATATGTATATATATATATATATTTATTATGACGTCACACCAACTCAATCCGGCTCAATCTGGTCCAACCGATCCGACCCCGGTCCAACCTTTTTTTGGGGTCGTCCGGCTCAACTTCCGGTTCTGTTTTTAAAACATAGCTTTAAACAGGACCTTTAACTTAGTGTATCAAGTTTATGGCTCTGGCGCCAACTGACGGTGTGTGTGCATGTATTTTCAGAGTGTTGTTGAAAATGTTATGCAACATGTGAAATAACATATGACAGCGGAAGTATAAAAACGCAGTGCAAAGAATTTTAAAAATTTTGTATAGTCTGTAATCCAGACTACACGAACCTCATGGTTAAAAATATCACTATAACAAGTAGTGAGATACACACGAATCTCTTACAAGATCCTAAAAGGTGTAGTGAAAAACCACACACCAAAATCAATCTATTCAACCAAGTAACTAGTGATCTTATTCAACCTAAAACTTGATCTAATAAGATAAAATCAATACTGATGGGAAATGTTGGGATACACTCGACCAGTACAAATAGACATAGCATCGACCCTCACACTCCACTCACGGTTGTGTCTTGGATGCTACTCTCTTAAGTTTGGAGTAGAGCAAATGGTATTTCACTTTAACTCAAAACTTGAATGTCGACCAATGCAATCTATTTATAGACTTTCGGACCAACTGCATTGTCCTATCCACTTGGTGTGGACAGCCTTGAACTTCTCCTCCACTATCTCCATGATCTTGGTGTAACCACCCATGATCTTTCTATTCTTACTCCATCAGTGCAACCGCTTGATAATATCCAAAATTATCTTCAACCTGCAATGTAGGAAATATAGAAAAACACATCTATTAAAACGGAGTTAGTGTTAGGAGAAAGGACAAATTCATGATGTTGTGTAGAATGTTGTCCAACATTTGGAACAACATCCGAGCAACATCAACATAATGTTTTGGGAATTTAATCCTCAATTAAAAAAAAAAATCATCACTTGTAATTGAAATTGTTTTACGATTTGTGGGTTATCAATTCGATGATTTTGAAAGCATTGATCAAATTATGTTGCATTTGAAATTGTTGTGCCTTGAGTAAATATTTAAGAGTTGTGTGCTGTGATGGAATTTGTTGTATGTTTTATGTAATAGATAGTTGCACGCTTCTATGATAAGTAGTTGCATGCTTATGCTACTTGCACGCTTCTATCATAAGTAGTTGCACACTTCTGTCATAAGTAGTTGCAAGCTTCTATTACAAAAAATTGCACGCTTCTATTATATGTAGTTGCATACTTCTATTATATGTAGTTGCACAATTCTATTATAGGTAGTTGCACGCTTCTGTTATAGATAGTTGCACGATTTTATTATAGGTAGTTGCATGCTTCACGTTTCTATTAGTTGCATGTTTCTATTATAGGAAGTTGCACACTTCTATTATAGGTAGTTGCACGTTTCTATTAAATTTCTTGTCATATGAGTGTTGGACACATTCGTGATATAAACTATTAAATTTGCATTTTGAATGATGTTATATTTAGTTAATCTGAAAATCTATATGGACTAAGTTAAGTTAATTTAAACTAATTTTGCATTGCGGATCCGAGTAAGTGTTTATAATTGAGAAAAGAATTGTGTATTGTTATTAATAGTTGGTGGGATGGCTAGGTGCATTAAGTGAGACAAGAAAGACCAGATGTTCTGGATTGTAAAACAGCTCTAAACTGTATTGGGTACAACTTGTACTCTTATGTGAAAGTGGAAATATAACAATTTGGTTTGCCTGTTCAAAGAATAATATATTTAATTTTGCATTTTTTTTGTTTGATTGAAGGCAACATTAGGACAGATTTTGAGAGCAGATGTCTACGTCAACAAGGTGCTCTCTAATGTGAATCAAGTGAGATAAAATGTTATGAAATAACTCACACTTTTATCAGACCAAATCAGATGATATTGTGCGCATTGCGGAAGAGAAGAAAGAAGAAGCAATAAAGAATGTTGTTGAGAATAATTTACATGGGAAGTCGAAGGAAAAAAATAAAGATTCGATGTGGATGAGATTTAATTTGAGAAATGTTTAGTATTCAGATGTAATGTACTAGTGCATTTTGATTAGTACATATGTTGAAGTACATTTTATCCTTTTATATGTGTTGTTTAGTTTTTCTATCTTAGCTAGTTCCATGTTTATATGTGTTATAGTTGGATAATTCAGTATTAACTAGTTGCACGCTTCTGTATAAGCTAGTTGCATGTTTCTGTGTTCTATAGTTGTATGTTTTGTATTATCTAGTTGCATGCTTTTATGTTTCTAGTTGCACGATTAAATATTAACTAGTTGCATGTTTCTGTATAAGTGTATCCTCATTTTGACCCAATTCTTCATTCTTTCATTGACCTAATTTTTTGCTAGTGCCAAAATTTGAATCATTTAAAATTTAAAAGAAAAAGAAAACCAAAACTTGGGTCATTAAAAAAAAATACAAAGTTGGACGTTTAAGTTATAAGTAGTTGCACGTTTTAGTTATGGGTAGTTGCACGATTCCGTAATTGTAAGTTGCATAATTTTTAATAGGTAGTAGCACCTTTATGTTAAAAGTAGTTACACATTTTGGCAATAGAAAGTTTCATGTTTAAGTGATAGTATGTTCCACATTTCTATTACAGATAGTTGCATGTTTAAATTATAAGTAGTTGTATGTTTTGGTTATAGGTAGTTGCACGATTTTATTATAAGTTGTTGCATGTTTCAGTGATAGTAAGTTGCATATTTTATAGGTAGTAGCACATTTATGTTATAATTAAGTAGTTACACGTTTTGGTTACACCATTTAAGTTATAAGTAGTTAATTTTTTTGAAAGAAAATTGAATAAAGAAGGATGTCCCTATAAATAAAAAATAAAAAATTGGGAATTGATTTTTTTTTAAAAAAATTGGGAATTGAACCCAACAACTGGGGTTCGATCCCAGTACCTTTGGGTTGCAGAGAGGAAGTTACACCGTTGGACCACACGCTAAAATGGTAAATTAATTGACGTAATAAGTTTGTAAATAAATAGATTGACCCGTTTTTTTAAACGGGTCACTCATTTACATGAGTGCACGGTGCACAAGAGACTCACTCAAAATTTTTATCACTACATTTACAGATTAATATCACTATACGTATCAACTGGTACCATTACATTTAAAATAAGAGTAGGTCTTATGTGAAAAAAGTTATATTTCGCAAATAACGATCATAATAAATAGCGGCAGTAAGAATTCGGTATCATCTTCTATGGTAGCCCCATGGTTAGGAGTGAATTTGTCTTTCTATAGTCACAAGTTCAATTCCCTTTATTGTTCCATTATATTGTGTTCCACGGTATCATATGTTCCATACATTCTGTTTCACTCTGTGTTTTATAAGGTAGATTAATGATCGTGTAACGGGCAAAAAAATCCAACGAACCACCCACTGGGTTCATGTGTTAAAGATCAAGGAGGTGGAATAATCTTGGAACATAAAAAAATGACATAGAGAAATTGAACTGTTAATTTAATTGGCTTTTTTTTAAAAATAAAAAATCATCTCTTCTTCCGGAATTGAACTCTGGTCACAAAAATAATTTTAAAAGTAAACTCATTACTATGACACATTAAATATTCATTAAATTAATTTCTCATTAATTTATTTACCTAAATAAACTTATATTATTGTCTACATAAATTTGAAGGATACATGAAACACCGAAGCAGTATTACAAATAAAACGTAACAGTACATGTAAAAATATAAAAATATTATATCCAAATATAATTTTTTTTTTAAATTTTGAAGTGTATTATATGCATAGTTGAAGCTATTAAAATTCATAATCAACAATTATTGATGTCTTCAACTTTGATTTCAAATAAGAAATTGAAGCACTATTACAAGCAACACATAACAATATTACAAACAAAACATAACAATATTACATAAAAAAATATAAACAGTATTACAAAAATAAATAAATATATATAACAATATTACAATCTAAACATAAGAAAAATTAAGATAAGTTATGAAGATTATCTAATAAAAAAAAACGAAACAATATTATATGACAAATGTAACAATATTACAATAAAAAATATGATTTTAAATGTATAATACATAGAGTTTGCAAATAGAAGTAGTAGTAGTAGTACTAATAATAATAATAATAATAATAATAATAATAATAATAATAATAAATAATTTTAATTTATTTGAATCCATTAGATAACAACAGTTAGCTCTATTTTTTATTTATCAATCAATCGTGAATTGTAATATACCACTAATCAAGTATACATATTTAATTAAAATAAATACACACTATATTTTATATATAAAGCGTTAATCTTAAACATTAAATTATTATAGTATAGTGGTTAATATTCCTACATGTTATGTTTTTTACCTGAGTTTGATTCTCAATCAGCACCAATTTTTTCCGGCCCATATGTAATCATGCCAAGCAGGCCCAACGCCTTACCCAAATTCAATACTTAATTAAAATGAATACACAAGATTTATTAATTTGAATACCTGACTTTAAATTGTCCGATTCTCAATAACATCACCAATTTTTTCGTCGGCCCATATGTAATCATGCCAAGCAGGCCCAACACCAGGCCCAAATTCAATACTGAATTAAAATGAATAAACAAGATTTATTTATTAGAATACCCAACTTTAAATTGTAATTTTGTGTTTCATAGTTTGTGGGATATCCTCCTTTCTCTTTCTAAGACCCGAGTTCAAGTCCTGTAGCGAGCACTGCTCGCCCTTATTTTTTTTTAATAAGGCAATTTTAACATTTTTTTCACATGGGAAAATTTTCATTTATCTTAAAATAATATCATTATACATATCAACTGGTGTCATTACCAAACATAATTATAAACTGAGATCATAACATTAAATGCTATAAATATCAGTTTATAAGAGTAGTGGTCTCAGTTTAATAGTGTAATGGACAGTTTGAGTTAAATATACTAGAATACAAATTCTCTCGTGAAACTTGTTCACACTATAACATTCATTTACTGATACTATTACTCGACACACATAAATATTATAGTATTAATTGATAAGTGTTATGATATTAATTTATAATTATAATAATATTAATTTAATATTGTAAACAAGTTTCAACTGACTCCATTTTTTATTCATTCAAAAGATACAATTGGAGTATAATTATGGTTTAATTGCATAATAATTCAGGGCTTTTACTTATTTATCAATTACTAACATATTCTTTTTAGATTGCAATTTGATACATGTAATAATTATTTGTTGCAACTAAGTTGATGCACCAAGGCAATTTGCTTATATTAATTGTTTGTTAATTCGTTAAATCAATTGAACGCTAGAGATATGCAGTGTTGGAGTATCACATATAATATGGAATATGCATAGATATTTTGGGTACCTACGCCAACACGAGGGATAAAAGGGGTGGGCCTTGTGTCACGGCCCATGGCCCAAATAAATGATGGGCCACTAGCCCAACAAATTAATATGATGAGTAATCAAAGTTCTGCATAGAGCTTTCACTTAAACCATCTCATATTTCCTTAAATTCGGAAAATAAATTTGTGATTTGGGCTGTGTAACTGAGAGTTGTAACTCAAAAAAAAAAAAAGTTAGAAACATTTATTTTAAAAGTTGTTAGACATAATTTTTTTTAAAAATAAATACTTCTATTTATATACTAGAGTTTATAAATATTAAAGTTCGCAAATAGGTACTAAGAAGGATTCATACGTAACGAGGTAAAACCTAATACTTTATTAAAATTTAGATTCAAATCATATTGACTGAAACTCTTAAAAGTGGGTGACAAAATACTTTGAAATGATTTTAAGAATTACATTTGCATGACCTTTAAATTAATTACATAAATCTCGTAGATGGTTTGCTATTCTACATTCATTTGCATGAAACTGGCACATTTTCTATATTACAATTTACAACATGTACATTCTAGAATCTAGAATCTACCTACTTAGCTCTAATATGATGAAGGATGAAACTATGGTGTTAAAGAGCATTTCTAGAAAGTTCTTTTTCTTGCTGATATAAGAGCTCGCAGATGGTGTTCGAGACTGAACCGGGCATGATGTGGCTGATGCACATAGGTCAGGATTTCCGGTCACACTGTAATAAATATATACGTGTTTATTCATATATCAAGAAAAATAAAATAAAATATAATGATTAGTTACATAACTTCCATATTTTTGGAAAAGTTTTTACATGTAAAATTTTGAAATAAAGCTTACACTAAGGTTAGGCCTTTCTTGGTGGATAATGAAGCTGGTATAGTTCCATTTAACTGGTTATTTGAAAGATCCCTGTAACAAAGTTGAACAAGTTATGTGAAGTAAAGTATTTATCAAATAAGTAACACTCATGTAAACCAGGTTCACACATGAACTCTATCACTGTTATGTGTAAAAACTATCACTGTTAAGCACAAACACTTTCACTGTTTAAAAATATAAAACATTTTCTAAACAGTGATTGTTTTTGTTCATAACAGTGATAGTTTTTATATATAACAGTGAGAGTTTTTGTATGTAACAGTGATACTTAAATAACCGAGTTCATAGCATGAACCAGGTCTATACAAGTTTTTGTCTTATCAAATTAATTAAATTGATATCAAGCATGCATTTTCAAACGACACATTGATTTGAAGAATATTAAGAATAATTAAGGAAACTGGGGGAAAAATATAGCTTTTAAATTAATGATCTATATATCTCTAATATATGACGAAGTCATGATTTGATTTTTTGAACTTACAATACTTTGAGATTCGGAAAATTGCCAAGGAAATCAGGAATAGGCCCTCGCAAGCTGTTGTTGTGAAGACCTCTGCAAACGTATTGAACAAAATACATGATTATGCATTTAAAAATTAATTAAAGTGGATATTTGAAAAAAAAAATCAATTAATTAACAGCTCCGCGAATATTAAATGACAAACATTGTTTGAAGAGCATTCATAGAACTGAAATCAGGAATCAACCCCGATAGGCCAAAGCTACCAAGCAACCTATCCACAATTGAACATTAAAATGAGGATCTTGAAAATTTAACAAAAAAATTAGAATAGTAAAATTAAAAATAAAATAAAAAGTATTGTATTACATGGCTGTTACTCGTGGTGGTGTACAAACGAACCAATCCCATGCATAAGGTGCAGGAAAACAAGGATCTCCACTCCAAACTTCTAACACGCCAAAAGCATTTTTCAGAGAATCTAGCCCTTGCACTAAATTAACCAAAAATAGAAACGGAAAATACTGATTATGTTAAGAAATTAATTTATATAATTAAAATCTTTGGAAAAATCATTTTTCTTGTCCAGTAATTTTATCCCTTTTAGGTTTTAGTCATAACTAGTATATCACCCGTACATTGCACGGTTTATGAGTATAAAATGAACATAATATGAAATGTATTTATTTTTGTGTTAAATAAATTATAAAAAAATATTTTACTTATAATAATAATAAGAATCTTTTTTTCATTTTTTTAATATATATATATATCATTTATCATTTCGATGCAGCACACGATTTATGAACATATTTTGCTTTTGCAATCGGGCATGGGAAATGGGTGGCGCTTCAACTGTTTAAAAACTTACATTGTTAAATAATTCAATTTTAAAGATATTTTTTTCTTACAATTTTGAATTATTTTCTTCTAAACCACTTTGATTTTCACATATTATCGTCTTACCAATTCCCATTGCATGTCAAAATTTTCAAATTGTCCCCTCTAGTTACTCTGAACATTATAACATATAAGTACCCATGATTGAAATTGATCTCCTTAAGAAAGTTCAAGATTTTTAATAATTGTCTATAATTCTAAATAATGGTCACACCATAAGATATCATTAGTCAAAATTATTTCTAAGATGTTAAAGAGAGTCTATTATCTGATGAAGTCAGTGTCATTCCAGAAATCAACATTCTTTGTCCTAAGTTAGTCTCGATTAGTATTTTCTTTTAAAAATGTGAGTACCAAGCTTCATCACAACCAACCCAATATCGTTTTACAACCCAAGGTCTAATGTCAAATGTACATGCAATTAATTCATAGTAATTGAACTCAATGATGGACCTACATGTCCTATATTGGGATCATGTGCCCCCAAAGTTTTTTTTCTAGGTATCTGTTATATATATTATAATTATTAGGAGTAATACTTATATTATATGTATATAATGACTTAAATGAGTTTTTATCAGTATTATAATTAGTTAATCATGAAAATATTTCATCTAAAAAAATTTGTAGATCCGTTATGTATATGCACTATCACTATTTAAAAAATCAAATATTTTTAAGATAGTGATAGTGTATATGCATAATCGTGACATTAAAAAAAATAGAATTCACGTGAACCCGGGTTCACAGGAAAATCTACTCTTTATATTATTTATTTTTGTGCCCTTGACATGAAAATTTTATGGATCCGTCCATGATTGGACTAATCAATTTAAATATTATATCTTGTAAAAAAAACATATAAATAAGTAAACAAATCGAGCTTTATCACAACCAACATAGTGTCATTTTACAATTCAACTAATAACGTCAACTAATAATTTAATTAAAAATTATTCAACTAAGTCTAATATCAATAACTCATGCAGCTAACTTATGGTAATTGGACTAATCAATTTAAATCCAATATCACATAATATTATTATACAAATAAGTATATAAATTATACATTTTTATATATATAATACTCCTCGTCTTTTTTAGATTGCTCAAAATCCAAAAAGTCTATATTTTATCACATACTCAAAATAGCAATAAAGTAACTATATAGTTCATGCTACCCCTTACAAACATCACTAAATTACATAACATGTCACTAATAATTACATACAAAACTAACTTATTTTTTATCTTATTTACTAAAATTGACAAAATACTCTTATCAAAAAGCTATTTTATTACCTTCAAATATTAATAATGAATTTCATCATTAAAACCCTGTCAAAATCAAGTGAGCAATCTAAAAAAGATGGAAGGAGTAACTGGTTTTTCAAAAAAAAAAAAAATCATATCAACTACAAAATATAACATTTTATATTATTTATTATTAATTATTAATGTACCACTTTTAAAATTTTATGATCAATTTGTAATATTTTTTTTTTGATTTTTTTTAATATTTGGTTATTATATATGTATAAATAGATTTAGTTCAAAATTTTGTAATAATTTTTTTGTTGAATTTTTTTTCTTTTTTGATATAATATTTTGTTATTATATATTTATAAATAGATCTAGTTCAAAAGTTCAAAAATAATATTAATAATTTAGAAAATATTCAAAAAATAATTAGTATATATGTGTGGTAGATATGACGAATTGAACCTTGTACATCTTACATACAAAGAAGATAACAAAATATTTGTTATACCATTTAATCTACATCAAATTTATTAAGATGTTTAAAATTTTATTAGAAAATTATAATAATGTTTTGGCCCAACATTTTGTTATTTGATATGTATAGATATTGACTTTTTCATTTTAATTTTTGTTTTGTAATTTACACACTGTCTACAAGAAAATAGAAAATTGTCTACGGAATTTCCAACGAAAATAATTTCGTCATTAAATAGTGGGGATTGTCTACGACTTGCCTATAAAGTTTTCTAATCATATATGCATTATCATTTCTCAAATTATCTACAAACAATTTGTTTAGGAAATGTAATTTATAGGTAAATTTATTTAGTAAGTCATTCATAAGTTACAATACAATTGCCTAGGGAATTATTTTTATAGTTAATTTGCTTGCATATGAAAATTACAAATGTTTAAGCAATTTGTAGGCATTTAAAAAATTCAGCAACCAATTTTTTATTTTCTTGTTGTGACTTTTGATTTTTTGGTCATTTTAACTTTTAAAATTTAATTTTCGTCCTACAATATACACACTTTTATCGCTTTTTGATTTTTGATTAATGTGGACGAAAAGTCAAAAGTGTGTAAATTGCGGAACGAAAATTAAAATTTTAAGGTCAAAAGGATTAGAGCAAAACGTGACATACTACAAGATGAAAAAAAAACATTTTTTTTCCCAAAATCTCCAATTAATCGAACTGAATGCAAATTAATTTCTCACCATCTTTGGCGTCGGTACCAATGTTGAGCTCGTTTCCAATGAGAAAAACCTCCAAAGCGTTAATGATCGGAGGAAGTGTGGAGTTATTTGTCGGAACAAGTCTAAACACGACATCAGACGAAACTGTATGGTTACTAATGTACAGTTGGGTGCAGTTGTCATAAAGTGGTAAAATAGGTGTGGAGAAGGACTCGTTGTTTCTGAAAAGTACGAAGGACCGAGTTTGTTTGGGTTGGAGTTGAGTCACCTCGGAAAAGTACCAGTTTATGTAAACAGGGACTTCATTAGAAGGGAATCTCATTGGGAGTACTATGTTTGAGAGTCCGAACATAGAGTGCTTCTGTTTGGGGTAGGTGCAGAAATTGCATGCTTGAGAACTGCAGGTGGGGGCCTATCTTTCCATATTAAAGCCTGTCCGAAGACAACACTACTTTGGCATTTGGATATATTCGTTGTTTATTGGCTCGGGGCTCCATATTCTGTCGTATGGGTCATCTTGGTACCTAAAATCACAACATTACACTATCTTTATCACTACAATCCAAACTAACAAATAAAAAAAAATCAATAATGTGAACCAACCTTGACCACCCCAGTGTCATGCCTATTTTTTAAATTTTTTAATGCTTATGTGTCAAAATTCTATTGGCCCTTGAATTTTTTTTTGAGATATAATTAGATATTTATATTGAAGATAATGTGTATTAAAAAAAAACTAAAATTCGTAAAAAAAAAATCATCTACAAATAGAGCTCAATATCGAAATATTTTGAAACACAAACGAAATTTCTCTCTTTTCTCTTCCCATATTTCCCCATCCTATTTTTTTTTTATCATTCCCTATTATGGATCCAAATAACCCTAATTATTTTTCAAACTATCAAAATTATCCAAACATTGAATCTTATCTTAACTCTTCTTTTTCAAATTTTGAGGAATTTTCAAACTTACAATATTATCAAAATTCTCAATTTTCTCCGGATCTTAATAAAGCTTCTATCTCCCCACAAGTCCAAACATCACAAAATATCTCCCAAAATTTGTTCCAAGAAACTCCACCAACAGACAAAAATCGAAAGGGAGCAAAATGTGTAACTTGGTCTGTGAAAGAAGATGTCGCTCTAATGTCATGTTGGTGTTAACAAGGAGCAAATTCGCAATAGAGAAACTATACCGCTCTTCAAAACGACTTGATTGAGCATATATGACAAAATTTTGGCTCTCAGAATTAAATGTAATTTGCATTTTTTGTATTTCAAATTTAGTATTTCATGTATCAATTTCTAGCTTGTTCATTTCTTCAATTTCGTATTTTCAAATCTTGTAAATTTAATTTGTTTATTGAGTCTGTAATTTATTAAGTGTATAGTAATTTTTTTCATATTATAATTACGAATTTAGAATATAAAATAATTTTATATTACACATTTAATTTTATATTATAATTTTTTTTCTTTATTACACATTTAAATATAACAAAAATTGATTATACATAATACGTATTTAAAAAATAATAAGTAAAAATAATTATTTTAGGTCGGGTTGGTGTCATTGATAAAGTATAAAAATGATAAAATTGGGTTGGACGGTAGATTGGGTATGTAGATGAGAAAGAAATCCCTCTATATACTAATAGATAGTTTTTTTTAATGATGTGTCATCTTATGGTTAATTTGAATGATGTGTCATCTTGAGGTTAATTTGGATGAGATGTTACATTTTATTGTATTGATATGTTATTTTTTTTATTGGTTTGTAGCAATATGTGGCATCCATGTGGCATTTTAATATGTAGTTTAATAAAAAAAATTACAATTACTAAAGTTTGAACCATGCACATCTTAAATTATATTTATGTTACTTAGAAACTAAGTTAATCTATAAAATTTTAAATATCTTGAATATTTATTGTATTGAGCATTAACTTTTTTGTATTAACCTTTATTTTATATCTAATATTTTATTATACATCGATTTTAAAAACATCACTCAACAAACTAATATGAAATTTATACTTCATATGTGTCGCATTATTGTGAATTTCGATGATATGTCGCCTAATTAAGAAATGAGAATTATGTAAAAAGAAAATAATGAATTTGATCTATAGATAATGATGACATGTCACAATATAATTATTTTCTAATTATTTAGATAATTAAAGTATGTATGAATGTTATAAAATGTGTCATTAATATTTATTATTTTACATTTTATTTATTTAACTTTATTATATGCTTCATTTATTTTTGTTTAGTTAATTTTTATTTTGGCTTAATTTAATGTAAGTAAAATATTCAATCTAAATGTATTTTATGTTAATATTAATTATATTTAATTATTAATTCTTTAATTATTAATTTTGTTTTATTATTGTTCTTATGTATATCTTAATTTATTTTATGTAACAAAATATTTTATATTATAATTCATTCACTTTTATTTATTTATTCATACATATTAATTAATATATTAATATTTTTTTTAAAGTTGTTTAATTTTTTTTTTTTTTAAATCTTAATTGATTTATGTTGTTTTAATTTTCAGGTTTCAATTTCATATTAAAAGGAATGATTAATATTTGACATAATAATTTTATTCCAAGATTTAAGCAAAATTGTTAATATATCCTTTAAATAATTATTAATTTATATTTCATGTATATATATATATATATATTTATATTTTTAATTATTATATATACATTATTTAATGAAAATATTGCATTTTTTAATTGAAGACCGCGTAAAACGCGGGAATTAAACAAGTGAATATTATATTAGAAGGTTAGGTTGGATTGGGGTCAATAAATATAGACTTAGACAAGTCGGAGTACACGTACACTCCCAAGTTCATTATAAATATGTTTTGACTAATAATTTAATTTTTAAAGTTAGATGACGCTTTGCATTTTTTATGTGACTTTTTTACAATTTTTTAAAAATTGCTCTTATTAAGTATTTATTAAGGACGTAATAGAAACCTAATTATTTAATATATTTGCAATAATTTAAAATGACATATATTTTAAGACAAAAACACGCTTGTGTTGGGAAAATTTATAATTTTGATGAAAGTTTCATGACACTTGTAATAGGATCATATATAGAAAGGAAACTCAATATGTCAGACACAAGTCTTGCAAAGAAGAAATCATACAAGAAACTGAAGATCAGAAGACCCCGATCTAAGATAAGTCACTATGAGTCTCAGCCAAGATTAGTTTTTAAGCTCTAATCTTGGAATCAGACTCATCTGGTCTTGCATCAACCAAGTCTGATGTTGCTAGTGACTGAAAGTTAGACGACTATTTAAATCTGTCGAAGTCAAATACTTTGAAGAATATATATCAAGTCATGTCATTGATCAATCTATCTACTTATAGAAACCTACTCTACAACATCAACTCCATAGCCTAACTTATACCCAAAATAGACTGAGATTCAAATTTCTCTACAATGGCTATTTTGAATCTCTCCCTATAAATATGGATGAACCACTTCAGAGTAATCTACTGAAATATTTCAAGCACTCAAGCATTCAAGTTTTTCCGAAGAACACTCAAGCAAATATTCAAGTTTATACGTAGTGTTCGTCCAACTCAAACTTTGAAGAAATACTTCTCATCCCAGCTTAAGGCTGAACATTTGTAAGAGAGTATTTTACTAGTTGAAAAACAAAACAAACACCTTTATTAAAACCGATAGGAAGTTTGTGAGCAAATCTAGAAGTTAGTTTTTGAGAGACTAGTTGATAGATTGGATAGAGTAATAGATCTCTGTAAAAATCTAGTGTGTTGATCTTTGTGAAGATCGATTGTTTGATAATGTGCCTAACACTGTAAACTAAGACTCCTGATAAGGAAGTTCTCTTACTGATTGGGAATAGTGGATGTAGGAGAGTTTCTTCGAACCACTATAAACTTGTATAACTAAACTACCATATTTGTCAGTGCAATAAAACAACACATATAGCTCATCAGATCAGCTGCACATCATCTGATCTTTGTTGAAAACTGGGCTGATTTAAAGAGGATTTTCAAACACACGAGTTAAGCTTCCACACATCAGCTAGCCTGATAGGCGTCCAATTGATAAGCTCTCGAGTAGTCAGTAGGTTGAATATCAGACGAAGTTGATTTCACATACTCAGTCACTTAGCTTTATTTGAAGCGACTTTTCATGTTGCTGCCTACAAGCTAAGTCCACAAAAAATTTGAAAGTTTATTCACCCCATCGCTTTAGACTTTCACCTCAATATACTCGTTTGGGACCTATAATTTGAGCCCGAGTTCACGGTGAACTTAATTTATTCAATATCATTGTTATGCAAAAATTCTATCATCGTCAGGGATGAACCCAGTAATTGCGCTCAGGGGGGCCAATTTATAATATACTGTAATTCAATGCACTTTCGAAATTTTTTATATATTTTCGAAAATTATTTGGACTAAATATCTTTATATTAACATAGTCAAATATACATATTTAAAATGTGAATTTTACATATATTTTTCTAAATTTCGCTCCATCTTCCTCACTTGAAGAATAATAAAAAAAATTGCATAAAAAAAGAAGACATACTTTCAAATTAGTCAAATCTTCTAAGCTCATCAAATTAAAAATAAATAATTATAATTAAATATATATATAAAAGATTCAAATGGGACCCATGGCCCCACATAGATCCGTCTATGATCACCGTTATTCATAAAGATTATTATTATTTAAAAATTAAATATAATAATAATAATAAATTTCATGTATAACATATTTCACAAGAGTGTTGCTTATATTTTAAAAATAGGTTGAAGTAATTAAGAACATTTGAATTTGTGATATCAATCCCGCATGCATTAATCACCTAACGCACAAAACCCAACATACCCGAGGGTCCAAGATTTGCATAATTATTACATCCATATTGTTTGTCTTTTTATAGAAATGTCTTTATCCTAAATAAATATCATTTTTAATTGTGCCCTTCTACTTATTTTTTGTTGTAGTATGTATTAAATAAATATATAAATGGCTAAATATTGCATTACAAAAAAATAGAAAATTATTTACGAAATATTCTAATATGCCTACTGAATTCCCAACGAAAATAGTTTCGTCTTTAAATTGTAAGAATAATCTACGATTTACCTACAAAATTTTCTAATTATATATATAGACATTTTTATTCATAGGTAAATTTACCTACATAAATATAATTCGTTGATAAATTTATTTATAGATCATTTCTAAACTACAAATATAATTGACTACGAAGATGTAAATTGACTAGGAAATTATATTTTGTAGTTAATGTGTTTGCCTATAGAAATTATAAATGTGTAGGCAGCGTCTTTGTAGGTAATTTGTATGTCTACAAAAATTCTAAAAATTTATAGGCAAATCGTAGACAATCCTCATCATTTAAGGACCAAATTATTTTTGTTAAAAAATTTTCTATTTATTTAAAATATTTCTTAGACAATTCTTTATTTTTTTATAATGTTGACAGATAAAAGCAAAATGTCATATCCTATATATACTTACTTCTATGGACTGGCTTTTTTAATTCGTGTTGAATACATTTATTAAGGTTAAGCAAAATGGGTCTGGGAGGAAATGACTTTGTGTTTGATCAAAGTTGTAGGAGTCTCAAAGTGGCAATGTTAAGAGGAGAGTTCTCAGTTTGATTTGGCAAGCTACAATTTGGAAGAACTCATTGATAGGATAAAGTTTTGCTCGTGGAAGTGGATACATGCTCACTACCCCCTATCATTTGTGGTTCCTTTTCACATGTGGGAGTACCAACCGTTAGATTATATCCCTTCTAAGTTGTAAGTTGACTCGATTGCTTTTGTAAACTTTGATATTTGAGCACCCCTTGTGCTCGGTGTTGGGATATTTTAGTTTTGATAATTTATGCCAAAACATTATTAACTTGTGTTATTCAAGCTAATTTACAGATAACAAGTTAAGGGGGAACGCAAGAACAAATTAAGGGGGAACTCAAGAAATCAGAAGAAGATGATCGAGATCAGACGAGGCTGCAGACGAGTCGTGATCGAGATCAGATGAGTATGATGAGTTCCGGAGTCAACTGATGAGCTGTGCAAAATCAGAAGTGAAGAAAAGCTAAAGCCAGCACATCAGAATAGAGGGTTGCATATCAGAAGATGAGCAGATAAGACTGATCAAGACCAGACGTGATCGAGATCAGATATGAAGATGAGCATACGAGACTGATCAAGATCAGACGTGATCAAGATCAGATATGATAAACCTGATATGTTAACCTGATGTCTCGACCGATGCTATCCCGAGATGCTTTGGCGAAGATATGTTGATCTCGACCACCGAAAGGATCGCCTGCATAAGAAGAAATCGATAGCTTTGAAATCAATGTGACTCGAGGGTCGATGTCTGAATTCAGAGAACCAACTCAAGAAGCTCCGAGTGTCGAGATGCCCGACGCATAAGGTCCGGCCAAGAGAAGTCCGCTTGAATCAAGAACACGAGACTCAAGAAGTTATCAAGAACTCAAGGCTCGATAACTCAAGGCTCGGGATAGAATCAAGATCCCGAGACTCGTAAGATCCTCAAGAATATAGCCAAGTAGAGACTCAAAAGAAATCAAGAATATAGCCGCTTAGATTCAAATTTGACGTGGACCAATGAGAGGAAGACGACAAGCCCGAAAAAATCGCAAAAGCTACAGAGTAGTATGGATTTGAATGTGATTCTCTCCAACGGTAACATTCAAATTCACACTATAAATACAAGTTCTTCCTTCATTATCAAGCGTGGAATAAATGCAAAAGAGTGTGAAGAATGTAGCAAACGATGCTACAGAGCTAAGAATCCAAAAAAGGTTCCCAAAGATGAGGTCGTGCGAGCGATGATGCGAGTCCTGAAATATGGCCTGATCGTAGCATGACTAAGGCATTCAACAGGAATTGTGCTCCCAATCCTATATACTCAAGCATTCCCACCATAGAACACAGAGCTAGAAATACACGCATATATTCAAGAGTGTTCTACCCTAAATCTAAGCACAAATGCTATATCCTAAGCTTAGAGAGATTTTCTCATCCTTAGCATCGAGGCTAAACAAATATAAGGGAAAATCTCAACCTAGTTGGAAACCAAACAAACCTTTACCCAAACTCAAAGTTAGGTTAAGATTGTTAGGTGAGTGTGAACTCGGTAAACATCTATTGACAATCCCGTGAGGGAGATAAGTCCCGCTTGAGTGTGAACTCGGTAAACATCTATCGGCAATCCCGTAAGGGAGATAAGTCCCGCTTGAGTGCGAACTCGGTAAACATCTCGGCCATCCCGTGAGGGGTATAAGTCCCGCAGGTTAAAGTAGGTTAAGGTTCCCCTGTGTTAAGGGAAGAGTGGATGTAGGGCGAGTTTCGTCTGAACCACTATAAAATATCGTGTGTTCTTTACTGCTTTATGTTCATACTTGACATATGCATTCGATTACAAACAAAACAACACACATCGTTCTTAAAAACAAAAAAATTGGTATCACCATTCCCTCACCACTGTTTTTATATGCATCTCAGAGACACGTTTCGCTTCCGCACGCGCAAAATGAGTTTTTCGACACTTAAAAACTGGGACCATCACTCGGTATAATATATATATTTTTTTTTTAAAGTTGTACTCCCATTAGGCCATTACTGATTTTAAAATTGGACTTCATTGGACAGATAAGTCCGAATTTTAAATTGGAAATGGCAATTGATCTGGTCCTAAGATAAAGATTCGATGGTTGATTTTGACCAGTTCAGCCGGCTAAAAATCAGGTTCTCTAGTTAATTTTTTTTACATGCGCTTGACAAAAAAATTTACTTTTGGGAGCACGCTTGCATTGCATGAAATCATTTCACGGTGAGACGAACATATATTGGACATTGACGTTTTAAAATTTTAAAAAGGGTGATGTGATTTGTGCTTGATTGTATCTCATATGAGTTTTTGTTTTATTTTTTTAGCATGTTTTAATCTTTTATTACAAATTTTATGCTCCATACTTGCATTTAGTTATCTTTTTAAGAAGAGTTTGTAGTTAGTTTTTGGTTAATCAACGTGTATACCTTTTTCTTCTTTTCTGATCAAACTTTTTATGTGACTTTCATTGGTTTCAACGTGTTTTTCCAAAACTTAACTTTCATAATAATTTCATAAATCCATTAATATAATATTACTATTTACATAGGGTAGTCTTTTTTGAAGTAAATTCCAGTTATCCGAAAAAATTGAAAAAGAGAAAAGTAAAAATAAACAATGTAATTATCGTTCGAAAATTGTTCAAATTATTAAACCAATTGTGCTTCGATAAATACCAGGAAATAAAATTATGCTGTAATTATATTTATCCAAATTACCAAGAAATCATGTAGTATCAATATTTACTCAATCCCCGCAGCAGCTGGTTTGTTAATTTAAAATATATACGAACCGGCTATGAAATCCAATTACTCTCAAAAAAATCATTTTTACTGTTGAATTGGAAAAACCGGTCAAAAACAGGTTGAACCGATTTTTTTTAATTTTTTTTTAATTAATTTAAAATTTTATTTTATTTTTATCATTCTTATTTTAAATTTTAGTATTAAAATGTGTTGTGTTGTGTTTTCTTAATTCTATTGTATTTATTTTTAAATGAAACTTATAAATTTATAATTTTAAATTAAGTTCACATTTATTTAATTTTTTAATTTAATATAGGAAATATTTTGAAAATTGGTTGGGATCATTTTAAGGGTTAGACCGTCGATTGAACCGTGAACCAACACTCAATCCAGTTTGATCGCCTGTCAAATTATGAAAACATTGATAATTATTACATGAGCAATCGCAAATAAATAAATCAGCTGGAAAACCCGAAATTAATTATAAGTACCTGATTATCGCATTTGATCCAAACGCAGCTCTTTGACTCAACAGCAACGGATAACTCATATCCATTCTATCATACATGAACGCCTCCAACTGTCGTACTTCCACAGCCGACACGAACGGAAACTCCCCCGGATTAGTCTGTGCGACGCACACGCTTATCCTATCCCTCTTCATACTGTAAGTCACCTCGCGCCAAACAGGCCCTACGCCGGATGTCCTAATCGTGTCCCAGTGATTCCCATCGAAGAGAAGATCGAACGTAGGGGGCGACGACTTGTTGTCGTAGTTTCCGTAGTGAAAGGTGGCGCGTACGAGCACGCGCCCCTGCTTCACGGAATCGATGTCGTAGCAGTTCTTCTTGTGCGTGGTGAACACGCGCAGCGTGTCCGTCACGCGAGACACGGAATTCGAGGATTGTACGGAACGGGATTCGCCGTTGCGTGTGAAGTTGGCGTCGCCTTTCCAAACGATGCCGTTTTCGTCCTTGTACGTGCCGGATGATCCACAGTCAATGCTAAGGAAAACTGCAAAAATCATTGATCAAATTTGTTGATGAATTAATGGTTAATTAATTAACTAATGATGAAGGAGTTTAATTAATTACCATCAGCTGACGTGGATATAGTGCAGACTACAAGAACGACACAATAGTAGATGAATAATCGTCGATTACCCATGCCTAATGCCTTGATTATTAACAAAGATTATGCATCAGCTATTCATTTATGGTAAGTGTTTTCATAACCGAACCGGTGATCAAACCGGTCTAGGCATCGGTTGCCGGTCCAACCGGTTGGACCGGTTGAACCGACGGTTCAACCGTTAAATTGATTTATGCATATTTCTTTTATATTTTGTATGTTACATTAAAAAATAAATATTTATTCATAAAATATTAAAATTATACTAATTTATAACTTATAAATCTTATATTAAAGTAAATACAATAGAGTTTGGAGACCAAAGATGATGGCGTTGTGGATTAATTCCACACAATATGTGACGACGATAAAGAGATTAAATGAAATTAATGACTTGTGAATGAATTTATTTGAGAGAAAATGATATTGAGATAAAAACAATTCATTTAAAAAAAAGTGATTTAATAAATAATAAAAATAATAAAATTGAATTAACTATATGATTCGTTCGACGGTTCGACTAATTATTTGATTGACTAATTATTTGTGTAATTTATTAGAAAAATGATGAAGATGGTGGCTCGTTTACTAAATCATAATGGGAATTAATATATATGATAATTTAAAGAGAGTTGGAGAAGCATGGTGTAGGGTTGACAATGTCTTCTTGGTCAATAAATTTAACAAAGATAAAATAAAAACATTACACTCAACTGGTGCAAACTAATGTTTTTTAAGTGAAATAATTAGGCAAAATCTTATATGCACCGTCCAATTCAAATTTACTTTAAAACATGCAAGTTGTGAAGTGAAAACAACTTAAATGAAAACAACTTGCATATCAGTAAAAAAAAATTGTATATGCACAAATGTCATTATTTTATCATTCAGCCCTCATAAAAAAATAACATTATTCCTTTTAATACTAATAAACAATTCTTATAATTAAAATTCGTTCAAATAGTAAATGTGAAATAAGAATATTGAAGGTGGTATTTTTTAATGAAACAACTTAATAAACTAAATAGGGTGTGATCCAGCACTGTAGCAACCTATATACTATATAGGAAGTGGGTTGCAATCAATGACAACAAGTCGATGAAGTGGAATAGCTCAAGCGGTTAGAGCACCACTACCTATACCGTAAAGTCTTGAATTCGAGTCATCATTTGCCTAATAAAAAAAATGACAACTAGTCTAAGCAGAAATACATATATAAAAAAAAGGCTAATTTTGTATTGACAAAGTCAACGTGCAAGGAGCGGTACTGGTGAATACAATTGGGCTACTTGCAGTAACTGCATGCTTTAGCACTGCAGGTGAAACTTGGATTAGTCCATTGTTATTTACTTATTTATTTTTGTCGGAAAGAAAACTTAAGTGCAAGAAATGCATCTATCAAGTAGGCCAAATACATAGATCGATGACTCTACCCAACAATAAAGACTATTAAAGTTACGATTAGTCCCTAGCAATGGTATGTGCCTTAGACCATCTCCGGCAGTTGACATTATTTTGGAGTCAATTCAACACTACTTTATTATACAGTCAACATTATATCTCCAGCAGTTTGCACTAAAACAGAATATTCCATAAAAAAAATTTATTAAATGATTTTTTTTATTATTATGCTATAATTATTTATAATTATAATATACTTTTACACTAGTTTTAATATAAATAATAAAGCAATATTTTTTTATATTTAAAATTTTGACTAAATTTAGAAAATATGTATCCTTCATAAATATTTATGCAAATTTAAATTGAAAATTCATCATAATATTTCAAGGGAAATTAAATTACAATAGAAATTTAAATTACGACGGAAATTAAAATTACAACAACAATATAAATAACGAAACGATATACACTAATTATTCTATGTTGGAATATTCTTCCCATAGATGATCAATTAGTGCATTCCGGAGTATGAAATGTGCATCTGCATCTCTAATTTGTCTAAACCGGCCAATTTTTTTTTTGAAATTGAAGCAACTAATTATGCAAAAAAAGAAGACAAGCACACATGGCAAACACTAGTAGTAACGTGTTTGATATGTTTGGACAATTTCCAGATCTTGGGGGATCTGGAAGTGGTCTTTCTGATTATAGATGATATATTAGTTATATTAATGCTTCTTATGATTATATGTTTTTATTATCTATATATTAGTTATGTTAGAATTGTTTTTATGTAATTTTATCTATTTGTAGTAATTTCATGTAATCGTGCTTATTATTATAATGTTTGTATCATTTTATTATGCAATTTTATGTTATCTTTTGATTAAAGTATATTATTTTAATTCATTGCACATTATTTTTTAAATTACTTTATAATTTAAAATTATAATACTAATTTATTTTTTACTAATTGAGAAGAAAAAATATAAGTTGAAATTTATAATGTTAAATAAAAAATTAAATTACTAATATTGTATAATATTTTACATAACTAAAAAAAAGTACTACCAACAAATTATAAAACTAAAAAAAAAAATTAAAAAAAAAAAGGGAAAAGTAAACATAGTGCATATAGCGCTACTCTATCCTTGCGCTATATATAGTGTTGGGCAACTTCACAATGGTGCAAAACTCTATTATAGAGTTGGGATACAGTACCTGCTGGAGAGTAAATTATACAGTTTTACTCCATTATACAGTCCGCTGGAGTTGCTCTTAGTGGACGACATAAATATCCCATATCAACCATAAAATATATTAGAAGATAAATTATCTCGTAAAACTTGTTCACCATATGAAAGTAGATCATATCATACTAATACTATAACATTCATTTTATGGTACAAATTAAACTACAAGAGGTGAATGGATTGAAGAAGCCCACACACCGGTTTTTTTTGGGGGGATTGGCTTTTTCAACACCAACCTTTGAACGAATTCAAGCTATTAACACTCATGTGAACCTGGTTCACACATAAACTCTATTATTATTATGTGTAAAAACTATCACTGTTATGCACAAAAATTTTCACTGTTTAAAAATACAAAACATTTTCTAAACAGTGATTGTTTTTTTTCATAACAGTGATAGTTTTTATACATAACAGTGAGAGTTTTTGTATATAACAGTGATACTTAAATAACCGAGTTCATAGCATGAAACGGGTCTATACAAGTTTTTATCTTATATCACTATTAGTCTTTAATAAGGACGAAGAACAAATTCTCAAAAAAGTATCACGGCTTTTTATTATTTATCAATTACAATATATTCTTTTGAAATTGCAATTCGATACATGAAATAATTATTTGTTGCAATTAAGTTGATGCACTAAGGTAATATGCTTATATTAATTGTTTGTTAATTAATTAGTTAAATCAATTGAACACTAGAGATATGCCATATTGCCCATCATATGGAATATGCATGGATGTTGTTAGGGATTAAATTTTTTGTAGTCCTATAACTTTGTTTCATTTTGAAATTGGTCCTAATTGTTTTGATCTTTTGATTTTGGTCCTGTAAGTTATTAAAAAATTTGAAATTTGTCCTTTAACCTGTTGTAGCAGGTCACAAAACAGGTAACCGTCACTTATGTAATTATTTTATTTTTTCCTTTAATTTCAAAATGCCACATAGACTTTTTTAATCCTAATAATTTTGTGTCGGGGATTTTTTTTGTATTTTTTCAAGGAGGAATAGTGATTTTCTGCATATATTGCTTTAATTTTTTTATTTTTCTGTCAGTGTAGACCTAGTAAATCGACCCTATTCGCTTTCTCTTTTAATATATAAATTGTTTAAACCCGATCTAAAACCCTACCAAAATTATTAGGATTAAAAAAGTTCAAGTGACACTTCGAAATTAAAGGAAAAAATAAAATAATTACATATGTGGCGTTTACATGCTTGGTAACCTGCTGTAGCAGGTGAAAATGACCGATTTCAAAAATTTTAAAAACTTACAGAACCCAAATCAAAAAGTCAAAACAATAAAGACCAATTTCAAAATGATACAAAGTTACGTGACTATAAAAAAATTTAATCTGAAGTTGTTGAAAAGGAGAAATGGGATGGGCCTAGTGTCAAGGCCCCAGGGCCAAATCAATCATGGGCCACTAGCCCAACAAATTAATGTGATGAGTAATTAAAGTTCTGCATGCAGCTTTCACTTAAATCATCTCATATTTCTTTAATTTCGGAAAATAAATTTGTGATTTAGGCAGTCATGTAATTAAAGAGGATTTACACGGAGGTAAAAGCTATTTTATTACAATCAATCCAAATCACATTGAATGAAACTCTAAAAGTAGGTGACAAAATACATTGTAATAATATTTATAAAAAAAAAATTAAATTTGCATGTCTCTAATTACATATAATTGATTATCAAGCTGAAAAGATTTGCTCTTCTACATTCATCTGCAAGAAATTTGCACATTTTCGCATTCTAGAAGCTAACTCATCATTAGCTGTAATATGATGATGGATGAAAATATGGTGCTAATTAACATTTCTAGAATGTTCTTTTTCTTGTTGATAGAAGAGCTCGCAGATGGAGTTCGAGACTGAACTGGGCACGATGTGCTTGATGTACATAGGTCGGGATTTCCAGTCACCCTGTAATAAATACAAGTATTTATATCAAGAAAATATGTTTAGTTACATAACATCCATATATTTGTAAAGTTTGTATGGGTAATTTTTTGTTATTGAGCTTTGGTTGTGAACTTACACTAATGTTAGGCCTTTCTTGGTGGATAATGAAGCTGGAATAGTGCCATTTAACTGGTTATTTGAAAGATTCCTGCAACAAATTTGAACAAGTTATTCGATGTAGAATATTAATCGTGCATATTAATTAAAATGATATCAAATTGATTTTTTGAACTTACAATACTTTGAGATTCGGAAAATTTCCAAGGAAATCAGGAATAGGCCCTATCAAGCTGTTATTGTGAAGATCTCTGCAGACATTTAACAAAATATGAGTTTAAAAATTAATTTGAAGTGGATATTTGAAATTAAAAAAATTAATTGATCATTAGTTTCGAATATGTTAATTAATGACGGACATTGTTTGAAGAGCATTCATGGAACTGAAATCAGGAAGCATCCCCGATAGGCCAAAGCTACCAAGCAACCTATTCACAATTGAACATTAAAATGAGGATCTTGCAGAAAAACTAATCAAAAATTAAAATATATTGTAATTTTAAAAAAAAAATAGAAGTATTACAGAGCTGTTACTCGTGGTGTACAGTGGATCCAATCCCATGCATAAAGTGTAGGAAAACAAGGATCTCCGCTCCATCCTTGTAACACATCAAAGGCCTTTTGCAGTGAATCTAACCCTTGCACTAAATTAACCAAAAAAGAAAAGTACTAATTATTTTTACAAATTTATATGTATAAAAATATCCGCGCGCATTGAATGCAAAATAATTTGGGAAAATATATTTTTTTTCCTGTAATTTAATTTACAACTTTTTGCACCATACACTTCATAATGTATTTTAGAATCATGCAACTTGTTATACTTAAATATGCAATTTGTTTACACTGAACAGTGCAACTATTAACCCATATTAATAGTTGCACAATCAGTGTAAAAAAGTTGCATATTTCAGTACAATAAATTGCAGGTTCTAAAATACACTATGGAGAGCACGATACACCCCAGTGCATATAAGATTAGCCTTTTGATTTTGGTCCTATTGATCAAATTTTGATTTTCATCCTATAATTTACGCACTTTTCGAATTTTTTTCCTATTGACTTTTAAATTTTGATGATTTTTCGTCCTTGTAACTTACATGAATCAAACCAAAAATGTGGTTAAAAATATGTAAATTACATGACATAAATCAAAATTTAAAAATCAAAAGAAACAGTTAGCAAGTGAAAACACACTTTTGTAAAAAAAAAAAAACAAGCAGTGATTATTTCTGACCGTCTTTGGTGTCGGTGCCATTGATTAGCTGATCCCCGATAAGAAAAACTTCCATGGCGTTGATGAGCGGAGGAAGCGTGGAGACAGTGGTCGGAACAAGAGAAAACACGACTTTGGACGAAACTGTAAGGTTGTTAACGAACACTCCGGTGCAGTTGTTATAAAGTGGTACAATTGGGGAGTAGAACGACTCGTTATTCTTGAAAAGTCCAAAGGACCGAATCTGGTTGGGTTCGAGCTGAGTTACCTCAGAAAAGAACCAATTTATATAAACCGGAGCTTCAACGGAAGGGAAACCCATTGGCAGTACTAAACTTTGGAGTCCCAACAAAATAGAGCTTCTATTAGGGGGAGATGTAGTGATTGCATTCTTGAGAGCTGCAGGTGGAGGGTTGTCGTTCAATATTAAAGCCTGGCTGAAGGTAGCATCGCCTGAAATTCGGTCAAACCCCTTGTTCACTGGCTCGGGGCTCCATATTCTGTCGTACGGGTCCTCTTCGTACCTAAAATCACAACAATTAAAAGACTCTTTTTTTCATCACTAAAGACAATAATTAGGGTCCGCTTGGTATGATTTTCGAAGGCATAATATGCAAATTTACCCCTTTTCAACTTGCATTTCTTTCTGTCCCTTGACTTTTCAACTCACAAATATGTCATTTTGTGACCATCCTACTACTCTCCCTTAATTACATCTCAATTTCATCAAATATTCCAACTTCCAAACAAGACCCGTCCCGACCCGGTCCCAGAATCGGCCCGAACCGATTTTGGGCCGGGTTTAGTGTTTAGGGTTTATGGCTAATTTTGGGTTGGACCAAGCCGAGTCGGGTCCGGGTTGGGTCTTGTTGAATGTTGGAATATGTGGTCGAATGGGGATGTGATTAAGGGATGAGATATGGATGAGATTAAGGGAGAGGGATAGAATGATTACAAAATGACATATCTGTGAGTAGAAAAGTCAAGAGGGCAGAAAAGATAAATGCAAGTAAAAAAAAGGGCAAAATAGAGTTTGTCTCATTTGGGAATATAGTAATGCAATGTATATCATTTGAGGAGTGTGCAATCAGGTAATGAAAGTAGGGTAATGAGTTACTTAATTTCATTCCCATTACGGGTGTATCATAACTACCAAGCAGTATTAATATGAATAATTTTCATTTTCCTCTTTCATTACCCCAATCAAGTGGGCCTAAATATGTACTACTTATTTACATAAACTAATAATTAAATACGAGTTAAAATAAAAAATAATGTAGACAATATAATGAATAATGTGAATTAGTATGACCTTGAGTTAAATAACATTTGAATCTGAAAAGAATCGAACCTAAAAACAGAGAACCTTACTCCAAAGTCCAAACTATTAGTGAGAAACACCTTTTATCGATATATAAAAGAAGAGACGCACTTGCATGAGACCGTCTTACGATGAGATGTGACATAAGTTGGGCATTGTCGTTTTAACACTTTAAGAGGGGTGAGTGTAATTTGTGCTTGGTTATACCATGTCTCATGTATGAAACCGTCTCATATGAATTTTTGTCATAAAAATTAAAAAAAATGAAATAATAACATTTGTACTTGAAAAGATTGAAAGTTACAAATATAAATACACAAGTTTGTCGAGCGTGCATCAAGTTGAAGTCTGCATCACTGATTTTAGTACCGGACTGAACTGGACAGTTTCCAATTTTAAAGTGAAATGGCAATTTTTTGACAAGTGAAATTGAACTGGCCCTAAAATTCAGATTTGCGGCCGGACAGATGTTGTCTTTAATCCGTTCAACCGGCTAAAAATCAGTTTTATTGATTTTTTACAATGTGAGGGCCAAAGTTTGTATTGAGATACTTTGACCCTTTTGGGAGAGAGGAACTAATATTTGATTAATCAAGTGCATGTACACCTTTTCTCCCCTTTATAATTATAACCTTTTTTAATGTGTTTTTCGTTGACTGTCATGTTTTTCCTAAAATAAAGTTTTATAATAATATTCTCAAAATAATTTCATAAATAATAAATACTAACCATTATAATAGGTTTTAACTTTTTTAATTTAAAATTACAATTATAAAGGGGAAAAAATGTATACATGCACATTAACTAACATAAAGTTTTTAAGGGGTTATGTTAGATTTATTACCCTTGATCCTAAGAACAAATAAAATATCAGCATTGTCATTCAATTATTTTCCCTCCAATTTGGCCCACTTGGCTGATGATGGGGCGTGATGTGGACCCATGTTATGATTTGGAATGCCCTATTGTCGGAGCATGAGTTAATTTTGGGTGATTTTTTTTATATTCGATCGAAAAGATTTAATTTTATTACGAAAGGACTGCAGATGATAAAATAAAAAGATAGGAGATCAAAATTGGATTCATAAAAAATTATTGGATCATTTGTGATTTTTTCTTGAAAATTACTATAATTCAGTGAAATTTCATATTTTCAATCAAATTTAGTGTCACGTTTCATCCCTGCGGTCACGGTGCACATAAGACTAATTAATTAATTATAAGTTTATCGAAATTAGCATACAGATCACAGACAATTAAATACAGAAAGAAGATGTACCTGATTGTGGCATTTGATCCAAAAGCAACCCTTTTGCTCAAGAACATCGGATATCTCCCATCCATACCACCATACTTGTACCACTCCAAAGCTCGTACTTCCACAGCCGACACGAACGGAAACTCCCCCGGATTAGTCTGTGCAACGCACACGCTTATCCTATCCCGCTTCATATTATAAATCACCTCATGCCAAACAGGCCCTAAGCTCGACGTCCTAACCGTGTCCCAACGATTCCCATCGAACAAAAGGTCAAACGTAGGGGGCGACGACTTGTTGTCGTAGTTCCCGTAGTGAAAGGAGGCGCGTACGAGCACGCGCCCCCGCTTCACGGAATCGATGTCGTAGCAGTTGTTGATGCGAGTGGTGAACACGCGCAGCGTGTCCATCACGTGAGAGACGGAATTGGAGGATTGTACGGAACGGGATTCGCCGTTGCGTGTGAAGTTTGCGTCGCCTGTCCAAACGATACCGTTTTCGTCCTTGTACGTGCCGGATGACCCACTGTCGATGCTAACGAAAACTGCAATAATTAATTAATTAATACATTATGATTAAATTTATTGATGAATTAATTAAATCGGCGATGGATTATTTAGGAGCTTAATTACTTACCATCTGCTGACGTGGAAATTGTGCAGAGAGCAAGAACGAGACAGTAGATGAATAATCGTCGAATAGCCATGTCTGGATTATTGACAAAGATTATGCATTATATATATTTATTTCTAAATGAAGATGGTGGCTCGTTTACTAAATTATAATGGGAAATATATATGATAATTTAAAGAGAGGGGGAGAAACATGGTGTAGGGTTGGCAATGCCTTCTTGGTCAACTAACAAAGCTGGAAATTAAAACTTTTGAGTCAATCTTTTGTGCACTATATAATTGGGGCAAACCAATGCGTTTCAGTAAAATAAATAATATTTTTAATAAGAAATGTAATATTGTATAATAAAAACATTACCAGTTTCTGAAATCATGTACGATTAATAATCTCGACAGTGCGTGATCCAGCAAACGTAGTAAAGTCAGAAGTCAATGACAACTGGTCTAAGCAGAAATGCATTAAAATTTAAAAAACACCTAATTTTGTATTGACAAAGTCAACGTGGGAGAAGGGATGGTGAGAATACAATTGGGACTACTTGAAGTGAAAGCTGATCATCTTATAGGTCAACTGAAGTTGGCTTGACGTGAAACTTGGATTATGGGGGTAAACACAAGTGTAATACCTGCGTTCCATCACTGATCAAGATTTGCATGGTTGTAAAATTTAAGGATCAATCGCTGATAATCTCATCCCTTCAATTCAGTCATAAAATTTGATTGATGTAACAAAAAATTAAGACAAAAACTCATATGAGTGTGTCTCATGTATGGGACGGGAACAATCTAACATAAATCACATCCATTTCTTTCAAAGTGTTAAAGCGTCAATGCCCAATTTATGTTCTGACTCACTATAAGACGGTCTATGTCTTAAAAATTAAATTAATGATTTGAAGATAATGTATTTTTCTCACAAAAAGATTAATTACGCCACTTTAATTAATTAATTAGAATCATATAATAAAATCTGATTCGTAGTCATCAACCCATAATAAACATACTATTAACAATCTGAAGAAGATTGGAATTTGAAGAAGAAGAATCTTTTGTTGGAACACATTAACTGTTTGGATTCAAAGAATACAATGGAAGATTAATCGGAAAAGATAAAATGCTAACCTAATCTAAAGGGTTATTTATAGATTGGGAATAACTAACTTTTTCCCTCTCTTAACCTTTCTATTTACACAATATAAGTAAAGTAACACTTTTACTCTTTAAACCCCCCCTCAAAATGAAAGTGAATGTTCAAGAGTCTCATTTTGAACTTGAAAGTGTTGTATGGAGATGGTAGAAGAGGATTGGTCATGGTGTCTGCCAAGTTTTCTTCAGTTGGTATGTGAATGATTTTGATTGTTCCTTCCTTGATTTTCTGTCAGGTGAAGTGACAATCAATGGAGATATGCTTGCTTTTATCATGGAGGCAAGGATTGAGAGCCATTTGATATGCTGATTTGCTATCAGTGTAAATGGTGGTGGGAAGCTGGACAGGGACATGAAGGTCTTTCAAGATATAGAGTATCCATTGCACCTCACATGTTGTAGTGGCCATTGCTCTGTATTCTGCCTCTGCAGAGGACCTGCTAACTGTATTTTGTTTCTTGGACTTCCAAGATATGAGGGAGTTGCCCAGATAGATTGTGTAACCTATAATGCTTTTTCTAGTTTCTACACATCTAGCCCAATCACTGTCAGTATAAGAATGAAGTTTGAAATCATTTAAGCTGGAATAAAAGATACCCAAACCTGGAGTGCCCTTCAAGTATCTCAGAACTCTATGAACAACAGACATGTGTTCTTTGGAAGGGTTGCTCATGAATTGAGATAGTGATTGAACAAAGATAAGAGATATCCGGTCTTGTCACCACAAATAAAGTAATTTTCCCACAATTTTCCTATAAAGTTTGGGATCAGCCTACATTGTTTGCATCACTGCACCAATTGCAATTTGGAATCCCATATGGGTGTTACAAGGTTTGCTACCTAAGTAGCCAAAATCAGTTAGAAGGTCTAGTGTGTACTTTCTTTGGCACAAAGTTAAACCTTTTTCTGACCTTGCTACCTCAATTCCAAGCATATATTTCAAAACACCTAGATCTTTAATAGTAAATTTGGTATGGAGAAAAGTCTTGACATGCTGTATTTCTTCCATAGAATTACCAGAAACAATTAGATCATCCACATAACAAACAATAACACTGAATGAAATATCGAAGTGCTTTTGTAAATAGAGAATTGTCGCCTTCAGATTGACATAACCAAGTTCAAAAAAGACTCGTAAAGCTTTGTAAACCATCGTTTTTGAAGCTTGTTTCAGACCATATAGACTTTTATTCAGTTTACAAACCCTTGTATCAGATTCACTACAATAACCAAGTGGTGCAATCATGTAAATTTCCTCAGTCAAATCACCATGCAAAAAGGCATTGTTAACATCCAATTGATGAATGAACCAATTTTTAGCTATTGCAACAGAAAGTAATATTCTTACAGTTGTCACTTTAGCCACAGGACTAAAAGTGTCAAAGTAATCAATTCACTCTTGTTGTGTGTAGCCTTTAGCAACCAACCTTGCCTTATATCTCTCAATAGACCCATCTTGTTTGTATTTGATCTTATAAACCCATTTACAACCAATACAATCTCTATTTGGTGGCAATGGCACTAGAGTCCATGTGTTAGTCCTTTCTAGGGCATCTAACTCACATCTCATAGCTTGCTGCCAATTAGGATTATCTTTGGCTTGTTTAAAACTTTTTGGTTCAATGTTTTGAGAGATGGATGCAGTAAAAATTTTATGAGAAGATGAAAGCCTAGCAGTAGACAGATAATCAGATATATCATATTGCTTGCCACAAGAAACAATCATATTGGCCTCAGGGTTTCCAGGAACTAGAGACTGAGGCAAAGTAGTTTCATATACCTTCAAATAAGCAAGTTGAGACCTAGTCCTATAGGACTTTCTGAGAGTATCATTTAACATAGCAGGGGCATTGTCAACTAGATTAGCAGGTTCAATAGCCTGTCTATCAGGTTCAATAGCTTGTCTATGACTGAGATCAGGTTCAATAGTCTGCCTATTATTAACCATAGGAAAAGAATCAACAGACTCAACAAGGATTTCCTGATGCACAGAGTCAGGTTCATGAATATCAGCAGGAGGAACAACATGAGTGATAGAAGAATCATCTAAAGAATCAGAATTTAAAAAAGAATCTTTGATAATCAAGTTTTGAATAAAGTCATGAGCCCCTTTTTTGTCAACATAAGGAAAGACATTTTCATAAAAGATCACATTTCTAGAAACAAAAATCATACCACTGACCAAATCAAGCAATTTGTAGCCTTTTGTTCCAAAAGGATAGCCCAAAAACAAACACTTAACAACCCTAGGATCAAACTTAGTTATGTTTATAGACAATGTGTTAGCAAAACACAAACACCCAAAGCTCTTAAGAAAAGAGTAATTTGGTTGTTTGCCATATAATATCTCAAAAGGGGAAACATTGTGAAGAACAACAGTAGGCATCCTATTAATCAAGTATGCTGCAGTAAGAATGCATTCACTCCAATACACAATAGGAAAAGATGACTGAAATAACAAAGCCCTAGCAACTTGCAACAGATGTTGGTGTTTTCTTTCAACCAACCCATTATGTTGTGGTGTTTCCAAATAAGAAGTTTGGTGAATTATGCCTAATGAATGATAAAAATCATATAACAAGAATTCACACCCATTGTCACTTCTCAGAACCTTTATTTTCTTATTAAACTGAGTAAGCACCATATTGTAAAATTTTTCCAAAGAGACTTTGACATCAGACTTGGCTTTTAACAAATAGATCCAAGTACACCTTGAATGGTCATCAACAATAGTGAAAAAATACTTAAAACCAGTATGAGAAATGGTAGAGAAGGGCCCCCATATATCACAATGTATTAGATCAAAGCAAGCAAGAGATGAAGAAACACTAATGGGAAATGGTTTCTTTTTCTATTTAGCAATAGGGCAAATATTACAATGTTGAACATCAGAAGATTTTAAGCTCAAACCCTTTATTTGCAACATATTGAATGGAGACATATGTCCTAGTCTAGATGTCAAGTGCTAAAAGTACTAGTATTTGAAGTAGTAGCAGCTGAATGTGCAGAATGACCAACTCTAAGCAAGTACAAATCCCCATGCTGCTCAACAGAACCAATCACCTTGTGGGTATGTTTGTTCTGCAAAACACAACTTGATGCCATAAAACTAACTGTACAATTTGAATATTTGGTCAAATGACTTATAGATAACAAATTAAAAGCAAAATCAGAAACATACAACACATTGTACAGTGTTAAGTGCTCATTAAGAACCACTGTCCCCATATGTGTTGCTGTAGAAATAGCATTATTAGGCAAACTAATTTTGATATTAGCAGATGTTGGAGGTGTAGTAAAACACTCTAAACTAGACACCATATGATCAGTTGCACCAGTATCTAATATCCATGTGAAAGATTTATCATGAACAAAAGAATGAAAACAAGAAGTACCTCCCTGTTTACCTGATGGAGCAGTAGAAGAATCAGGATTAGCATGGGCAAACACACCAGCAGCAGAATGCACAGCCTCAGTAACAGGTTTCTGGGCTTGTTTAGCTAGGGACAAGAGTTGTTCAAGAAGCTCTTGTGTTATGAGGGGATTAGACCCTATGGCAGCCTTCTCAGGGGAAGAAACTAAGGCATTTGCAGACCTTTCTTTCCCTTTTCCACCCCTAGGACCCTTCCATCCAGGAGGATAGCCTATTAACTCAAAGCATCTATCCACAGAGTGCCCACTCCCATTACAGTGAGAACACTTTAACCCCTTCTTTTTATTCTTATAAAACCTAGAGTTGTTAGCTAACATGGCCACAGAATCAGGTAACACAGAATTGGGCAACACCAGGGACCTTTGAGACTCTTCTTGTAACAACAGGGCATACACTTTAGCTAGGGGAGGAAAAGGTTTATGCAACAGAAACTGACTACGAATTGCAGCATATGACTCACTCAACCCAATCAGAAATTTCATGACACAATCATGTTCTTGAGCAGCAACATATTGCTGAGGAAGATCACAAACACATTTGGCCATAACACCACAATTACAAGAAAACACAACCTTATGACTAACATGCTCATCCCACAAGTATTTAAACTCATTATAGTAAGTAACCAAATGTTTTGAACCTTGAGCAATGTTGGTTAAAGATTTTTCAAGCTGAAAAATCTTTGACAGATCAGAACATTCATAGCGAGCAATCAATTCATTCCAAACATCACGAGCAGTTTGAAAGTGCCTTGAGGTTTTCTTGATTTAAGGGGAAACCGAACTGAGCACCCATTGTAACACCAAGTCATTTGCACACACATACGCTGCATAAATCGTCCTATCTTCATCAGGATTGGGAACTGGAAGCGAACCATCCACCAGAGGAAGTTTGTTCTTCACACTCAAACCACGGGCCACCGATTGCCGCCATGAGATGAAATTCACACCATCAAGAGGCTCTAGAGCGATAGACATTGCTGGATTGTCGTTGTGATGAAGAAAGTAAGGAGAAAGTGGATTAACCGCCGGGTCAAGCGAAACCGCACTCGAAGCACCCGCCTCCATAGAAATCAACCAAGAACAGGAAGAAATCGAACAAAAAGAGAAACGAAATCGCAAAAGCGATACAAGAATCCTCAAGATTTCAACAAAAGATGTTGAAATTCAAATTATCCAACTGAATTCCGAATCAAAACGATTCAGAAATCAAAAAACAAGTGAGCGTAAAACTCAATCAGAAATCACACGCGGAAGCAAAGGATCGAAATGGCATTACCAGTATAAAACTGATACCATATTAACAATCTGAAGAAGATTGGAATTTGAAGAAGATGAATCTTTTGTTGGAACACAATAACTGTTTGGATTCAAAGAATACAATGGAAGAATAATCGGAAAAGATAAAATGCTAACCTAATATAAAGGGTTATTATAGATTGGGAATAACTAACTTTTTCCCTCTCTTAACCTTTCTATTTACACAATATAAGTAAAGTAGCAACTTTATAAGTAAAGTAGCACTTTTACTCTTTAGACATACTGAGCCCCAGCTACTCAAATTCCAAATTCTCAGATAAATAATTGTGATCGCGAAATGTCTGATGCGGAGGCTAAAATTTATATGAACTCGAGTTCACATGATAATTCATATGCACAACGATGATCCATATATATGGTGATCTAATTCCTTTAACTCACTATCTCTATTGTGCATATGATATTTTATTATTATAAAATCAAGCATTTTTTTTAAATTAATGATATTTTTTGTGTACAATAGTGACACTCGAAAAACAGAGTTCACTTGAAGTGCTAAAATTTAGCATATATGTTATTATTATGTTTTATATATGGTGCAACTTAATTTGAACATTGCAAATTTTGTCAACACTGTTCTCTTAAGGTACATCCCACAATTAACCCTTCACTAATACGTATGTACCATGACACTATATATGATCGCCTCCAAAATTAGAGGAATTCAACCTTTCTTTTAAAGATACTGAAAGTGAACTCGTGATTTAAGCAGTAACACACACAATTAAATAGAAGTTGACGCAGTGAAAGATATTTATTAATCACAACTTATTGGTGACACATTGAATGAAATTAAATTTAAATTAATATGAGTGACAAAATAATATAAAGTGATCGAAAATAATATTAATCACAATTCCATGCTCTCTTGCTTTCTACACAGAAACTAACCCATTTGGTGCTAGTACTACAACACATTCTGGCTACCTCATCAGCTGTAAATGTAATATGACGAGGGACGAAATTATGGTGCTAAACAGAGTTTCTAGAATATTCTTTTTCGTGCTGATAGAAGAGTTCGCAGATGGAGCTATCGACTGATTTGGGCAAGATGTGCTTGATGTACATAGGTCAGGATTTCCAGTTACCCTGTAATCAATATAGGTCAAGAAAAAAATATTATACAACATATTCATATATTTTATAGGGAGCTTGGATGAAAATTTTGGTTCTGAACTTACACTAAAGTCAATCCTTTCTTTGTGGCTAATGAAGCTGGTATAGTTCCATTTAACTGGTTATTTGAAAGATTCCTGTACCAAATTAGAAAATGTTATTGAATATAGATGTCCATCAAATTAATTGAAATGATACCACACATTTTCAACGAGAATAAATTGATTGAAAATGAGAAAAAATAAGAAAATATTTGTGAACTTACAATACTTTGAGATTCGGAAAATTGCCAAGGAAATCAGGAATAGGCCCTTGCAAGCTGTTATTGTGAAGATCTCTGCAAGTACATAACAATGAATTTAAAAATTAAAGCAGATCTTTGAAATTAAAAAATTAATTAATTAGTCCCTCCAAATATGTTAAATAAATGACATACATTGTTTGAAGAGCATTCATGGAACTGAAATTAGGAAGCAAACCCGACAGGCCGAAACTACCAAGCAACCTATGATCAAATATACAATTTCACAAATAATTAACATTAAATTGAGGATCTTGAAATACTAATAAAAAAAAAATTTGTATAATTTTTTAAAAAAAGAGGTATTACAGGGCTGTTACTCGTGGCGGCGTACAATTGATCCAATCCCATGCATAAGGTGCAGGGAAACAAGGATCTCCACTCCAACCTTCTAACACACCAAAAGTCTTTTTCAAAGAATCTAGCCCTTGCACTAAAAATGGAAAATAATAAAATTATGAGAATATAAGAATGTAAATTAAATTTGATTATGTTTCATGTGAACCAAGGTTCACCTTGAATCTTCTATTCAAGTTTCATTATTGTATATATAAAGGGGAATGATGTTTTTTAGGACAGTAACTTGGGGAGTTATGTTTTAAGGACAATAATTTTACAAATTTGAAAATGTACGAACAATATATTTAAAAATTTATAAATATAAGACAATATGCTTTAAAATTTATAAATATAAGACAATATGTTTTAAAAATATATAAATGTAAGACAATCGAATCCGGATAAACTCAAATTTCACGTGATGTTTTAGCCCAGTTTGAATTTATTCGGGCTCAATTGTCTTATATTTGCAATTTAAACGTATTGTCCTATATTTACATATTTTAAAAAATATATATTATCTACACTTCCAAGTCTGTAAAATTAAACCGTTAAGCTATTGTCCTAAAAAATATTTTTCTCATATAAAAAGTGAAACCTGATTTTTAATAAGTAACACTGACTTCATATATATATATATAAACAATGATAGTTGAAAAAAAAAAAAAATCACGCAAACTCAGTTTCATATAAGTTTTTGCCACTAAATTCATACCATCATTGATGTTGGTGGCGTTTCCTATCTCGTCTCCGACGAGAAAAACTTCCATGGCGTTGATGAGCGGAGGAAGCGTGGAAACATTGGTCGGAACAAGAGAAAATACGACATCAGACGAAGCAGTATAGTTACTAACGTAGAATCCCGTAGCGTTCTCATAAGGCGGGAAAATGGGGTCGGAGGAGATATTGTTCAAGAAGAGCCGGAAGGACCGAGTTTGGCCGGGTTCGAGCTGAGTTACCTCGGAGAAGTACCAGTTTATGTAAACTAGATTATCAGCTGCAGGTAGTCCCATTGGGAGTATCAAGCTTCTGTTTGAACTACTTGAAGTAACTGCATTCTTGAGCACCGCAGGCGGAGGGGCGTCGTTTTGTAACAAAGCCTTCCCGAAGATGGCACCACTTGCAACTTTGACGGATCCGGTGTTTAGTGTGTCGGGGCTCCATATTCTGTCGTACGGGTCGTCACTGTACCTATAATTAATTCCACCAAGGTATATATGTATAATTTGCATAATTGTTACAATCAAGATTAATTCTGATTTAAAAAAATGTAATCCGATTTTGACCAGGTCAACCAGCTAACATACAATTGCACCACAAAATGTATGTAAAATAAAGAGGGTGTTAGAGAGAATTTTAAAGAGGGATAATTATTTAGAAAGAGTTTTGACGAGAGAAAATATTCCTCTTTAAAATGAGCGTCGTGAACCATTTAACGAGGAAAAAATTAAACCCTCGTTAAATTAACGAGGGTTTTGGCGAGTACTGACATGTGTCAGTTTAGCGAGGGATAAAAACCCTCTCCAATTGCAGACCGGAAAAATAGCGAGGGTTTTTATCCCTCGTCCCATTTCCCGATGACTTTAATGAGGGTTTCCTGCCCTCATTAAATGACGAAAAATTATAAAATTGAAAAACGCGGGTTTCGAACCCGCGTCGCAAGCCCCCGAACACACCCACACAACCACTTGGACACGCGCCCACTGTACTTTTTTGCATTATTTGGGAGATTTTTTCACCCCCATGGTATATTGTACACGCGACCTCCCGGTATGTGGAGGCTTTGCGTGTTTCGCCAAACCGTTTGGGCACGGTTAGTTACTTGTCATCAATGTCTTTCTAATTGTATATATTATATATATGTATGTATTGTATATTTATGTGTTATATATATGTATGTATTATATTATATATATATATATATATATGTATGTATTATATACAAATGTTTATTATATATATATATATACATTTTAGTTTAATTAAAATGTTTATAATTAAATCATGAAATAAATAATTTATATTCTTTTATATACTTATTAATATGAATATTTTTTTTAAATGATATTTTAATATTCTTCCTCACAATTTACTAATACTATATATGTACACTCGTTTTTATTAAAATATTTTATTATATATATATATATATATATATATACACGTACCAATTCTGATAGACTAACATCAATTCTCATAAACTAATCGTAGAGATTAATTAATCAGGTGAATGAAACATCTTGTGAATGAAACATCTTGTTCCGACATCTAAATTTGTTGCAGGGACACCTAATCTTTCCCTGGTTCATCCAATTCGGATTACTAGTGGTGAAATCTATAAATGATTTAAGTCCATTGTAAAATTCGAAAGATATCAATGCCGTTAATTGATTTTGTACTATACATCCAACGTAAACAACCAGAATAATCCATATAAAACTATTTCACATTTACGAATTAATTAATATTCAAAAGCCTACTTAATAATTAATATTTCCTAAAATTTTTGGACAGAGTTTCATTTTATTTTATTGTATTCCCCAATTAATCAAGATCCTACGAGCATCCATTTCCGACTTAATCAATTAAAATTAATCAAGTTGGAATACACATGTTCTACAACAAGCAATAACCAACAAATATTCATCAACATCGATCCATCCACTCAAACGTAATTAATATATTCTTTACACCACAACTATACTAAATAAGCTAAATTAAGTTAATACTAAATTAACCTAAATAGAACTAATTAATATACACGTGTTAGCTAAATAATACAAAACTAATACTAAACAATAAAACAATTATTTAACTAATACTACACAATAAAACAACTAATACTTATAATTAATTAAAACAATTAATCAACTAATACTACACACTTAATCAACTAATATTACACAATAAAACAATTAATCAACTAATACTACAGAATAAAACCAACTAATACTACACAATAAAACAAGTAATACTAAACAATTAATCAACTAATACTACACAATTAATCAACTAATGCTACATAATTAATTAACTAATACTAACAATTAATCAACTAATACTACACAATAAAACAAACCTCCCGTTTCCGTTTCAGTCGATCAAATTTCTGAAATTGAAAAATGAGGTTGAGGGGTTGGTTTTATAGACGGGGGGAGAGGGCTTTAAAGAGGGAAAAAAACCCTCGTTAATCGAGGGAATCTGGCCCCGTGCAGAGCGCGGTTGACCGTTATAGGGGACGAGCGCTTTTCAAAATTGGCGAGGATTATATTCCCTTGTTAAATGCGCGTTGAATATGACGAGGGTTTTAATCCCTCGTTAATTGGCGTGTCTATTTTGACGAGGGATTTTAACCCTCGTTAAATGTGCCCTCTTAAATTTCCTCGTGCAGCCCTCGTGAACCGTATCCCTCTCAAAAACCCTCTTTAATTGACAATGGTTTTCAAACCTCTCTTTAAATACCCTCTTTAAATCAAGCATTTTTTGTAGTGTTGGTGGTGCACACCAATTAATGCTAATGTGCCTAACTTTTTATGAAAATTACTGATACAATTTTTTATGCAAATAATTAATAAATACAAACGGGATTATATATATAGTTAAAATTACACGTGAAAGTGCAAATGTACCTATATACAACTATTTTGTACATTTTAATAAATTGTAATCTTAAAATGTACCTATAAATGAGTCGACCTAACTTTTTTACCTAAATTGTGTCTGATCTAGTGAACTTTGTTTGTTTTTTTTTACTTTTCATACTTACACATGTAAAAAGTTTGAACTTCCTTTGCTTTTCTGAGAGAGAAGGTTTGAAGTTTGAACTTGGTATTTGAGTAAAATATGCATGCATCTTTTTTTACATCCAACTAATTTTCCTCGAGATCCATCACATAAATATTATATCACGTGTGCACCATTTGCATTATGTGATTGGAGGATGAGATCACTTGTTTCGTTATTGATGCACAACTAGTATTGTGTAATAATAATAACTAATATTTTCTCAGTCTCATTTTTATTTGGACATTTGTCAAAAAAAATCCATCCAAAATTTAATTGATCATTTTGATAAAAAAATAATAAAATAATTTTTTTTTTCGCTTTTATATGTGCCCCTAAGCATATCAATGTTACAACACACGCCATTACTTTTTTTTTTCACTAAAAAGTATAAAATTAATTTTATCTTATTTAATTTACAAAAATATAATTATTTTACCATTTAATTTCTATCAAAAAATAATTTTATCCATTTTAATAATAATAAACAATTTCTACATTAAAATCCATACAAATAGTAAATGTTTCAAATAAAAATTGGGATGGAGGGAATGTTATCTCTAATACAATTGAGTGAAAACATAAACATTGTTGATTAAAAATAAGTAATACTTTATAGTGAAAAAACTAATACCATTAAAAAAATGAATGAGGCGTAGAGAAACAGAATCCAAACGCACCCTTCTAAAAAACAACGGATACAGTTCAAAATTCTCATTATACATGTATGGACGACCGTAATAAATCCACAATAGACAAGAACGGAAACTCCCCGTTAAGAAAATTCCGTGTTTGATTTCCTATCCCCCTGCATATTGAAAATCACCTTGCGCCAAACAGGCCCTACGCTCGACGTCCTAATCGTGTCCCAAGCTGTGTACCCAAAAAAGATTGAAACTAGGGGGCGACGACATATCCGTAGTTTCCGTAAAATTTCGCGCGTACCAGCACGCGCCTGCTTCACGGAATCGATGTCGTAGCAGTTCTTCTTGTGCGTGGTGAACACGCGCAGCGTGTCCATCGCGCGAGACACGGAATACGAGGACTGCATGGAACGGGATTCGCCGTTGCGTGTGAAGTTGGCGTCGCCCGTCCAAACGATGCCGTTTTCGTCCTTGTACGTGCCGGATGACCCGCTGTCGATGCTAATGAAAACTTATTTTAATCATATATTTTATCCTATGGAAAAGATTAAGGATGGATTAGGGAGTTAATTACGTACCATCTGCTGACGTGGAAATGGAAGTGCAGAGCGCAAGAATTAGAGAATAGATGAATCGTCGATTAGCCATGTATGATCAGTACGGATTATCATCAAATGAGTTAGCTATTTATGACATTTTATTTTTTTTAATTTTCGTAAATAATTGTGATGATGAGTTGGAAAAACGTAGTGCAGGGTTGACAATGCTTTTCTTGGTCAATGAATAAAAAGCAGGAATTAATAATTTATAAATATTAATGAGAGAATGGACAAAGTCAATTTCGTGTATGGACGATTAATAAATGAAAATAGGACACGTTATGGGTCGTTGCAAAATACTATATTTGATTTAACGCGTACATGTCGGATGAAAGTCAATCTTGAGATGTTTTGTGCAATTAAATACATCCACTACCAAAGGACAACCACATAATATTCAGGTCGACCATTTTGGATATTTCTTCAAGTGACGCGGCAAGACTGTTGGGAAGAATTTTAATATGAAATATTAATCACGTTTGACTTTAATTAAATAATACTAATTCAAAACAATATTTTATTTAACAAAATCAGGTAACCGATTCAGGATCGTGGGTTTTATTTTTAATCATATATTTTATCTCACATGAGAAATTATCATTTTAATTGATTTAAAAAAAATGTTAGAAATGAGTTAAATTAAATGCATAATTTAAGTTTATAAAAGATATATCCTGCCTAACCGGAAGACTAACTCCTACTATTTTAAACACATTCTTCAATTTACATTAATCCGTCCTCAATCTGGGCTGCTCAACCGCTTTTTCGTTTCTTCCTAACAAAAAAATACACTTAAAGAGAACCTAATATCGAGAAAGTTAAATATATATTTTGAAATAACTTTTAATATCATATTTTATAAATACATAATACATGTCAGAAAAATACAATCTTGAGATGTTTGGTGCAATTACGTACGTATTTTAACGCGACGACCACATAATTTTCAGGTTTAAATATTTAATATAAATTAATAATTTAAGACTGTTGGGAAGAAAAGTAAAATGGTTTTTTCACGTTTGACTTTAATTAAATAATACTAATTCAAAACAATATTTTAATTAAGGACATCAGGTAACCGTAGGATCGTGGGTTTGAGGGGTTCGTCACATATATATCAATCTCACATGAGAAATTATCATTTAAGTTACGCTCAACCCGATTTTGAAAACATTGCTTTATAGTATATTTTAGAAAATTATAATTTACAACACTTAAATTTACGACTTATTACGATGAAATATGCAATCTACTTACAGTATAACAAATAGCAATTTTCAATGCAATCAGAGATTTATCTTTTGTCTCATCGCAGATGTATATTTCCAGTACTCCCATAAAATCACAAATTAAATCTTGCAAATCCTCCATGTATATTCCGGCACGGGAATCGGTATTGGATCCTTCAAACAGGCCCATTCCGTAGGTGACCCAAAATTGGCCTCGAGCAATTTATATTTGGGCCTTCGTAGCAATTTTAGTTGAAGCTATTTCCCATCATTGGACTTGGCCCAACTGCACAATTAATTTGGGCCTCTATTTTCGCATTTAAGTTTGATGTACTATATTAAATAGAACATTTAAGAGTAATTTTTCAACATGAAAATATGTAACTGTATTAGAACTCATTTTTAAAGAATACAAAGAGCACTTACGAAACCTCATATGAGATATATATATATATATATATATATATATATATATATATATATATATATATATATATATATATATATATATATATATATATGTGTGTGTGTGTGTGAATTTCGGATTTGTCAATTTCCAATTCGATTTAGCTCGTTTATTCGTTTAGGCAATACTACATCTTATTTCAACTGTTCTTTGATTGATAAATCACCCATATATAGAGTCACATCACCTCAAAACATAATAGACAAGGGACCAAACATATGAATGGCACAAGATCATTGCCAAGTGGCACCATTTGATAACTTTTCACGACTCAATAGAATCTTTTAGGTCTAAAACTTTTTGGCTGGTTAACAAAATTCACCGGTTCAACCGAGTCATATACTCCCTTCGTCCTGATTTTAATTGGTTAAATATTGTAGACACGGACAATAAGAAATTGTGAAAAATAATAGTATTAAATAATGTAAAATTAATAAAGTGGATTTGGGTGGAAAAAATAATATTATTAAATAGTATTAAAAGTTGTTTTATTTCCTTTTTAGGAAATGACCAAACAAAATAAAGGCGGTTATTTAAGGAAAGTGACCAATCAAAATCAGGATGGAAGGAGTATGATATTACTGTACTTTCTACGTGCCAACTAAAGTTTTACATTTGAAAAATAATACTCCCTCCGTCCACCAAATTTATTCTCACTTTCCTTATTTGTTTGTCCACCAAATTTATTCTCATACCTTTTATGGAAATATACACTTTATTTTTATCCTCCAACTACACTCACAAACAATCATTTTATTTATAAGTGGACCTGACAATACACTATAATGCTCTTACTTTATCTACTTTATCTATTTTTTTCTTAAATTTTGTGCCAAAAAAGATGGATATAAATATTGTGGACAGATTGATGGAGTACATATTTTAAAAGAATGAAATAGAATGGGAAAGAGAATGAAAATGGAAAGCAATCAAAGTCATATTTTACACATAGATTCCTTATTTTGGAGGAATCAAGGTCATAATTGTATAATTCTAAACACACGCTATGACTTTAATTCTCATAGTATACCCTCAAACCCTCTCAATCAAGTATCCCCTAAATTTATTGTTGATTGGTGAGATGTGTAAGAAAAATGAAAAAATGGAGAGAAAAATAAAAAGTGTGTATTTTAATATTAATTGAACGTGAATTAACATAATTTGAATAAAAATAGAGATATAAAGTGTGGCCATAACTTGCAAAAAAAAAAAAGAGTAAAGTTTTATTGCGACGGTCAAAGTGGAACAATGTAAAGCTTTCGCTGGGATGAAGAGAATATTACTTTTTTAATTTAAGTATTTTATGTGTTTGCTTATTATGTAACATATATATTACATGAACAACAATGTAATATTACATATCTTATAATGTTTTTACCTAGTCAACGCACTTTTTTAATTTAAGTATTTTATGTGTTTGCTTATTATGTAACATATATATTACATGAACAACAATGTAATATTACATATCTTATAATGTTTTTACCTAGTTAACGCAATATATATTAAATAGGGCAAATAAGTACTAATATTGCAAGGATGAACATATAATATTGTCTTTATAATCTGAAACGAACTCGATTTCGCTTAATAATTATTTTTCTTTTAACTAAATGAATATTCCTCTTACAATATTGCATGTGTGCATGTGCAATATTAGTGTATATATATCTTAATTTACAACAACTCACATAATGGACCCTTGAGAATAATTCATAACTCCATTCGTTTTTTAGTTGATATGGTCGTTATATGGGAAATCATGGTTTACTATTACTTTTATATGTGGAGTATCTCAATTCTCATCCCAATCCGTCACTCTACTTTTTTTGTCTTTTCTATTTTTAGGAAGAAAAAAACTAAATTTGTCAGCATATGAGGTTTTCTAATTTTCAGTTCAACTCAAATTTATTTCCAGTGTTTTTCAGAACTAGATTGAACCTGGCCGCCCAATGTGCGCCAATTTTAAATCCCGCCAATAAATCGATTCAATTACCCTCAAAAAACCAATTTTATGCGATTGAACCAAAAAAAATCGGTCGAACCGAAAATCGGTCAAAATCGGGAACCCATTGAACAGGGTAATACCGATTTTTTATTTTTAATTTTTTAAAATTTAAAACTTAATCCTAATTTTTATCATTCATATTTTAAATTTTAGTATTTAAAATTGTATTGTATGATATTGTTTATGATTCTATTGTGTTTATTTTCAACATGAAAATTATAAATCATCATTTTAAAGTTTTATAAGTGCATATTTATTTTATTTTAATACAATATATGAAATATTTTAAGAAAATAGATAGAGATCATTTTAACGGTTGAACCGCCAGTTCGACCGGTTCAACCGGTGGAACCATTAACCGGCGCCCAGTCCGGTTGGTCGCCGATTCAGTTATGAAAATACTGTTTATTTCAATATCGCATTAAAACTTTTGACTCATATTATTTTTTTAGAAAGAGACGATACAAGGTGGCAAATAAAAAACAGTGGTGGTTGTATATACCAATTTGAAATTTGACCAACTCTATTAATGATGTTGATGAAATAATTAAATTGTGTTCGGACAACAGGTTAATAACAGTTGTCCAAACCATAAATTATGAAAGGACGGCTGGAGTTGATTCTTTTAATTTCCCTTTGCTCTGTCTTTTTCATATAATTCATATCTCATTACTACTTCCATGATCTCGATAATAGTGATGTTTTTAATTACAAGCTTAATTTACAAGTTTAAAATATTTAGATCTGTTTTTATTTTATTTAACAAATTCAGCACAACATCCTGTGGTTTTAATAGCTTTTTTCTTTTAAATCGACATTACGTTTATTGTTAAGATTACATTTTTGAATCACCAGTGCAACATTTTACTTATATTATATATATGTGAAATAATAGTGTTATGGGACTGTCGCGTAATCTGAATCAATTTAAAAGTTAATAATGACTTTTATGTATTTAATACGGTGTGAATCTTTATTAAAATTTGTAACTAATTAAGGGTAGTTTCTATATTTGAATAACTAAAGCAATATATCAACGACCTCGTCGAGAAGATGTTAGCTAGTTGGTTCTCCTTATGACTGGATTTAAAAAAAAAAATTAAATCCAATATAATTTGATTGATTGTTTTAAAAAATAGTATTAGAACAGTGGGACCCACAAAAAAAAAAATATTTAAAATAAAACATCAGTTATTTACTTTTTATTCGGGACCCAATATTTCCTAAAAAATAATAACATTTTTAATCATGTCATTAAAGATAATTTTTCATTAAATAAAAATTTTATTAATAAACGCATAAATGTAAAACATCTTATATTTTGAATAAGAGTTTTAAATTTAAATAGACCAAATACACTAAGTAAACGCATAATTGATAATATTCAATAAAAATAATTAATAATTATTAAAAAAAAATATATTAATCAGTTAATATATTTTAATAAGATAATGAATATTATTTTAATATCTTTAGTTCAACAAATGTTAGAACCCAAGCATAAAAAAATAATATTTACCCACAACTAATTATTGATGGATGTCAAACAACATCCTACATTAACATGACAAAATCACATGTTCATAAGGACGAACAAGTTTCTCCATTGTATGAGGTTCATTTGGAGATGCTCAAAAATATTTTTTTGCGGTTCAGCTCAAGCGGATACTATTATATCAACTAAGAGATAAATATTTATGGTCTAGACAAAGTTAAACCAGATAAAGCAGGCTGCAGTGAATTTTGATACAACGACGATGTCTCTGTGAATCAGGTGGAAGAATTGTTAAGTGTCAAACAATAACTGATATCTAATTTAAATTTTTAAGGAAAGCGAAAAAATAAATACACACAAACTCAATTTAAAGCGGATAATATCATTTCAATACAATATGAAACTCATTCTGGGAGGGATAATATCATTCCAGAGACTTAGGGTGTGCTTGGATGTTAGTTTATTTTTTCATCTTTTATTTTCATGGAAATTATTTTTTTGGATGAATAGTAGGTCTCTTGTGAGATTTGTTCACCATGAAATTGATTTTATATTTATAGACATGACCGTTCAGTTATCATGACTAATATCATTGTGTAAATAAGTCATGTCATTCAATTATCACTACTAATTAATACCACTGTGGTAATATAAGACACACCCTTGAGTGTTATGGGTAATACTATTTATATAGTAAAAAGACTGTACCCTTCAGTTATCATAACTAATATCCCTTAATAATATAAATCACGCCACTTTACCAATTTTACAAATTTTTGTATAAAAATTGTTTACCCTATATTTTGCCTAAATATCTATATATACACACAATTATATATAAAATAATATAAATATAAATTAATATAAATACATATTTATATATATAAATAATAATATAAATATGTGGCGAATCCAAAAAAAAAAGTGCATGGTAGATTAGAGTTTGAATCACAAATGATTCCATAACTTTGGTCCCAATTATATTTAGTTCCATAAAATTTTTGTCGTCAATTTAGTCTCAATAATTTTGATAATGTCCAATTCAGTCTCAAATCCATCGGATCAACGTCGTTTTGCCGTTTCAATTTTGGACTTTTAGACGGATGTTGTGACTGGACTGCCACGTGTACTGTCAAATGTATTTTTAAGTGTGTTTGAGTAATTCTTACCGTCAATTTTATTTTTATTTTTATTTTTAAATTTTAATTATATGCCTGAAATTCTAGCTATTAAACAAAAAATACACATGACAGTCCAATCACAACATTTGTCGAAAAACTCCGAATTAAAACGACAAAATGACATTGTTTCGGTAGATTTGGGACTAATATTAAACATTGTTAAAATTATTGAGACTAAATCGACGATAAAAAAATTTATGTGACTAAATTTATTTAAGATTAAAGTTATACTATCATTTGTGATTCAAATTAGTGGAATTCCAGCTTGGCATCAGCAATAAAAGGCATGATTTGTGGAAATTTCAGATATCTCTAGTATTTCAATTTCAATTTACATGAATCCATGTTCTCGACAATGTGAATGAAACGAATTTTATAATAAAAAAAATAGTATGTATCATGTGGGGTGGTCCGGTGGTGGATTCACAATATGCCATTTGGACACAATTTAGAGGATCGAGTTTGTAATGAATTATTATTTATTATCATCATTAGAAATTTTCAAAGCACCAGACATTGCGAACGTGATTGATACCTGTTCACACCTAATCCCACCTCATCAATTTGCTTTTATCATGAAAAAAAAGATATACATTTGAAAATACAACCTTTATATAGGCTTATATATACAGTGGGATAACATAAAACAACACATGTTGGGATACAAGTTGTATACATATAAAAGTTATATGAAATGTGTAAAGCACATTAGAATATATATACTAATAAGATGACAAAAAGTAATTCAACAAATATGAATGGGGTTGGCAAAATTCTAAGGAGGCCTAAAAATGTTTTTTTTCCTTCTTACAATAGTAATTTTGTCTTCTTTACCAATTTAAATTTACTTTTAATAAATACTTTTCAATTTATAAAAGCTAGTTCAGTTTTATTTTTCACACTGATCAATGGAATATTATTTATTGTGCTTAAAAGTTGAAATTTTATCCATGAACTTCATATATACCCTAATTTATTAAATTATAAAATGAAAAAGTTAGTATTCCAATATGGAGTTAAGTATGAACATGTTAGATAAAATATATCTTCTAAAAAGAAAGTGGACTATAATTTGAGACAATTAAAAAAATTACTCTTTTCCTAATAGGTCTCATGTACACTATGTTCACCGTGCAACTCCAGTGCATTGAATGTGCAATTTTTTTGCTAAAACGTTCAACTTTATTAAATTGAAACGTTAAAACTTGTTAAAACGTTTTAATGTAATCAAATTGAACGTTTTAGTGAAATAAATTGTACGTTTAAAAAATACATTTGGAGGAAGATTAAAAAACTGCTATCTTTTTTTAGAAGACGGAAAAATTCAAACTTTTGAAATTTTTAGTTAAAACAAAAAAAAACTTATTTTCATATAATATTCACTAGTGTTTTTTAGAACCGGATCGGATCAATCTGTTCAACTCGCTTAACCGATCCGATCCTCGAACCCGGTTTGAGTCCTCCTAAGAACCTCTATTAAGCGGCTCGGACCGGTCAAAACCGGATGAACCGGGCTAAAACCGATCGAACCGGTTTTTTTTTTTTTTTAATATTACTTACTTTTAAATATATGAATCAAGGTCCATTTTCACCCCTTTTATAATATATAATACTTTCTCTCAGATTTTTCTCAACACTTTCAATGTGAGATAAATGTATGAGGTAGGATTAGGGGTGAAAACGGATCGGATAGTGCTTATACCGTATCCTAAACCATATTTTTTTCTCGAATTCGGAGTCGGCTACGGAAAAGCCGGATTCAGATATCTAATTCGGATATTCGTATAATGGATACGGGGCGAATATCGGACTTAATCCGGGCGGATTCAATAACTATAATCGGATAATATATTTCAAACGAAAAATCATCAAAATGTGATTGAAACACAAAAAAAAACTACCTATGCAATATTTCATAGAAGTTCTAATGCAAATTATAAAAATTATATATACGGCTAATAATATGAAATTAAAAGTTATATCATTCGTAACCATCACCACTCCAGCACAACATAATGCCTACATAAGTATTAAGTACTAATATTATATTACTCCCTCCGTCCCGGAACACTTTGCACCAACTTTTGGGCACAAAGATTAAGAATTGCTTTATGGGGGGTAATACGTGTGTATGAGGGGTAATAAGTGTGTGTTGTAAGATTATAAGTGGAGAAGAGTATGTCAAAAACGAGTGTGCAAAAGTCTTATGACGACCAACTAAAAACGAAAGTGTCTTCAAAAGCCTATGACTCGAGGAATATTATATATATATATATTAATATAAAATAAATCAGGGGCTTAGCCCACCTGACCACTGGGCTCCTCATTTGAATGGAAGACCCAGGTTCGATTCCTTTTGGGAACGATTTTGGAGTTATAGGAGTTATAAGGTGGATTGGTGATTTCGTAGAGTATTTGAGTGCTTAGTGTACTAACTATTAACAACTAACTTTGCCCGATCAAAAAAAAAAAATTAAAAAAAATAATAAAAAAAAATAATCCGGATAATATCCGATAAAATATGGGAAAATTCGAATACGGTCGGATATTATGTATTCCGATTCCGAATCCGAAGTCAACTATCCGTATCCGAATCCATATCCGCCCGAATACTAGTTTTTTATACCGAATTCGATACCGACCGGATACGGCTCCGGATCGATCGGGAAATATCCAATCCGTTTTCACCCCTAGGTAGGATAAATATATGAATCAAGGTCCACCACCCCTTTTATAATACTTCCTCTCACATTTTTCTCCAACCCTTTTATAATATATAATATTTTCTCTCACATTTTTCTCAACACTTTCAATGTGAGATAAATGTATGAGGTAGGATAAATATATGAATCAAGGTCCACCACCCCTTTTATAATACTTCCTCTCACATTTTTCTCCAACACTTTCGATGTAGGATAAATATATGAACCAATGTCCACCTTCAGCCCTTTTATAATACTTTCTCTCACATTTTTCTCCAACATTTTCGATGTGGGATAAATGTATGAGTTGAGATAAATATATCTTTTATAATACTTCCTCTCACATTTTTCTCCAACACTTTCGATGTGGGATAAATGTATGAGGTGAGATAAATATATGAATCAAGGTCTATCTTCACCCCCTTTTATAATATTTTCTCTCACATTTTCCTTCAACACTTTTGATGTGGGACAAATATATGAGGTGAGGTACACTTTTTTTCTTTTATATTATTTTCTTTCACATTTTTCTCTTAACACTTTCGATGTGATAAATATAGTGAGAGGTAAGACACTTTTTTTCCCTTTATATTATTTTCTCACATTTTCCTCTAACACTTTCAACGCGACTAAATTATGAGATTCATCTATTATCCCTTTATATTACTTTCTCTCACATTTTTCTCTAATACTTACTCGATGTGGGATAAAAATATAAGGTTCACCTTTCCCCATTTATGTTACTTTCTCTCATATTATTGTGTTGTTTTTTATTATGATCATGACTCTATTGTGTTTTATTAAATATGAAAAGTTATAAGATATATGTTTAAATTTTTATAGGTGTATATTTATTTAATTTTTTAACTAAATATAAAAAATATTGAAAAAAATTAGGTAGAAATCATTTCAATCTGAGCCGAACCGTCAATTGAATCTCGGTGGTTATCCAATTAGGCCACCTGGCTCGACATGAAAAACACTGCTATTCACTTTTTTTTTTTTCATACAATCCATTTCTTTAAAGCCATTACCTTTTCATTCTTCCTTTTTTCAATTAAACACCCTTATCATCAAAGTGGACTGTATTCGTTCGATAATTAAAATAAATAAAATAAATTGACCTAATGCGTTTTATATTGGGAAATGTTGGGTCCTCAAATTACTAACTTTTGCAATTTAATTGGCACTCTCACCCATAACTCTTTATGGCACAGTAAATATTGCCTGCTGCTTCAAATTTCCACCTTCACCACCATTAACAGTTTTCTCTCACTCCATTATCATTTCTCTCTGCTCCATTTCCCAATTTCTTTTCCTCACAAGGTCACTCTCTCCAACTTAATTTCCTTAGATTTTCATGGCCCTATACACCAAAGAATAAATAAATATACAGATAATACCAGGTAGTGTGAATATGTGGTTTTAGAGAGAGAGGTAGAGAAAGGGGAAAAAAAAATCTACGGCTTGTGTTGAATTACGGTTGGCTCTTGAGTTGCAGCCAGGTTTGTTTTGTTCGACTCGTTTTGGTCATCACAAATTGTTGATTCTTTTTTGTCATTATTCCATCCTAAATTAGAAGCCCAAGTCCGATTTTCCTATTATTTGCTGGGATTTGGAGCTCATTTGATCTTGAGGGTGCAATTTTCCGGGTTTCTTTTCAATTTCCTTTAATGGGTATGTGAAGTTTTAGGCAATTAATTATACCTAATTCTTGATTGCCCTACTGTTGTTTGAGTTCAAGGGTTGTTATATTGGGGGTTTCAATAATGGGTTGTGGGGTTTTAAGATTTTCAATCTGGGTTCTATTTTTGTTGAATCTATCATGTTGTTCGAGGGGGTTTGATCCTGTGGATCAATACTATATAAGTTGTGGATCAGCTAATGATGTTTCAATTGGTAATTTCACTTATGTTGCTGATAAATCTGCATCCAAATTCCTGTCCACCCTCAAGAAATATTAGCTGATAGCAATTTGAATTCAGTAACAACCAACGAATCCCCTTTTTCGTACTGCAAGAATTTTCACTGGGCCATCTAAGTACACCTTTTCGATTAAGCAATCGGGGAGGCATTGATCCGTCTCCATTTCTTCCCGTTTGTTCATCAGAATTACGATATGAAATCGTCTAAGTTCTCTGTTTTCTCCCAGAAAACTACCCTCCTTAGCGATTTCACCCCCAAATGAAGCTACTGTGAAAGAATACTCTGTTAGTATCACCTCTGGAGACCTTGTGATCGCGTTTTCACCTTCGAGCAATTCGTTTGCTTACATCAATGCTCTTGAAGTTCTCTCGGTGCCCAGTGATCTCATCTCCGATGATGCCAACCAGTTTAAACCACCTGGCCCGTTTAGTGGATTGGTGACTCGGTCCCTGGAGACTGTGGTGCGGTTAAATATGGGCGGGCCGTTGGTGACATTAGTGAACGATACGTTAGGACGAACGTGGAATTCAGACAGTAGATTCTTGTCAAATGCAAACCTCGCCACTACCGCCTCTAATGTTGGAGCTGTGAAGTATCAAGAGGGTGGTGCAACATCTGATGATGCCCCACAAAAGCGTTTACGGACTTGTAGGAAGATGAATTCTGATGGTGACCCGAATAGCAATTTCAACGTCACGTGGGATATTCCTGTGGATTCGGGTTATCAGTTCTTTATGCGTTTGCATTTCTGTGATATTGTGAGTAATTCTGCTAATCAGCTCGTCTTTAATGTTTATATTGATGATTCCAATGTTGCTCCTGCTTGAACTAACTTCAAAACTCAAGGCAAATTGGCCGTTGGACTTTTCTTGGATTTTGTCACTCCTTTAATTGAGAAAAGGAACATTAGTGTGAGTATTGGCCTGTCTCGTCAGAGTGGCTACCCTGATGCCATTCTCAATGGGTTGGAGATTATGAAGATGAGTGATTCGAAGGATAGTCTTTCTGGGTTGTCTGTTATGCCCTCGCTTCCCAAGTCGAAAAAGAAGATGGGAGTGATTTTGGGTGTGGGTGTTGGATTGTTGGCAGCTTTGATTCTTGCTGGGGTTTTGTTCTTCGTGCACAAAAGAAGGACGGAAAAACATCTCAAATTCTTGAAATCTTGGGTTCCAGTATCGGTTAATGGTGGAAATTCTCATACTATGGGGAGTAAGTATTCGATCTGCCACAACTGTTAGCGCTTGGCTCTAATGATGAGCTATCGAATCCCATTTGTGGCGTTCAAGAAGCAAACAAATAACTTCGATGAGAGTGGGGTGATTGGAGTTGGGGGTTTTGGAAAAGTTTATAAGGGGGTTCTACACGATGGGACAAAAGTGGCAGTTAAGAGAGGAAACCCGAGATCACAACAAGGGTTTGCTGAATTCAGAACTGAAATTGAGATGTTATCCCAATTTCGTCACCGCCATTTGGTGTCCTTGATTGGGTACTGTGATGAAAAGAACGAGATGATTCTGGTATACGAGTACATGGAAAACGGGACCCTCAAGGGCCATTTGTACGGTTTAAACAATCCCAGTTTGGGTTGGAAGGAGAGATTGAGATATGCATTGATCAGCGAGAGGATTGCATTATCTTCACACAGGGATGCGAAAGCAGTTATCCATCGTGATGTGAAGTCTGCAAACATATTGTTAGATGAGAATTTCATGGCTAAGGTTGCTGATTTTGGGCTTTCCAAAACCGGGCCTGAGCTCGATCAAACCCATGTTAGTACAGCTGTGAAAGGAAGCTTCGGGTATTTAGACCCCGAGTATTTCAGAAGGCAGCAGTTGACTGAAAAATCAGATGTTTACTCATTTGGGGTCGTTTTGTTCGAGGTTTTATGCGCTAGGCCCGTGATAGACCCGTCTCTTCCTAGAGAAATGGTTAATTTGGCTGAATGGGCTATGAAGTGGCAGAAAAAGGGTCAGCTTGATCAGATTATCGACTCGAATCTTGCTGGGAAGATAAAGCCCGATTCTCTTAGAAAGTTTGGGGAAACAGCGGAGAAGTGTTTGGCTGATTATGGGGTGGACAGGCCCTCCATGGGAGACGTGTTGTGGAATCTCGAATATGCCCTTCAGCTACAAGAGGCGGTGGTTCAGAATGATCCTGAAGAAAACAGTACGAATGCTATTGGCCAGCTGTCGCCCCAAGTTGGTAATTTCAATCATGGGGATAGTACAACCTCTGTTGCACAGTTTGAAACGTCGAGCGTTGATGATCTGTCTGGTGTTTCGGCGAGTCGGGTTTTTTCAAGCTGGTAAAATCCGAGGGAAGATGATGATAAGTAAGCTTCCCAATTTTTCTTTTCTATACTTATATGTTTTATGAATTGCTCCAAGATATCAACTTGTGTTTGTTTTTATATGTAAGATCATTGTTCATTTATCTTTCCAACACCCTATGTAATTTAATCTTGTGGCTTTTACTTGAATTTTGTTTCCACTCTTTTTAATTGTTAATTTGGCCTAGTTATGAATATATTTCTATATCCAATTGCTGTGTTACTTAGATTGCATAATCAACCAATAGATTTTTAATTTCATTGCAGCTTGATTTTGATTTTGTTTGCATTTGGCACTCTGGTTGGTTGCTTTCTGCTAAACTAATGCAGTAAGTTTATGATAAAAAATAGGAGGTGGATATCAGTTTGCCCCCTCAACTTTTGGATGATATTCTTTTGCTCCCCTCAAGTTTATGAAAGTGTACATTTCACCCCCATAATAATAATTTAGATAGTGCTCGTGTTTATTTTCTCAAGTGGCATGACTGTGTGTTTGCTTTGTTCTGTCTTTTTTCTTGTATTTGCAAATTTTCTTTCTTTTCTTTTTGGGTATCAAAACATCGATGTTCTTCTAGAATAAAAATATATTTTATTTTCCGGTGGTTCTCCATTTTCTCCCAAATTCAACATCTATGTTATATGAATATCTCTATATATTTTTGCCCTCTTACCTTTTTTCTTTTTTTTAGTACAACATCCGTCTGCATTTAAAGTAAAGTAGATCTTTAAATATAGATAAAGTTTAGTATGAAAAATTTGCATACATAAAAAATCTTTTATTTACAAACAAGTTATGTATATGGTGAAGGTAAGATAAAGTCGAAATGACTCATTTCACTTTCCTACCGAAAGGGTTCATGGTTCACCCTTCCCCAATAAATCATGATTTATTTATTTCATTATTTAAATAAAAGGGTGTAGATGGTTCAATTCTCGTCCGAATATGTCATGATTTAGGGTGATTTTATAGTTTTTCATACACTGAAAATTTTCATATTAGACCTACTTTTAAATACATAGATCTTTAAATAGAACTTCAAATGAAAGATCACTTAAATTGAGATTACCTACATCGCAAAGGGAAATGTGTAAAATGCCGTGTTTTTTAATTTCAGTTTAAAAAAGAAGGATGACCTAAACAGTCGTATTAAGAGGGTGTCGGGGCTCTGCTTAACTAAAAGGAGTACAAATAAGATAAAATAATAGAGAAGGGCAAATTAAAGACATTAAATTTGCTTATAAAGGATTATTTTCCAAATTTCACAAGAAGCTAGACTTAATAAAGTTTTTATACAGTTGTAGTTTGATTAAAATATAGTAATAAATTAGATATAGTAGTCAGACAATTGTAGTTTAATGTTAAGGGATAACTACTAGGTTCTAAATATTTAGAGTAGTCATTTACAATCTATTAGACCATGTTTATCAATGAGGCACCCACAATCATAACCAAATAATAAACAATTCATTTATCTTCCTCCACATACACATTTTACTTTATAACCCCTATTTTTTTTTTTTCATTGTTTATCCATGTCCACCCACAAC